>CM021108.1:363292059-363368989 GCA_007115665.2 Sequoiadendron giganteum | reverse complement strand
AAGACTTGGAGGGCAGGAATCAAATCACATTGCAGAACATCGAAGAATCCGGTTTGTTTCAAGCAGCATCTATTCCAATCACCTTACAAAGCATCGAGCTTGTAATTGCTTGCATTAAGCATTACAACCCGACTACAAGAGAGATCCTGTCAGTTGACGGGAGGGTGATTTGCGGCTTGAAGCCAGTAGACATAGAGACTTGTTTTGCAATCCCACCATGCCCTACCAAGAAGGTCATATCAGTGACAGAATGCGAAAAGGCATTCGAGGCTTCAAAAGACAAGTGTTCGCTTATAATGGTTGAACATTGGCTGAAAACAAAGAGGAACAGTTTGCCCAGAGTAGTTGGTAGAGGAGAATTCAAAGACGAGTACGGAGTGCTAATCACCCTACTCAGCAGAGTCACTGGACAAGAGGAGGGAAAATCCTTCCAGCCGCGGATGTTCTACATTATTGGCAAGATAATCAGCAGAAAAGAACGTTACGACTGGGCCTCCCTGATCAGTGACACACTCCACCAACAATTCACCGGATTTCTAGAAGAGCACCATTTCCACATGTGTTCATACCTGGTCTACCTGATAGCCTTCCAAGGCGATTTCAGAACATTAAACACTGTGGGAACCCTGGGTGTGCAAAAGGTACAAGAATACCTTCCTCGCTTGGAGTTCACTCTAGCGGAAAGACATTTCAAAAGAATAAATGACCTTTTTACTATGCACACCGTGCACGAGCTAGACCATGAGATGCACGGGCGTATTTCACCAGCAGCTAAGGCAGCAATGGTGGACTGGGCGGATTGGTTCATACAATTCCCCACTTTCACCTACATACGCGTGTATGGCTATAATGGCCACCCCGCCATGATGCCACGTTACCCCTCAGATAGGGTAGTGTTCATGGAATTCCTGAGGCAATTGGTCGATGTTCACTCTTACCTTCGCGTAAAGAAAAAGGCTGCAGTGAACTTTCCTCTTCAGATGGGACTCTACAGATGCAGAACAGCAGCTGATGCAAGGTTGATAAGCCAAGAAATAGTGAGATTTAATCTCAAGTACCTCATCTACAGGAGGCCATCCTATGACCCCAGAGGCATCTTCGCAGCTCACCTTGAGCAAAGATCATCACATGAACCTTTCATGGAAGATTTTTGGGTCAACTACGAGGATGAGTTCGAAGTGAGAAGAAGGAACTATAGCAGATTCAAGCTCTCGCAGATTGCAGAATTCATGTCAGAGGACATCGAGGGCTTATCTGAGGACGAAGAAGAAGTCATTCTTTCTTCCTTCTTCACGAGTCTAGTGGATTCACAACCACTCGGCAAAGTAGACTGGTACGTGAAAGAGAGTACGTCTATTGAGGAAAGAACGAGTAGAGTAGTTCGACACAATCAACTCTACCTGGACAGTAAAAGGACAAGGAAGGTAGTACTTCCCCGATCAGAGCCGCCAACGGTTCAATTTACACTACCTTCCACGTCTAGGAGGAAACCCAGACAAAAGAAGATGAGCTTCCCTCCAGAAGGAATGTGAATGTCAGGGAGCACATGGGGGAGAAAAGGAATTGGTAGCACAAGCCAGCAAGAGGTACAGGTGGAGACAGCCACCAATTTACCTGAGACAGTTGAGACCACTGCAACTACACAAGAACCAGTGATTGAAATAATCGCTGTAGAGATGGAAACCATTGTAGAAGAAGTTGCAGCAGAAGCGGTGCCAGTGATAGAAACAGAGCCACCAGCTTCACCACCATCACAGAGGTCACAAAGTCCTATTGATTTGGACTCGCCACCATGAGACATTGCCACGACACAGTCTCGTTCTTCTAGCATTCAGGGGGCCTATGTTCCTCCTCCCAGCGATGCTAGCTGAGATTCTATCTGGCTAGAAAGCTCGCTTGGGAGGAAGAGGGAGAGACCTTCTTATCAGCTTGACTTCTATGAATTCCATCATAAAGAAAGGATGACAAAAGATGGACAAGACAAAGCAGCCTTGAAGGCTGAAATCCGTCAGCTAAAGTTGTACATTTCTAGTTTGATACATGACACTCCAAACTCCTCGGCTTTGCCTCAAGGACTGTTGGATCTCCCAGCTGAAGGGAACCATCATCAGTTGATTACATACGGTAAACACTTGAGACGTCAAGTGGATGAGTTTGTTGTCAAAGGGCGGTGTGTGTTGACAGAAGCATATCAGCTGAGAGACAGGGCACATGGACTTCGATCAGAAATCCAGAAGTCAGATATAAAGGCAGCTCAAGAGAGGCCGAGAGAGGAGGCGACAGTTGCTGATTTGCAACAAGCATATGAATCAGTTACGACCACAGAAAATAAACACCATCTCTTTGAGTGGAAAGAACAGGTGGCATACAAGGTGAGAGCCTATGATGCCAACTCTGTGGAGCTGATTGACTATAGACGCTTCGTCGCCAATATTATCAACTTCGCAAGAACGTTGGTAATATCCTTCCCGGAGTTAGAATATCAGCGGGAAGGAGGAGAATATGTGGAACTTGAAACCGTGCAGACACGATTCCAGGATGTCATCCGATCTTCATTCCTTGAAGATCCCAATGGCTGCAAATTAGCCAAAATTGCAGCCATGTCTGTCCAGTTAGATGAAGCAGCTGCCCAATGCATAACCTATCATCAGCAGCTTACGACGGGTGAAGAAATGCTTAGACGCCACATGGTCATCTTGAAGAGCATTAATTGCCCGGAGGCCGAAGAGGTCAATGACTGGATAGAGACTTTGTTGACCAGTGGTGAAGAGGTGTAAAGCACCAAGGGAGGACGTCCTACCCTCCAAATAGCATTAATGATGACTGAAGTCAACTTGATGCCCCTTTCCAAGTTGACTCCAGATCTCCACAGATCATGCATGTCAGATCCCACTAATCTAGGATGTCTATTTGACTCCCACGATTTGTGGATCTCAGATTTCCTCAAAAGGTGGATGTCTATTTGGAGACACATTTGTAACATAAGTTCACTTTTAGTTAGGTGTCAGTCAACTGAGGTAGACTTCCAGTTTGACTTTTGTTTAGTTTCAGTTAACTGAAGTAGATTTCCAGTTAACTGTTTGCTCACCTACATTTAGACATAGAATAATATCTTGCTGATTGGCAAGAACTGTTTGTTAACTCAAGGAGATTTTAGGGTTGCCTACTCCTTTGAGTTCCTATAAATAAGAGCCTTAGGTTCTTTATTTGTTTAACCTTTATTTGCTAGCAAAATTGCTGCGCCACTGTTGCCAGAGTTCGCTTGTTTATATCTGTTCACTCTTGGATGAGAGTTCGTTGGTTGATCGCAATTGTGCATGATTTCGTGCCTTTGCTGTCCCGACCTTTGTAATTCTTTGAAGAATCTTAAAGAATAAATCAGATGGTGCAAGCTTGATTGATCTAATTATTTGAGTTATTCAAAGTCTTGTTTTTAAATAGTGCATTGTTTCAATCTCCTCCTTGGACAGGTGTCGTCGCCTCCTTGGATATTTTGTCATCAATCATTATCGTTTGATGTTGTTTAATGATCTTTCTTGCAGCCTAGACTTTGGACAGGTGTCGTCACCTCCTCGGGAATCCTGTTAGAAAGGCCATCGTTCCTTGTTGTTTCCAGTGAGCTGCTTCCAAGCCTATACCTCGGATAGGGGTTCCTCCTCCTTGGCAAGTCTCAGATCCAGTTTACCGTAACGAGTGTTTGCTTGTATCGAGCCCTATCTTGGTATATATCCGAAGGTTCAGAGCCTCGGCCATATTCCATTGAGACGGAGGATTCAAGTGATCCAACCATACCATTTCGCTCCTATGCCCTCATGCTCTGTTTTTCTTGAGGAGGTAGGATAGTTTAGAAGCTTAGTTAGTCGTAGTTAAGATCTGCGGAAACCAGAGAAAAAGCTTAGCTACGGCGCATTGGTTTATGCACCCTTGTGTCCTACCGCTGAGTAAAAAAGATAGGAAATCTTAGTACACCCCTTTTTTACAGTATAAAATCAGCAAAGAGAGATCTTCCTCTCTATAATCCGAAGAGCATGTACTAACACACTTGCAATAGCTGTCCGTTTCCAATAAGCACTCCAGAGGTGCTAATTGAAACGCCAACACTATCCAACGAGTCCAGCCGACAACCTTCGGGATTTGGCGAATGCTCGTACGTGCGAGGTCAAGGTGACAATGTTGTAAAGTGGAGGTGGTTGAAGACAGTTCAAAAAATGACTAAGTATAAACTAGAATTTTCCTTGAAAAAGGCGATTTTCTTTTAAGGGCCTTAGAAGTAGTTGTTTGGCTTCGTCGTCTCCAAGAACATCTTTTGCAAATTGACCAAACTGTACAGAGAGACAGGCGGCACGCCAATCGGAGCATTCCAACTCCCGATATCAAGGGTCAAAGTATGGTGTTCGGATGAAAGTAACACTTTTGTCAGAATGGTGTTTGCATCTTCACAGGCTAGGGGCGCCCATCTTTTTGGGGTTCCTTATTCAGTTTTCAGATACCTTACATACAGTCATTGGATGCAGAGTACTTCCAGTCATGCAATGAATCCACTATCCACTCAGCAGGGTTCATCATTCATCATCAATAGCAATTTGAAGCATCAAAGGGCAATATGGAGAAATGGCTAAGTCTGGAATCAATGCATCAATTTAATCAAAGGCGGCTAATTTTCTAAGGTGTCAGATGTTGATTTTAGCAATTGTGGTTCCCAGCAGACATTTCATCCTTGTCATGCAGGCTTCGCAGTGGACATCTCAGCACGGTCGCAGGATCATTCAATCATCCGGAAATCAAAGTTGAACATAGTTAGATGTAATTTCGTAGCCAGCTATAAAATAGGAGATTCTCAAAAATCTCATAACTCTTGCAGATGGATGCCTAAAAGATCAAAGTTTGACTTTTTAGAATCAGTAAAGTGTGTTGAGCACAACAAGATGCTATTTTTAGCAAAATGATTAAAAAACATTTTGCATGCAGAGCATTAAAAAGTGACGAATTTCTTCAAAGATAAATATTGGCGCCACTTTTAGTTCTTTGCATGTTTTGAAATTAAAATATTATTTTTAGTCTAAGACTCAAAGACAGTGGCAGTTCAGCTGGTAAGAGGCCAATCGAATTCCTTCTTCACAATTAGGGTTTCAGCATGCATGCATGATGGTACGAATTTATCTATTTAACCAAGCATGGCATCTTTTCTCATTCACACAGCTTTGAAAGTTCGAATTTCCTCAAGAGATTAGCAAATTTTCATCAAATAACCAAGCTCGAAGGCGATAGGTAAATTCTTTTGCAGTTTCAAATCCAAATTCAGCATCAGATTCAGGACAGAGTGGCGATTTTGAAAGAAGAAGGCATAAAAACAATTAAAATAATAAAAACGTCTTTTTCTCTTCTATATTTCTTCCATCTTCTCGTCTTAAATTCTCTTGCATGTTCAAAGTGTTGGCAAATTTTGGCGAAACAAAGTATCTGGGTTAATTTAGAAGAGCTTTCTCAACAAAACCTATGTGCCAGAATTTTTCAGGAAAATTTGTTCCAGAACATCTGTTCTCGAAGCTTTAATTTTCTCAACCAAAATTCTTTTGCATAGTTAAGTAAAGGTCAAATTTTTACATTTTTGACGTTCTGGGTTATCTTAGAATCATTTTCTGGACAAAACCCATATCTCAGATTTTTCCATAAAAATTCTCATCCGACAAGCTATTTTTAGCCTCAGCAGGCTATTTTTGGCTTTCCAGAAAAGTTGTCAGAATATAGCCGTATTCACAGTCAACAGGCGAGTTTTTCAGAATGTAGTTCACTCAGCTCGAATTCAAGACCAAGTCGGTCTTAGCTCATAACTTCATTGGAACAATTGATACAGATCTACATAAGGTATTGTCGGAAGTAGTTTTGGATCCTCTCAAAATCAGGGATTCAGTTATCAAGAACATTCAACAATCTGGGTTACTTGAGGCTGCTTCCATACCTATCTCAGTGCATTGCGTGGAGTTTGTAATATCTTGCATCAAGCATTACAATTCCGCTACACGAGAAATACAGTTAGTAGATGGGCGTGTCATATGCAATCTCAAACCCCTTGATATCGAACGAAGTCTGGGTATTCCTCAACATCCAAATGGAATGGTCATTTCCATGAGTCAGAGCAAGCAAGCATTTAATGCTGAATTGGATAAGTGTCAAAGCATGAAAAACGTGAGAAGCGTCAAGCTATAGAAGAAATAATGGCCATCACTTCAGTTACAAAGCCGCCAAGGTTATCAATCATTGAAGTGTCAGTTTAAGTATGCAGAGATTTCCAAGTTTGCTTGAGTTGCTGACAAGTAGTGAGTTGATAGTTGAGACATGTGACGACATTCAAATGATGATGCAGTCGACAACCTCATGGAGGGGTCAATTGCCCAAGATCAGGACCAATGAACTTCAGTTCAAGGCGTCCCACCTTTTCCAAGATAGACATTAGACATGGGAGTTAAACTCGATGCCTCTTTCCGAGTTAACTTGTTGTTACACATTGCATGCCATGTCTTTCTTGGAAACATCTACAAACACTTGGAGCTTAGATTAGATCTTTCAGTTAACTGATGATAGTTTTCCAGTTAACTTGTTTTCAATAAGGACGTGCATGCTTGCACCTTGTCCATTTGGATTAGATGTTTCAGTTAACTGATGATAGTTTCCTAGTTAACTGTATAGTTTCATTCAATTAGGGTTTAGGAATAAGATCTTGCATGTCTTGCAGGACTGTAGTTGACTCAAGGTGATTTTAGGGTTGCCTACACCTTGAAGTCTATAAATAAGAGCATTCAGCTCATTTGTAATTTAACTTTTGCTTGATAGCATACATGTTGCGCCTACCTTGCCTGTAGTATTGCTATTATTGTATCTGTTCAAGAGTGATTGTTGTTATGATAAATAGTTGCGCCTACCTTGCCTTCATGTTATTATCATGGTGTTTATTCAATCTTAGTTAAATGGGGTTGTTGGTTTGATCGTTATTGCATGCGTGTTTCGTCTATACAATATACTGTCCCAGTAGCTTACCTTATGTTTTGTTTATCATAAGCCTATTCAGAAGAGCAAATAGTTGTGCCCACCTTGCCTTCACGTCGTGAATCTGTACTCAAAGCTTATCGTTTGATGTGTGTGTTAGTAACTCATTCAGCCAAGCAAATAGTTGCGCCTACCTTGCCTTCATGTTGTGAAGTTGTACCTGATTTACCGTATATTCGTTTGTCTTAATAAGCTTCTTCCCGGATAAGGAAATAGTTGTGCCTCCCTTGCCTTCATGTTGTGAGCCCGCACCTGAAGTTTATCGTATAATACATTCCTGCTCCATTTCCTCATGCTCTGTTTCTTGAGGAAACTGGATAGATTTAAAAAAGTTAGCTTAGTTGTAGTTAGACAATCTACGAAACCAGAAAATCCTTAGCTGCAACGTTCTAGGTTTTCTTAACCTTGTGCCTCTACCAGCTGAGAACAAAAAGATAGGATTTAGTTTACTTTTCTATTCCATGCATTCCAGGACAACGAGGGAGCTTCCCCTCCTAATTTGGAGAGCACTCATTACACAGTGTGCATAGCTATCGGTACAAACTTACACTCCAGAGGTGTTAGTTCTTACGCCAACAGTTTTCTGGTGATGGTATCCTTCTAGTTAACGATGTAGTTTCATTCAATTAGGTTTAGGAATAAAGATCTCGCGTGCTGAGAGACTCTAAGTTGACTCAAGGTGATTTTAGGGTTGCCTACACCTTGAGGTCTATAAATAAGAGCTTTCAGCTCATTTGTAATTAGCTTTTCCTGATGATAAAGAATTGTTGCGTTGTCGGCAACATGCCTATTCTCAAGATTGGTTCAC
Organism: Sequoiadendron giganteum; assembly: GCA_007115665.2. Taxonomy (NCBI): domain Eukaryota; kingdom Viridiplantae; phylum Streptophyta; class Pinopsida; order Cupressales; family Cupressaceae; genus Sequoiadendron; species Sequoiadendron giganteum. Next base: position 363,361,137 of record CM021108.1, on the reverse strand, counting down.
CCTTGTAAATTAGAACTTTTGCTTGATAGCATACATGTTGCGCCTACCTTGCCTGTAGTATTGTTATTATTGTATTTGTTCAAGAGTGATTGTTGTTATAATAAATAGTTGTGCCTACCTTGCCTTCATGTTATTATCATGGTGTTTATTCAATCTTAATTAAATGGGCTTTCTGGTTTGATCGTTATTGCATGCATGTTTTGTCTATACAATATGTTGTCCCAGTTGCTTACCTTATGTTTTGTTTATAATAAGCCTATTCGGAAGAGCGGATAGTTGTGCCCACCTTGCCTTCACGTTGTGAATCTGTACTCAAAGCTTATCGTTTGATGTGTGTAATAGTAAACTCATTAAGCCAAGCAGATAGTTGCACCTACCTTGCCTTCATGTTGTGAAGTTGTACCCAGTTTACCGTATATTCATTTGTTTTAATAAGCTTCTTCCTGGATAAGCAAATAGTTGTGCCTACCTTGCCTCCATGTTGTGAGCCCGCACCTGAGGTTTATCGTGTAATACATTCCTGCTCCATTTCCTCATGCTCTATTTTCTTGAGGAAACTGGATAGATTTAAAGAAGTTAGCTTAGTTGTAGCTAGACAATCTGCGAAACCAGAAAATCCTTAGCTGCATTTTTCTAGGTTTTCTTAACCTTGTGCCTCTACCAGCTGAGAACAAAAAGATAGGATTTAGTTTACTTTTCTTTTCCATGTATTCCATCACAACGAGGGAGTTTCCCCTCCTAATTTGAAGAGCACTCATTACGTAGTGTGCATAGCTGTCCGTACAAACTTATACTCCAGAGGTGTTAGTTTTTACGCCAACATTCTTCTAATTTATAAATTGATCTAAAGGAAAAATGTCTCAAATCTCTAAGGGAAGTGTATCATATTTAGCATAACATGCCCTCACTTCATCCGCCATGGGAATTTGAGCTTCTAGCACAACTTGGGCCTTCTCTCTATGAGTAAAATTAGGTTGGAGAGGTCCTGAAACAGAGCCAACAGCAACTACAACAATTTGATCATTGCTAACTTGAAGATTTAGTGTTGGAGGCACTCCATTTTGAACCAGCAGGGATTGAGGCACACTAATTCATTTTAGCAAGCAGTTCTGACCATCATGTCAAGCATGACATCAAACTTCCTTTCTACTCTAGCAATTAAACTTTCAGGAGTAGCAATACCCTTATCACTTTCTGATATATTTCCTAATGAAACGTCACTTTCAACTATAGGATTTTGACATGCAACTGGGGACTCTAAATAGGGGTCTTCTACTAGGTTTTGTGGAAACAAATAGAGTTGTTTCCTTTGCTCTCTGTTATAGTATCTCAATTCTCTTTCACTCATAGAGAACAAGTTGCATGATAGAGATAGATACATAGGTTGGCAAGATCAGCAACTCTGATACCACTGTAGTAACCACCCTAGATTTTATTTTCATTTATTCTATTTATTTTTTAAATTTATGTCAATTGAAAGTGAAATTACAATGCAATATCCATTCAAATTTATGAGCACCCAATTCCCAAGATGGGCAAGGCAAGAGCATATGGTGAAAGGATTTACATACCAAATTAAATTGCAGTAACTAAAAGTAAAGCACTAGGCGGCAAGACAGCCAATACCACTTAGTCAATGGAGTGCATATACAATACTGAAAGGAAATTCACTTTACACTTATTTTGCAAAGTGAATAGTACAATGAAAATAAATGCGCTTACACTTATTCAATGGGAAGTGTTGACGTGTTTTTTATGACGACATCAACACAGAATAAAAATGCCCAACGGTCATTCTATTCTCTCTTGATCAAAGTATTCCGCATGCTAAGATTGCGTGAAAGTTCATGCGTTCAACTCCAAGGTTCCTTTAACACGAATAGACTCAGTTAGCTGATGTGTATATGCTGGGTATCCAAGGGGACTTACGTAGTTGTTCGATTTTGTGAAGCAGTTAGGACATGAATGATTTGACAATATTGCTCTGATTCCTAAATTAACCGGGAAATACTGAATTAAAGGGATAGGGATAGGAATTCTACGGATCTACTTCTAAAGGGTGGAGGACGAGGATCGACTTAAACAATCTTCAAACCAAACTTTGCTTTGTCTCCTTTTGGACAACTCTGACAAAGTTGGTGCAATCTTCAAAGGATGAGAAAGGTGTTCAAATTATGACACAACATGTTCATACCATCACCACGATGCATATGGACATATGAGCCACAATTGAAGTTAAGTGCCAATACTCCAGTTGACCACGCAACGCGAACTTACCATCAGTAAGCCCGCTAGTGGTATGGATGAAAGAAGATATGCTCAAATCACAGCGCCACACTCCACAATTAACGACTACTTGCATGAATTGAAAGTCTATTTTACTCTATCTACTTGAATTGGAAAGACGAACAAGCCTTGCTAGCTACTCACAATAGAAGATAGAACCACCAAACAATGATAAATCTTTATATTATGAGAGTGTTCACAACAACTTCTTACAAAGTCCTCAATGGGAAAACTTCCTTTCCTCCTCAATCTAAGCTAACTTCTAAGCTAAATGCTATATGCCTTCTATTCTTTAGCTCAACTCTATCTCTGATTCAATTCTAGTTCTAATTGATTACAAATGAGGGGGGATACCCCTTTTATAATAAACCCAGTCCAGTGGACGGTTCAGATCTGATTACAATAAAGGGCTCAGATTGAGCCACCCATGCCCTAATTAGGGTTTATGCCCTAAAAACCGCCACTGAGAGGAGTGGGGCAATGCATGTGCAGAATATTCTCCACTCCTCTGCAGGTCCACTACCTGCAATCAATGCACATCGTCCTCCTGCAGCAAATCGTCATCCAGAAGAGCGTTTCCTTTCTCCTTCTCGCTGGCTGCAAATCTGGTGAACCGGGCTAATACTTCCTCAACTTCCTGATCGGAGATAGGAGGAATGTGATCCAACTGAAACTCTAAAACTGCAACTATTTGCCCATGCCGGGCACATGATTTCTTCCAGGCAACAAGGGCATCCTAGGTGTTCTGTATGATACTGGAGAACGTAGCAGTGTTCTCGAAATCATCCTGAGTGAAGGTTTTCACCTCAGAGAAGAATGGCGTTAATCTGTCCTTTAGTCCATCTGCAGTTATCTCTTCAGAAGTCAACCTCCTGGCAAAAGATTGCCTCCAATGTGTTGAGAACTCCATCCAAGATGTTCGTCATGGCCTTCCTGACCCTGACCGAATCTGCTTGTGATGCATCATAGAATCCCCGGCCCGTGACTACTGAAGAATACCATCTGGCGAAGTCGTATCTATCTCCCTGCTGGATAACACCTCCCTCAACCAAAGTGTGTTGAGGTATGCTCATCAAAGCCCCTAGACGGAGAACAACTCTCGTCTGATAGATGCGAGCCTCACCCCAAGCATGGTTAACTGCCTCCACTCTAGCCATAATATCGGAAGCTTGCCCATAGGCATGTGCAAGATCTTCCATGAACTTTCTTGTCTCTGTACGCACACTGGCAACCCACGTGTCTGCCTGCTGTGCCATTCTCCTTAAATCTTCTAATCCACTGATTGACTCCCTGGAAAACTCAGCTGGGAGCTCGATTGCAGATTTTCTTGCCCGCAAGGACGGGACAAGTGCTGCACGTAGCCAATCAGTGTCCGATGCTCTACCTTCAACCTTTTGTACTTGCCCTCAACATGGGACAATCTGTCCTTGAGTGCCCGATAGGAATTATCGCACTCCTCTACCACCTGTGCCCCAGTAGGGCGGCCTAGTTCCATGGTTGTCACAATATAGTTCTCAGGAACGGCCTTGTCTCTATCACATTCCTCCCGTGGAATTGCCATATGCAAGGTTCGGGATCCATCCTCATCTGTGGATATTCTGGAAAACTTCCTAGCCTTCTTCTTCGTGGGAGGTGCATTGATCCTTTGCAGCAATTCCTCCATCTCGACTGCAGGATCAGTCTCATCCACAGGATCACGCCTCATCCTATCCCTCAGCCAGTCTGGCACCTCCTGTCGTGTGTCTGCTATGATGAAAGGCTGCTCTACCTCGGCCTCTACTTCATGGCCCTCGTTCCGACGAGGCTCATCATCATCTATGGGCTCAGTGTCTCCTGAGCTCTGGGCATCTCGATCGGAAGCAGCATCATCCTCGAGAGCTACCTCAATCTCATGCTGAAACTGAGTATCTGTGGCAGTGCCTTCATCGGTCTCCTGCCGGTTCTCCTGTTGATTATCCTCTCGGGGCACGTTGATGCTCTGGCCCACGGACTCCCTACGAAGTGGCTGGCTCTCTATTTGTATTGCCTGTTCTGCCTGCAACCTCTCCCTCTGATCAGCAAATAGGGACACTTCCTGTATGCTCGGAGAATGTGTTCGAACCGGCATGTGCAAGGATTCCTCAACTATCACAGGCTCCGGTCGAACTGGCTCTTTTCCCCTAGGCTCTGGAGTTGGATTACTCCGTCTCCTCGGATCAGTTGTCTGCAATCTGCTGTCTCCCATCAAATTGTAGGTAAGGGGAATTGACCTTCCCTTTAGTCGGCTGACATGTCTCTCTATCCAACTCCGTGTAAATGTCAGGACTGGGATACAAAGTGTATCCAAGTCGGTGATCTCTGGCTCTGACCAATCTAGGAGTGGCAAGGGCGTGTTTCTTACTGTATCGCAATCAGCTTGTACAACGTTTATGTCCTCCTCAATCTAATCTGGTACAGGAATAATCTCGCAATCTCTGATCATTGCCAATGGTATCCGGGAAAACATCCTCCTTCTGACTTCGACCTCATCCACTGCACTTGCCCAAAAATCTTCTATTTGTGCCTTGTGTCTAAACTCCTCTGTCAATATCCACCTGATATTTCTATGAGGATCGTAGTAGTGTCTGCTGGAATGGTAAGAAAGATGAAAGAACTGGAGCTCCACCTCTGCCTCCCTTGCTGCCTGCAGTGATGGGCATACTTCGTCTGAATTTCCCATAGCAATCGGGAACCCAAGTCCACCCTTCTTCTTCTTCTTTTGAATCTTATTGTAGGCAATCAGTTGCCTAGAAACTTCCAGCATCACTACCCTATTCGTGGGATATCGGGGCAATCTGTATGGATAGGAGGAGAATCCCTGCAGCCTTATGTAAGTGAATTTTGGGAATTGGATAAACCAACATCCAAATTTCTCAATCCTTTCCTGTGCTTCCCTCGATATTCTGTGATGGGTCCTTTGCTGCAAGGTCCTCGTGATGTGCATGGTAAAGGCGTCATTGACTCTTTTGTAATTAGTAGTGCTTGTCAAATGCAACTGCGGACAAGCCTCGAATATTTTGAATTGCTGAGAACCGCAACCAATTGGTTCTTTGTAAGAGATCCCCCTATATCTTGTCATGCGAGCCAGCATATAGACGAGGTAAGAGCCCATATAAAATGTTTTAGTCCTCCTCACATTGCGGAGCTGATCATGTAGACCATCACTGATTAACAGTGCCCAATCCATGAAATCCTTGCCCTCCAGTACCAAGTTGATAAAGTAAAACATCCAAGGTTCGAAGACGAACGCTTGGGGACACCCTCCAACTCTACTCAACATCATAATCAAGTCTCCAAACTCTTGCTTCAAGTCTTCGGAGATTATCTGTTTGGGCAACTTTGTGCGAGTTGGTTTGGGCTTGACCATCCACCTAGTGTTTATCACATCAGCACACCGGTCTATTTTGGATGAATACATTTTGTCAGCCCTGTCCTTCGTTTTGTAAATCATTTTCTCGTGGGCGGGGATCCCGAATGCCTCTCCAATTGCTTGTGGTGTCAGGTTGGCCAGCACCTTGCCATCTGGCGCAATGATCGTCCTCTTCTCTGAATCATAGTGGTGAGAGCATTCCATAATGAGTTCCGGGCATCGGATAGCTGGTGAAAAATTTGCAGCTGCATATAACCCACTTCTGACAATGCTATGTGAAGTCATTGATGGGCGATGGCCTCCAGTCCCCATTATTCTTCTTTTGAACACCTCCAGGTTAAACGAGCCCAGGTTTGTGTCTGCCAGCCTGCCCAACTTTGATGTGAATTTTGATTCTAGTAGGAAAGACTTGCTTAATTTCTTGATTACTGCTTGTCTGGACTCAGTGTAGACGTTCTTGCCCGCAGCTCTTCTGCTTGACTCGGCCATTCTGCAAAAAGGGTAAGATAGTCAGCAAACAAGATTTTTAAAATAAAATAATAACCATCATTGAGGGTGTCAGCAGATTTTTCTTTTAATTGACAAAGGCTGCAACACTTCTTGATGTTTTCAACTGCAAACCTCAACTATTGCCTGTTTACTTCAACGTTCTTAGAAGTTTCCTTTGGGTTGCAGCAACACAATGCCCAATACTTGGAAATGTTTGCCTGCAGCAATTTAATTTTAACAAATTTGAAACCTCCTCTTTGAAGTTCGCACTTTTCCTTCTAACTTAGCAACTTTCAGCAACTTAAAACTTTCTTCCCAAGTCGCACCTCAGCATTTAGCAACTTCACTTTTGACAAATTCGAACCTCCTCACAATTGTAGCAATTTAGAAACTCATACTTCTCCAAAAAATTCGAAATCCTCAACCTCCAGCTCTTCTCACAAATTCGAACTTCTTACTCTCAGCTCTTCAGCAACTTGTGAGAGAAAAAAATGAAGAGGACTTTAAAACTTATAGCTTGGTCGAATTCCTGCAAAGGCTAAACTTAGCAAATATTTTGAATTCATTTTCCTCTCTTTTCTAGTCACAACACCTGTCGTCTGAAGCATCGGAATCTCAAACTTCTAGAATTATGAATTCATCACCTCTGCACAGGCCTGCCTCGTTGCGTTTGATTTCTTAAAATATTAAATCGTTTACTTGTTTGAACAATTTCGAAAAGTTTGGCTAAGGCATTCTGGCAAAATTATCAAGTTCAAACTCTTTAGCGAAATTTGTCATCCATTTTATTCGTTTGCCTTAGAGAAATTTCTCAATTTTGCCTTAGGAATTTTATTAAAATAGGTACCGGGCAAAATATCCATCGAAACGACGTGAGTGAGGCGTGGAGTAACTCTAAATCACTTCCGAATTGCAAACGTTTAATACCCAAAAGAAAAATCTTCCCGTAATCCATTGTCTTCATGTGTATCCAGACGAAGGGGTACGTTTAATTTTTATTATTTTTAAAAATAATAAAAAAGGCTAATGTTTTCAATCTTGTCCTACGGATGTCTTTCACTCCTGCAATTTCAATCTTCTCGGCCTTGGCAAATTATCTTGATTTTTCCTGAAGGATTTTCCTTTGAAAATTTTTATAACTCTGGCAACTGGCATCATCCTCTAGGCGCATTCATTATTTTTTTCTTAAGAAAATGCCTTAGGAATTTTAAATTTTAAATTTTATTTCTAGAGGGCGCATTTGAACATGTCATGAGTTTCATTTTATTCCTTAGGCAATTCCAAGCCTAGACATTTCTTAGCAATTTTCATGCTTAGCAATTTTTTATTTTCAAGTTCCAACTCTATAGGCGCATTTCATACAATAAATTCCCACCTTCAAGCGCAACTCACATAGTAAAGAGGAAAAGAATAAAATAAAATTATGCCCCTCTTAGTATTATTTCTTTCTAGGCATGTTTTCACAAGGTGACCCTTATCCTTCTTAGCGCATTCTTCATAGAGGGCTTTCCTTTCCTTGAGCGTATTTCATAGTATGAGAGGGAATTCCCACGCCTTGACTTGACCTTTCATCTCCCTCAGGCGCATATGGGCTAGTAGACTTCTATTTCATCCTTGAGTGCATTTCCTCATGTGAGATGGAAAACCCACGCCTAAGACATGACTCTTGACCTTCCTTGGGCGCATTTGCTAGTGCTAGGAGGAAACTTTTTGCCTTAGTGAATTTTTTCACATTTTTGGTGACCTTTCAGCTTCTTTGGGCGCATTTGCTAGTGTGAGAGGGAAGTTTCTTTACCTTAGGCGCATATTGGCTTGTGAGGAGGAAAATGCTATGTCCATAGTGTCCCTTCACCTTCTCTAGGCGCATATAGCCCATGATACTTCCATCTTAGGCGCATTTACTATGTGGTCAAGGAAAACCCACGCCTAAAGTGACCTTTCAGCTCCCTCTGGCGCATTTAGCCCTGCAGACTTCCATTCTAGGCGCATTTGAGGATGCCTTAGGAAATTTTGATGCATTTTTGGTGACCTTTCACCTTCCCTGGGTGCATTTCATCCTTGCTCAAGGAAATCTCACACTTAGAGAATTTTGAAGCTTTCATTCCTCCTAGGCGCATATGAAGGTGTGTGCTTGTCAGCTATATTTGTAAAATTTCCAACGCCCCAACCCTATTCTGGCTTTCTATTTTTAGCAAATTCGGAGAAATTAGGGTTTCATTGATTTTTACCCTGTTCTGAACTCGAACTGGTGTGGTTGTGCCTCCATCTGGTGCTATCATCCTGTTCACATCTTATCTGGCACAATACATGCTATTTTTAGCCATTTGCTATTTTTGGCAAACCCTAGAATTGATCAATTTCGTATCTCCGTTTGCTTTGAAATTTGTTCCACTTGTACTTGATGCTGCAAGAGACTCGTTCACACCTTTTCCCTGATGAGGATGTGCTATTTTTAGCCATGAGGTGACTTGCTAAAAATAGTAAGTATTCAGATCGTGTTCAAATTTTACCAGTAGGTAGCCTGAAGGATGCTGATTCCGGTGGCATGCTTCGTTTTGAAATCTCTGCATTTTGCTTCATCTATTTTTAGACGTGGCAGGGGAAACCCTAATCCGACTTGCATGTGCTCTGATTTGTTCCTGACTGTCCCTGATCGTGCCTGATTGCACCTGATCGCTGGACTGGAGTGGTGGGTAGCTGCTGGGATGATACTGCTATTTATAGTAAGTGTCTGGAAAGTGGTCATCCGGATGTCGGGCGAGTTTGCATGTCACAGTGCCCGTGGGATCTCAAAAAACCCAGAAAAACCCAAAAATTTGGTCAAAGTTTTGGCACTGGCTAAAAATAGTAAGTCCTCGAAAACTGACCCGATCCATTTACATGTCATATCATTGCGAAGATCTCGCAAAACCCACATGGAATATCTGGACATGCACTGAAAATTCCTGCATGCAAACCCTAAAAATAGTCTCGGGAGGCTGAACTCTGAAAGTCACCATCTCGGTTTGCATGTTACATCATCGCGAAGGTCTTGGAAAACCCAGATCAATTCCCCTGTCACTCACCGGAGAATTGCTCGTCTAAATCCTGAAAATAGCCTCTGAAGGCTTAACTGCTAAAAATAGCCAGTTGTCAGAATCCATTCAAATTTCGCGCGTAGGCATTCCGAAGCTGCCTGACTGTGGTGGAACTGACAGAATTCCAAAATCTCGATAAAATAGTCTCAAATTGAATACTTACTAAAAATAGTAAGTTGTCGGAATACAGTGAAAATTTAGTGGGACCCTGCTGGAAGTCTTCTGACTGCTGTACTAAGCTCGAATTTCAATTTTATAACTCAGTTTGACCTTTAATAAGCCTGACTAATGAAAACCCTAATTTGACAGACTTGAACAATACTTCAACCCAGGTCAAACGACGGGACATCCCCGGAAGGACCAGAGATAGAGAGAGAGACGCACTAACCAAAGCCAAAAGACCAGAATGGAGCAAAAATTAGGGGGTCCCCATCTGGGATGGGGTGATGTGTGAAAAAGGTCACAACAGGAAGGTAAATCACAATGAAACCACTTGCAATTGGATGAGTAAAACCAAGCCATCCACTTATTCAATGGGAATCCATACATGCTACCACTTATTCAATTAGGTGAGTACATGATTAAAATAAGCCTTTCGCTAAATACACCAGTGGTACTACCTCAATGTTTACAATGTTAGCCCATAAGCAACAATATCAAATGTATGCTGTAAGTAATTGCTGGTAAAGGAAAATACTACTGATATAAAGTGCTCATGATAAACAAATTGTTGTAATACCACAACTAGAGCCAATAATCATGAACAAACCCACCTAGCTTGTAACAACAACAATATACCTTGATAAATGATGAGGAATATGCTGGTACAAGTCTGATAATGCTCAGGAAACACACTACAACAAGTCTGGACAGAAAGCAATCACTCATAGATCTTTGACAACTCACACCCAACACATCAAACATGAACACAAGCTGGGAAGACTCCCAAAACCAGCTACAAACTCCATCATAGCTTGCTAGATAATGGATAAGCAAATCTGATAATGAAATCATGCAAGTTGCGGGACTGTAATGGCATTGATACACAGGTACAGAAACCCATAAATTTTATCAAAACTCTTCTCAAACTCAAAAGTTCACTAGTTTGATGTTTGAAACTTGCTTGCAAACCCTAATGTAATGTCCCCTTCCAGTTAGACATTTACACATCGGCATGATTAGCTTATTAGTGGCCCTCATAGGCTAGTAGGGCATGATTAGAGGGTCGTTTGGTAGTTACTCAAGTGATTGGTTGGCTCATTTCATGATTTCATGGAGGTTTTCCTATGCTCATCATAGATGTTTCTATTTTGGGAAACCTTATTTTTTATTATAATGTTATATTGCACTTTATGAGTTGGCTTATATTTTTAATATTATTATAAAGTGCAATAATAAAATAATATTATAATAAATCTTCTAGAGGCCGACTTATGGAAAGTTCTAGATGGGCCGACCTCTTGAGAGAAAAAGTATAAGTAGGCATTGTGGGCTCATTTCTTATGATCCAGTGTTGACATTCGCTTTGATATGTTCATTTGTGGAGCCAAGGGTTTCTACAGGTTATCTACTTGGTCTTTGGGAATGAAAACACCCTTAGATTGGCATAACTGAGGTGGTGAGATATCCTCCGAAGGGTTGCAGATTGGAGAGGATATATCAGTCCTTTCATTGGTACAAAATTTGTGGCCAAGGGCCAGTTTTGCATGATTCGATTGAGGGTTTGTTGGAGACATCTTGGGAGCATTGAGTCTTAATCGATTGGGCCTTGTGAAGGTCGATTTGCATCATATATCGATTGTCATCAGTTCTGATATCAATTTACAGTCATTCACACCAGCTCATGGACACCACGTTTTCACTCATAGAGGCTTATTCTTCCATCGATTCCACCCTCTAGCTGGAGCGCTCATTTTGTGAGGGCCTTGTGATGATTTTTGATGCTTGATTGGAGGCTTTGGAGCTGCAAATTATTTTATATAATTATTTCTTCATCAGAACAGGGGCAGCTGGTAGAGAGCCACGAATTGCGCTTGGAAGAGGTTCTGTGCATTGGATATTGATTGCTTCTTCCTCTCCAGCACAAGGCAACTTCGTAATCAGGTTCTTCAAGTAGTTTGCATGATCATATTGTAATCCATAATGTTGCTGCTGTAGGTAGCTATGCATATCAGATTTTCAGATTGTATTGGCATAACATTGTAAGCCAAGAGTCTTGGCGTCTACCTAGCTTCATTGTATTTGGGATTGCATTGGAATAAGGAGTTATAAGTTGCAAGTCTTACATTGTTGTCTATGAGCATGTTTATATCTTTCATGAATAACTTGTTAGTATGCATGCCAATTGTATGACGAAATGTCACTTGGCTGTAGGTGGCTAGTTTGCATATAGAAATCATTTATGTGCATTGGAAAAGATCAAAAAGAGTCATACTTGCATTTAGATTGTAGTTTAATCATTATAGTGTTGATTCATAAGCATTTGAAGCATTTTATCATTATTTCTCAAGCATACAATCAGACTGAAATTCTGTACCAGCAAGATCAGACTTTGCATTTGAATTGTTTGACAATATTTCTTGGGTGCAAAACTTCATTTTTCACATCTATATCAGCAAGGGATATTACACCTAAGCGCCTAGGTGCTCCAACCTAGAATTCCCACGCCAACCTCCAGCTACATGCAGTGAATTGTATGGCCAAATCAATGGTCAAATCTACAAGACTTATACTGCATGGCATTGATAATGTCATTAACATCTCAAAAGAGGGAGAAATGAGGTTCATATCCAGCAAATAAGACTCCCTTAGATGGTACAGCCATGAGAGGAAGTATAGCCTGCTAAAACACCTCCCAAATCACTAAAAATCTTCACAACCAAATCAAAACAACACTTAAGAAAACACCAAAGACAACCATTACCGCAACTCCAAAATGCAATTTCGATCTATAGCACAACTGCAATCCTTGGATGGAATTACCAAGACCAGTTAGGGGGGTTTTCGTCCTCGAACCAGCAACTCCAAGAGGGTTTTCATCCTCAAGAAGCTTTGGAAGAACTCAAATTCATTCCAACAACATAAAAATATCATTCACAAGTCTAACCTCTCAAATGAGCACACATCCTCCTTACATCACTTTTTGGAGGGAAATATTCAATTTTAAAATATAATAATTCTCTTTTCCTCCCAAATGATCTTTTGAGAAAGATTACAACATTTTAATGAGCAAAAAGGCCCCCCATGTCCTAGGCTTTCCACTTTTGAGCTCACTTTATATCTTTTAAAAGATATATTACACTTAAGCTTTTCGCCTTAATATTTTAACATTAGAAACTTGCGTGAATAATTAAATTATTTTACCTAAGTTGTGGAAAGCACTGAACTGGCATTGAAATCAAACTCTGATCACACCAACATGATACTAACGACTTGGGACGATGATCGTAGTCAATTGGGTGACTTACTAAAAAAAGATTGCTCCTCCAAGAAGTTTGGAAAGTTCCGCGAAAGCCAAAAATTACTTCTGAAAGTGTTATTATGATCCACACCATTAACTAGACTCATCGTTAAGAATAGAAACCCTGAATTATTAAACTTGTGCTCTCCAAGAACTTTGGAGTCTCCTTTTCCTTACCAATTAGCCTACAATAACTCGAAAATCAAGCTAATTGTCTATTAGCTAACTAAGCTTGAGAAGGGGACATTACAAGGATCTAAAGTGTTCCACCATGGGTGCGTCATGCAAAGCCTTCAAAATCCCCTATTTCATCTGAGAATCAAGTACAAAAAAAAATTGTTTTTGAACCCAATGAGACCATTTGCTCTAACCAGTTTATCATCCTTTGCATTTCCATTTAGGATGCGAGCAGCAATTGTGCTTTTGGCTTTTTCTATCATGATAAAACCCTTCCAATCACCAAACATGATAGAAATAGGATAAGGAATGGATATTCTGAGAAAGATATTAACAATTACCTACCCTTTTTCCTAAGTTATCAGTTCAAGTATGAGTGTGGGTATTGGTATGGGTACCAATCCGGCGGTATGGCTTTTTTCTTTCTTGGGTATAGGTACAAGAATATATATATATATATATATATATATGTAACATTTTCAAAATTGTAAATTTAATTATAAGAATAGTAATACTTATAATTGTCAATAAATAGAATATTTAAATACCTCATATTCATAATTTGCAAAAATAAAAATACTCAAATCTCAAAATGTCATTACACAATAGAAATTCAAATTACAATCAATATTTATTAGTATTCATATTATTCTTCATCAAAAGCATCAAGGTCATCACTTGGTTCAACTTCATTTGAACCACAATCAACTAGATTGCCACTCCAACTAGGTGTGTCAAGTGCAAAAGCAGCCTCATCTATCGAGACTTAGGCAAGTTGTGCAACTGTAGCATCTAGATCAGCACACTCAAGGGTTAGATCCCAATTATTTGTTACACCCTCACTGTATTCAGGTTTCTTATGTGAGAAGAGATGAAGGTTGGAATGTATATAGACCAAATCCTCTATTTTTTTCGCACCCAAATGGTTGTGCTTGACCGAGTGGATGAAGGAGTATGCACTCTAATTCCACTCAGCTAAAGAACTTGCAACCTATTGAGTTTGCATACAACATTTAGTACTTCATTTTACAAATTCAAAACTTTAAACATAAATTATAAAATTGTATTATTATAAAATAAAAATATAATATATACTATAATAGCATCGAATGAAAAACAAGAAAATAAATAAATAAAAATATATATAATTGGGAGAGTATTTTAATTCCAAGATGGTCAAGTAAATGGAGCCTTGACCATGTAGATACACCACTCATCAGCACTTTTCCTATATTTTCTAGAAGATGAGGCCAAACTCGCTCAAGACAATACCTTTGGATATCTTCATCTCAAAATATCTTTCTAAATGCAGCGTTATAGCCAACAACAACCTCCCCATTCCTATATGGTGGCAGCCTCCTCAGCAATGAAAGTACCTCTTTATTATAATACTTTGGCAACAAAGAAAATGCTAAGAGATGTAAAGAGGTGGCCATCTTGTTCCAACGATCAACAATAATCTTTTGCACAATTTTGAAAAAAGTTTCCATTCGGTCATGTTCCTTGACTGCTATTATTGCTCTAATTTTCTCCACCATGGAATCCATGCCATCATAAATTTCACCCAAGCATGGGTGACCAGTATCAACTTACCTAATCATGCTCATGATGGTCTTGGTGAAATTCAAAACATAATCCTCATGAGCCCACCACTCATCATCTAGGATCAATGCTTTTACTTTTTGCGCTCTTTTTATGTTTGACTGCCTCCATACACTCCATAGGTTGTTGAAGACCATAGAACTCAAGGCCTCTCACACTTTCACAAGTTGACTTAAGACGATTGTGTGAGATGCAAATCGAATTTCGGCAACCTAACATGGTATAAAAAAATACATGTCACAAATCAACAATAAAAAAATTAAAACATATTAAAAACTCAAATTTAAAATACCTTCAACAACCCAAACTTGGAGAAGATCCTAAAGATGCCTTTTGACATATGATGATTAGTCACAAACATTTGGATCTCCTCACCCTCAATGTAGATTTGTTTGACCCACTCAATTTGTGTGTCAATCTTTTGCAATATAAAATTGAGTTGATTGCACATGGTGTCCAAAAACAATGTGACTACACTATAGACCCAGGTGCCCTACAATTTTTAGCATTGTCCATTATGACTTCGACAACATTTTCAAACCCCACTATTTCAATGGATTCTATGAGGATATTGGCAATGAAACTTGCATCTTTTACTTGCCCCTCACAATCCACTTCCTTTGAAAACATCACCCCTTTAGGGGACACTGCTATAACATTGATCAATGCTCTATTTTTGCAATCTTTCTATCCATCAGAAATGGACATGTTGTGACCTTTTTCACACATCACCCCATTTAAATGGGAACCCCCAATTTTTGCTCCATTCTGGTCTTTTGGCTTTGGTTTTGTGTCTCTCTCTTTCTCTCTGATCTTTTGTCCTTTCGGGGATGTCTCTGTATTTGACCTAATTTGGAATTTTGGCTATCTGTGAAATTAGGGTTTTTCGTTCTTCAGGCTGGATTGAGATTAAATCAAGTTGGTAAATCGACGTCTGAGCTTAGCACTGGTGTCAGAAGGCTTCTAGCAGGTTCCCACTGAGTTTCCATTAAAATCAAACAACTTACTATTTTTAGTAAGTACTCAATCAGAGGTCCTTTCATCAGGATTTTGGAATTCTGACCGCCTCAGCGCATCCAAGTAACTTCAAGGTGCCTACACGAGAAATTTGAACAAAATCGGACAACTTGCTATTTTTAGCAGTTTCGGCTTCAGGAGCCATTTTCAGGGTTTGCACACATGCCTCTCAATTGCATGTTTGAAGGATATTTCTGGGTTTTTCAAAACCTTCGCAGTGATATAACATGCAATCCGGGATGATGACTTTCAGCAATTCAGTCTTCAAAGGCTATTTTTAGGGTTTGCATGCAGAGTTGTTCAACGCATGTCAGGATATTCCTTATGGGTTTTTCGAGAGCTTCGCAACGGTATGACATGCAAGCAGAATGGATCAGTTTTCAAGGACTTGCTATTTTTAGCCAATGCCCGCATGTTGACCAGTTTTCTGGGTTTTTCTAGGTTTTTTGAGATCCCACGGGCAGTTTAACATGCAAACTTATCCGACATCAGATTCACCGCTTTCCGGACACTTACTATTTTTAGCAGGTTCACTCCAGCAGCTACCCGATGCTTCAGTTCAGCAAGCAGAACGACATGCAACAGAAATTCAAGTCAAACGGAGGTCGTTTGAGGCACATGCAAGTCAGATTAGGGTTTCCAGCTTCGATGCCTAAAAAGAGGGGTAAAAAGCCAGAATTTTGAAAAACGAAGATATCCCACTGCGATCAGCATCCTTCAAGCAATCTACTAGTTAAATTTGGGCTCAATCCGAGCACTTACTATTTATAGTAAGTCGTCTCCAGAACAGGGCTATAAATAGCAGATCAACACGAGGGGCAGGTGTGAACAGGTTCACCAAGCGATGAGGACCACATGGTGAAAAATTCAAGTCAAACGGAGTTGCAAAAGTCAAGCAATTTTAGGGTTTGCTAAAAATAGCAAGCGGGCTAAAAATAGCAGATGAGCTTGGGCAACTGGTATAAGTAGGGTAGCAGGGCCACAAGAGGCATATCACGCCAACTCCAGAGTCAGAACGGGTGAAAGCCATGAGGAGTCATACATCTCCAGAATTTACTAAAAATAGATGGCAAAGGTAGCTGAGACGTTGAAGAAATTTCCAAGTCTACAAATGGAAACTGGTAGGAGGAAGTATGAAATGCGCCCAGCTTGCAAGAATGCAGTCTGGCATCAAAAGTTTCTAAGTATGAAAATTTTCCTCCTCCACCCTCAAATGCGCCCTTGAAGGAGGCTTGATGATAAAATTTGCCTAAGGTAGTGAAAATGGAGGGAGCTACCCTCAAATGCGCCCTTAGCAAGAGTGGAGGGTGTTAGCATAAAAATTTCTAAGTGAGGAATTCCTCCTCCACCTCTCAAATGCGCCCAAGGCAATGTGAGGGCTTTAAAAAGTTTCTAAGTCAAAAACAAAAGTAGGCACCTTGAAATGCGCCCAAGCTTATATGGTGGCATCAAAAATAATTCTAAGGCAACGAAATGAAAGCTCAGCCTAGTAAATGCGCCCTCAAGGAAGGAGATGATATAAAAAGTTTCTAAGTGTTGAAACTTGAAGCTCACACATGAAAATGCACCCAAGGGGAATGAGCAAGCATGAAAAGTTTCTAAGTGAAGAAAAATCAAAGCTCCCCTACCAGAATGCGCCCATCATGCAAGGAGGTGTTTAAAGAATTTTCTCTAAGGCATCACATGGAAGCTCAAGGGTAGAAATGCGCCCTTGAGGTGAGAGCCACTCAAAACATTTCTAAATGTGGGAAATAAAAGTAGGTCCCCCAAAAGGCATTTCCAAGTAAGAAAGTAGAAGTTCCACCCATAAAATGCACCCTTGGCTTGAGGTGAGGGAGTTTTAAAATTTATAAGTGTCAAAATAAAAGTTCCCCCTCCAAAATGCGCCCAAGGTAGCTTGCTGGTTGAAATAATTTCTAAGGCAAGTTGAAAATAAAAACAGCACCCCTAGAATGCACCCTCAAGGACATAGAAGCTTCAAAAAGTTTCTAAGTGAGATAAGATGAGAGCTCATGGGCTGAAATACGCCCAAGGCAATGTAAGGGACTTAGAAATTTTCTAAGTCATGCAAAGTTGAGGCCCCACCTGGCAAATACGCCCAGCAAAGGTTGTGAGTTGAAGAAATTCTCAAGTGAGGGAAAATGAAACTAGGCACCCTCAAATGCGCCCAGCAATCAAGTGGGAATAAAATATTTTTTCTAAATGTTAAGGATGGAAGAAGCACATACAAAGCGCACCCTTGAGGGAAGTGAAGATGAGAATTTTCCAAGTGGTGAAAATAAAAGCACAAACATGTAGAAGGCACCCAGCAAGGTGAAGTGACTTAAAATATTTCTAAACATCACAAAATGGAGGCTTGCCCCATCAAATGCACCCAGCAAGGAAAGAAATGTTAAAAGAAGTTTCTAAGTTATGAGAATTGCAGCACATGGCCTCAAATGCGCCTAGCAAGGGAAGAGATGAATAAAAATGCTAAGTGTTGGCAGATTTCCTTTCCTACCCCCTAAATGCGCCCTTAGGTGAAAGTTGATACATGAGATACGCCCTCATTGGTGGTAAAAATATGATAAGATGTCTAGGCGTGGAAGTACCTAAGGGATTTACATGGAATATGATGGATAAGATGTGCAAAAATTTAATTAAATTTTTCTAAAGGCATTTTCAAGGGTGAGAAATATGACTAAAGGGAGGTGAAGTTTGAAATTTCCAAAGAACAGATGAAATGCGCCCAGAGACGGGAAATAATTTCTTCAAGAAAACAGGAAAATGCCAAGGCATGAAAAATGAAGACTGCGGGTGTGAAGTGCGCCCAAGATTGAAAATGAATAAACCTTAGCAATTTTTATTATTTTTTTCAAAAATAATAAAAATTAAACTTACCCCTTCGTCTGGATACACATGAAAATGATGATTTTGAGGGGAAAATTTCTTCTGGGTATTGAACATTTTCCACTGGGAGATGATTTAAATTTGTTCCACACCTTGCTCGTGCTCTTTAGGCAGAGATTTTGGCCTGGCACCCATTTAACAAGTTTCCTAAGGCTCTGAGAGATAAATTTTCTAAGGCATGGTAAAATAAAGCTCAAGAGGTCAAATACACTCACAGGGTGGAGATGAAATTTGTCCAAGGCATAGAAGAATTTGAAGATGAAATGAAGCTAGAACATCAAGCATTCAGATGTTGAAAAGTTATAAAAGTTTGCTGGAAATGATGAACTCTATCAAGATCCGGAGATCAATCAGTCAAAACGTGAGGATAAGGTAAGTAAAGTGAATTTATATTATAAAGTGTTATGATGCTCTTCTTTTGTTTTGCAGGATGAACACCGAGGCCAAGGCATGAGGACTTCAGGTGATGAAGCTGGACAACGTTACAACTTTGGAAAAGGAAATGACAATGAAGAATTGTCTAAGACAATAAGAACGTGATGCAAAAGAGGCTAAATGCGCCCAAGGCTGGAGAAATGTGAAAGTTTTAAAAAAAAAAATGCATCTAGGAATGAAAGCAACAAAAGGACATAACGAAGAAGAATTCCTTGCTCATCACTTTTATATCGACCATATACTCACCTCTCCTCCTGGTGCAACAGAATTGGCAGGCAGAATAGTGGGAATGCGTTTTTTAACGAGAATCTTCTAGAAGAGGATAATGGGCATTAATTGCTCGTAGTGGTTCCTGTAGAGGAGTGGAGAATCTTTTGTGCATTTATTGCCCCACTCTTCCCTATGGCGGTTTTTAGGGCAAAAACCCTAATTAAGGTATATGTGGCTCGATCTGAGCCCTTTATTGTAATTCAATCCAAGCCGTCTGCTGGACTGGGCCAACTATAAAAGGGGCATCCCCCCTCATTTGTAAGGGAGTAGATATTAGATTGAGAGTAGAGAAGATAGAAGTTAGAATAGATAGAGAGTTAGCTTAGAAGTTAGCTTAGTTTGAAAAGGAAAGAAAAGCTTTCCTTTGAAATTTTTTGTAAAAGGTTGTTGTGGAAGGCTCTCATAATATAAAGACTTTCATTGATCGGTGATTCTATCTTTTATTGTGGGAATTTGACAAGACTTTTTCGTCTTTCCAATTCAAGTAGATTAGAGTAAAGTAGACTTTTATTTTATGCAAGTAGTTGTTAGTCGTGGAATGTGGCATTTAATTTAAGCAAGTCTTCTTTCGTCCATACCACTAGCGGGCTTGCTAACGGTAAGTTCGCCTTGTGTGGTCAACTGGAGTATTAGCACTTAACTTCGATTGTGGCTCATATGTCCATATGCATCGTTGTGATGGTATGAACATGTTGTGTCATAATTTGAACATTTTTCTCATCCTTTGAAGATTGCACCAACTTTGTGGAAGTGGTCTGAAGGGAGGCAAAGCAGAGTCTGGTCTGAAGATTGTTTAAGTTGATCCCCTCATTCCACCCTTTAGAAGTAGATTGTAGAATTCCTACCCCTATTCCTTTTCAATTCAGCATTTTCGGGTTAGTTTAGCAATCAAAGCATCACAGTCAAATCTTTCATCTGCTTCACGAAGTTGAACAATTACGTAAGTCCCCTTGGAATATCCAGCATATTCACATCAACCAACTAAGTCTATTCACGATAAAAGGAACCTTGGAGTTGAACGCATGAACTTTCACGCAATCTTAGCGTGCGGAATACTTTGATCAAGAGAGAATAGAGCGACCGTTGGACATTTTATTCTGTGTTGGTGTGGTCATAAAACACACGTCAACAAGACACGCATGTTTTGGGCCATGTATCCTTCATTACTCTTAATGATGTCTCTACTAAAATTTTCTCCTTCGCTAATAATAACCAAGACCAACATAATTAGGAGGTGCATTGCAAAGGTCTTCACCATATCCCACCAAGAAGGTGATCTAACAATGTTGAAAGGAAGCCCATTGCCATAAATGCAACAAGCAATTCTTTGATCTGCAACCTCCCTAATTTCATTTTTGAAGGCCTTGTCCAATGGGCCTCCTTTTTACAAAATCGAAACACTCTTCTTCAAAAGATGGTGGCATTGGCATGAAGGGATGTGGGCTAGCCGGTTGTGAGAAGCCACAAGGAGGTTCTTTTGGGCTTCTCTTCGCAAGAGGATATGCAAAATCCTTTGATCTATTACTTGTCATGTCGGCATCCTCTTGTTCTTTAATATAGGTGTTGTACTTCAAATTAAAAATTTGCTAAATTTAGGCATTTTGAAAGAGTCGGTAAAAATTACCAAAAAGGTCAAAAAATGAAAATTTGCACGTAACGCATGTTGGTCAAAAACTCAAAATTTTCAAAATCTGAGGATCTGGGTCCGCTCAAAGCGACCTTATCTACAAAACCCAAATCTCAGTTTTTTGGCCCTAAATTTTAGAAAATAAAATAAAATAGAATGTTTCTAAAAATAGACTTTTTCTGGGCTTTTTTGGGTTTCTTCTCAAATGGATGCTGGTAAAATTTTCTAAAAATAGAATTTCTGCTTCCAAGACTCAAACTAATTTTGATTGGCTAAAAATACTTCCTGATCCGATTGGTCCAGTCAGAATCGTCAAAAGATTAGTTTATCTTTGGTGGGTCTATTATGCTTTCTCAGAAGCTTAACTGGAGCTCCAAGGTCATTAATGGAGGTTGCTCAACTACCAGGTGTCAGATTCAAGGTCTCAAGCACTGCACAGATCAAATAACGGAAAAAGATGTTCATGAAACGGAGAATGAAGGAGGGAAGCTAGAAAATCTTGAAAATGGTGTTTTGTCTAACTCTGGAGAAGTTAGGCGCCCCTGTCTAGTCAAGGCGCCTAGCTGCTCATGCCTTATATTTTTCAATCTCCAGTGTGAGAAGAATGCTGCATCTTCTGAGCACGAAGCGAGGAACGAAGAGTGAGGAGAAAGTTGAAAAACGCAAAATAAATTCTAACACTGGAGCAGGGGCGCCCATCATTTCAAAGCCTCAAAAGTCAGGATTAGGGTTTGTGCTCCCCAGACAGTGTTGCTCAAAATTCTTCCAGCTTCGCAATGAATCTATCAGTAGGTCCATCGGATCAATCAATCAGCCGAAATTGTGGATTGAATAGAAAAGTCTTGACAGAGAGGCAAACTACAAATCATCAAAATCATCAAAAATATTCTAAGTCTGGAAAATAAAGGCACCCTAGGTAACCAGGGGCACCTAGGGTTTTGGAGGCTCAAATTCAACTGTTAGGGTTTGTAAATATGCTCATCTTCATCAGAATTCTACCGGCTATCTAGTGGATATCTCAACCAGATCATCAGATTCATCAGTCGCCTGTAGTTGCAGATCAAACGGAGGACAGAACATTAGGTACAAATTTGAGAAATTGGAAAATGCCCGAAAATGACTAAGTCTGGTGATCATGGGCGCCCCAGGTAGCCAGGGGCACCCAAGCTTTTGAGTGACTAAAAGTGGAAATTAGGGTTTGTCACCTCCAACAAATTTTCTTCGGATTTGAACCATCTCTTCAACAAAGTCATCAATAAGCTCATCAGATTTGTCAAGCACTAGAGATAGCAGATTGAACGAAGGGATAAACATGAGCAAAATGAGAAAAGTCAAAGGTGACAAATGAAAAACACAGAAAAATCTAACTCTGGAGGAGTTGGGCACCCTAGCTAGCTAGGGGCGCCCAAGATTTTGACCCCTCAGATGCAGCTTTCGGGACGAGTTACCCCCAATAGATCTTTCTCAGATTCAATCAGGCTATCCAACGAATCCAGTATCTAATTCATCGAGCCAGTCAAGCATTCGGAAATTAGAATTCATCTGAAGGACAGAAAGCATTAACAAATTGAAGAACACATAAAATTCTCTCTAGACAGTAAAAGCGCCCTAGGCAACCAAGGGCACCCAAGATTTTGAGGGCCCAGAATTAGTTTTTAGCAAAAGCTGCCTCCAGAACAATCTTCTCCAATTTGGTCAGGCTCCGCAACGAGATCATCAATCAGTTCATAGGATCAATCTGGCGTCTGGAAATCAAAGATCAAACTGAGGTTAAAATCAAGCAAAATTTGGAAATTTGAAGAAAAATGGCTAAGTCTGCCAAGTAAAGGCGCCCAAAGTTCAATGCCTTAGTGAATTTTCCAGTTTTCATCATGCAACATTCCAAACAGCATATACATTCGATGTATCTGCTCAAGATTGGCTTCATAGTTTTAAAAGTTGGAGAACAAAGCGTTTTTATCTACAAAACCTATTTAAGAAGGCTTTGTTATTCATTGTTCACATATTTTTGCAGGTTAGCATCTAGAGGAGGAAACAAATAATTTTCTTTATATCAAGATTTGGAGGCCAAAACATGGTGCTTTTTCAGAGTTCATATTTTCCAGATCAAGATGCACAGAGGCTCGCTTTTTCATGCTTCAATTTTCTAGGGCATCATTCTTTAGAAGGGGGTCATCTTTTTCAATTTTCAACAATCTGGGTCAGCTTGGTTTTTTTATTCTCTACAACTTTGGAAAATTTAAAAAAATTCAAGAACCTACTTTTTCCATGCTTTTTCAAGTAACCCTCGGTATTTTCAAAATCTAATCAATTGGGTCTCTCTGAAACATGATTCTACACAAAACCCAGGTCTTAGCTTTTTTCAAGAAAATTCTAAAATTTTAGGGTTTGTGCTTTCTCAATCAGCCATCAACATTTTCAAAATCGGACGATTTGGGTCTCTTCACAATGAGATTGTTCACAAAACCCATATCTCAGATTATTTTTGAAAAAATCTACCTTTTAAAGAAGAAAAATCAACAAGCTATTTTTAGCTTTTGTGCAAAACATGTCCGAGCATAATCAAGTTTACAGTCAAAAGTCGAGTTTTTCAGCATGCAGTATTCTCCCATGGAATTTAGAACCAAGCAGCAGATGGGCGGGTTTTTTGCAGCCTCAAGTCAGACGTTGTTGAGAAGTCATTTTCAAAACCAGCATGGATAGAAAACATCATCATCTCAGTCGAAGAACTGAAAAGATGCGGTATGAGCAAAAGGACAAGTATTGGAAAAGAGTTGTAAAATATTCTTCCATTGAAAAATCAGGAGAAGTGTCAGAAGTTTAAAAGTTGCAAAAGAAATGAAGGAATGTCAAAAGATGGTTACACACAGGGTAAAAAAAAGATATGTTGAAGCAAGATGATATATTTATAAAAGGTCATCACTCCAGTTGGAGAGTCGCTGAGATTAGCAAGATTTGATAAAGAAGCTGAAGATGTCAAAGATTTCCTAAGTTCAATTGCAGAAGACAAGGAAATCTTAGAAAAGCAAAATATTGCCTTATATACTATTAATGCTCCTAACAAAGAGGCAGTTTCTAGCTTTTTGGCAGATTTAGTTTCCCAAAATACCGATGGATGAGTTATCTTATCAGGACAGCAAAGATCTCCAAAGATGGATTTAAAGCAACAGTTAACTCGATGCTTTTTACAAGTTTTCTTGCTATTCTTGTCTCATGCTTATCTATTCTTTGTGAGAGAGAAAATAATCAGTTGTAATAGTTGGCACTTTCCCTATTTTTTGCTTTCAGTAGGTTGTTAGATAGTTATCTTGTTTTAGTTTTCGAAATAAAGCTTGCATGTTGGCAAGTCTTATTGTAAAATCAAGGAGATTTTAGGGTTCCCTACTCCTCTGCTTGTGTATAAATATGGGCAACCTTTCCCATTTTTCTTTAACCGTTATTGTGATAGCAAATTGCTAAGCCTACTTTTTCTTGCAAGTTGTTATTCAGTGTCTATTCACTTTGTGTAAGAGCAAGCTTGCATGCCTGCCTTTTGCTGCAAGATATTGTTCAGTTTATGTGTAATTTGTGTTAAGTGTACTCTGGTTTCATCACAAAACTGTAAGCCTATTATTGCTATAATCCTGCTGTCCCAGAAGTGTAATTGTTTTCAGAAATTTGAGAAAGGAAATTTTATGCCTCATTTGCTTTGATCTACTCTCTCGAGATTTGTTTTATGTGTTTTGCTTACATAATCTTTATTTCAACT
This sequence comes from Sequoiadendron giganteum, assembly GCA_007115665.2. Classification (NCBI taxonomy): domain Eukaryota; kingdom Viridiplantae; phylum Streptophyta; class Pinopsida; order Cupressales; family Cupressaceae; genus Sequoiadendron; species Sequoiadendron giganteum. The sequence goes on along the minus strand of CM021108.1, from coordinate 363,336,672 downwards.
TGCATCGAAAAGTACAATGAGTCTTCAAGTGTGCGTTGAGAGAAAGTTGTTTATGTATCTGTGTCAAGATCATTCCTTGTTTACTTTTAACTCTCAAGCTCCAAGTTTACTTGAAATGTTAAAAGCGTCATTAGAAGTAGGCTTAGTCGTAGTTGAAATTCAAAAAGAGAAAATATCAACTACGGCACTAGAGTTTTATAACCTTGTGCTCTTAGTTGAGAACAAAAAGATTGGCAAATTAGTTTAGTTTACTTTCTTTAAGCATAATCAGCAAAGAGGGAGCTTCCCCCCCTAATTCGAAGAGCAATTTATCTATACATAGTTGTCTGTTTCTAATCCGCATACCAGAGGTGCGAATTGAAATGCCAACAATAGGCCAATATTTGTTCCTTAGGCAACCTTTTTTTATTTGGCCCCGATCAAATTTGTATTCCTTGTAAAGGAATGGCGCATAAGTGAGCTTTCACTCGAAAATATGAGCTCTTATACTCTTTCACATTGGCTACAACGCCAAAGAAAACCCCATCACCAAGAAGTTGTTGAATCATTGTTGTATGTCATCAAAGAGGCAACACTGCATCAAATGTCAAAGAAGTTTTTGCATTTCAGGCAACCGAACTAGAACTTCCAGTTTGTTGGTGTTTCAATTAGCACCTCTGGAGTGCTTATTGGAAATGGATAGCTATTGCAAGTGTTTTAGTAAATACTCTTCGTATTATAAAGAGGAAGATGCCTCTTTGCAGATGTTTTGCGTAAAAAGTACAATAAACTAAGGTTCCTATCTTTTTTATTCAACGGCAGGACACAAGGGTGCATAAACACAATGCGTTGCAACTAAGGTTTTCTCTAGTTTCTGCAAATCTTAACTACAACTAAACTAGCTTTTAATCTATCATATCTCCTCAAGATAAACAGAGCATGAGAGCATAGGATCTGGAATGGATTGGTTGGATCACTTGAATCCACCATCTCTTCAAAATCTGTCTGAGACTCTGAACTCTCAAATCTACGCTAGGATAAGGTATTATGCAAGCAAACACTCTTTACGGTAAGATGGATCTAAGACTTGCCAAAGAGGAGGAACCCCTATCTGAGGTATAGGTTGGGAAACAACTCACTAGAAACAACAAATTACGATGAACTGGCTAACAGGATTCCCAAGGAGGTGATGACACCTATCCAAAGTGTAGGCTGAAAGACAACTCATTACACAACATCAAACGATAACTATTAACATCAAAATATCTGAGGAGGAACCCTTGTCCAAGGAGGAGTTTGAAACAATAAGTTATAAGAACAAGACGTTTGGAACTCAAATCTTTAGATCAAACTACATGTTCCTTTTGATTTCCTTCTTCAAGCTTTCTCAACGAATTACAAAGAATTGGAGCATGCAAAGGTACGAAATCATACACAATTGCTCATCAAACCAATTAACTCTCATCCAAGAGTGAACAAATATGCACTTTCAAACTTGTTGGCGACAATGGCGCAACAATTTTGCGTAGTAAATAAAAGTTACAAAATAAAGAGCAAAGGCTCTTATTTATAGAGACTCAAAGGAGTAGGCAACCCTAAAATCTCCTTGAGTTAACAAATAGTTCTTGCCAATCTACAAGATTTATTCCTATGTCTAAAAGTAGGTGACCTAGCAATTAACTGGAAAGTCTACTTCAGTTAACTGAAACTAAACCAAAAGTCAACTCCAATTACAAAAGTGCCTCCAAAAATAGAGATCCATAATTAGTGGGATCTGACGTGCATGATCAGTGGGATGGTGAGTTAACTTGGAATGAGGCATCAAGTTAACTCTCGTTGTCATTAACGCTATTCTGGAGGGTAGGATGTCCTAACTAGGTGTTTGACACCTCATCACCTCTACTCAACAGTTCCTCTAGCCAATCGTTGACTTCTTCTACCTCTCACAATCTACTTTTGATATTCGATCTTCTTTGCAGCTAAGTCATCCAGCCTTGTTGGCATGGAATGTGGAAGGCAGTGTGGTAGTAACCGATGGAGGCTCTGTGTTTGGAATGACTACCTTCCACATTTGGCTATCCATTGAACGATGATGTCATTTAATGCCTTCCAAGGCGTCCAACTTGACTACGGGCTTCACTTGATGCATGTCCGTGTCGAGTGTTTTCAGAAAGTCGTGAAGTAGGACCATTTTGGTCTTGATTTCAACTTGAGAGTACTATATTCTGAAAAGCTTGACTGTTGACTGTAAACACGGATATGATTAGAACAACTTCTGAAAACCCTTTAAAATAGCCACCCGTCGAGAAGTATTTTTCTAGAAAAAAAATTGACACATGGGTATTGCTCGTGTTTCAATGTTGAACAAACCCAGTTCGTTGGATTTTTGAATCTGTGACCTTTTTGAAAAAAATCCCTAAAAATAGGGGCAGCAAGTTTGTTGTTTCTGGAAAATTTCAAGAGATGGGTTTTTTTGAAAAACTGTGTTGATCATACCCAGTTGGTCAGATCTGTGACAACCTGTTGTTTTATGTGACATGCAAGAGGTTTAAGACAGAAGAGAGGAAGAAGACAAGAGGAAGATTGGAAGTTATTTTCTGCCCTTCTGTAAAAATATGCCTCTAGATGCAACCTCTGAGAATTTATCTTTCTATGCAACTGATCTTCAAAAAAAAATATGAACAGTCAAAACCCTCTTTCAAATCTTGAAAAGATGTCTTGGAGAGAAAATTGTTGTTTTAGCCTTCAACCTGCAAAGAAAATAATGAATTGAGATGCCTATGCTTGATTATATGATGATTGATGCTTGAATGCATCAAGTATGGGCACCAACTCATTATTGAGGAGTCTTTATGCCTGATCTGGAGTTCACAACACTGATCTCCACTCAATTTGGGACGTTTAGACCTGAGAAGCCTTCAAAATATCTAACTCAAGTCAACAGATCTTGTTTTGACTTTTTAGGCATCCTTTTTGAGTGTTAAACATCTTTTTTATGCTGAAGTGTCTTTTGTTGGATCTTCGTTTCCAGTTGCTCCATTGATCTTAAGTTGTTGTTGATAGATTCATTGTTGAGATAGGACAAACCTGATTTAAGTGTGTTTGGGAGCTGCAAAGCTCAAAGACTAAATCTGATGCCTCAGCTTCAAGGGCGCCTTTCTTCAGCAGGGGCGCTTTTGTCCTCAGACTTAGTCAATTTCTTTACTATTCTTCAATTTTATCATTTTGACCCTCCATACTCTAATCTGAGATCACTGTTGACTGATGAGTCTGATGATCTTGCTGAAACGTGGGATGGATAACCAACTCAGTCCTGGAAAGGATGACTGGCTTCGTGAAGTGTGAAGGTAGGTTTAAGTCTTTCAAAAGCATGGGCGCCCCTGGCTTGCAGGGGCGCTTTTGGCTTTTTGACTCATGATTTTCATGTTGCAAACCTTCAAGAATGATCCCAGTTTGATCTCTATTGTCAGGTGTCTGATTTGTCTGTTGTCTTCGCTGACGATGTCGTTTTTGAGATTGATCAAAACGGAGAAGGTCATGCTAGAGGTCCCTAAGCTTGCAAACAGCATCTGACTACCCAAAAAGATGGGCTCCTTTTCTCAGTAGGGGCGCTTTTCCTTAACACTTAGCCAATTTCTTGATATTCTTCCTTCAGCTTTCACCTTTAAGTGTCTTTTGCTTGATCTTTGCCTCTGATTGCATAACAGGTCTTGTGGACGTGCAGTTGGATTGATCGTGAAGCTGAGAAGGAGTTGAATAGATGTCCTATACAAAGCAGTTGTTGAAAGATTCATCAGGTGCCTCAATTTCAAGGGCGCCCCTAGCCTACAAGGGCGTTTTTGCCTTGGTTGTCTGTATTTCTTTGATGATACGTGCCTTCAACATCCCTTGTTTCTGCTTTTGTTTGCCAGTGACTGCTGAATCAGATGATCTCACTTGACAATGTGTCGGAAAGCTAGCAGCAACACGAAGAGGATGACTACCTTGGTGAAAATTGATGACTATCTTTGACCCTCTGAATTCAAGGGCACCTTTTCCCAACAAGGGCACCTTTTAGGTGCAATTTCATCATTTGCATTGAAAATCTTCATCTTGCGCTCCGCATTCGTCGCGCTTCATTACTGATTTGATCATTGTTGTTGACGACACATGCATCCTAGCAAACACCTCCAGCATGTTGCATGTACGGGTGTTGGAAAAATGACTAAGAAATTCAACTACATAGCCTCCTTGGTAGCAAGGCGTGCATTTTCCAAACTTAGCCAGTTTTCAGCTTTTTCCACTTTTGAAAACCCCTCGATTGTAGAGCATCTTTTCGAGCCTTTTCTGCCATGGATTCATCGTTGAAGCTTTTGAAGCTTAGATTTCGCCACCTAGTACTGACCATTTTGCCATTAATGGTTGCGGAGGTCCTAGCTTTCTTTTCTGAAAAATGAAAATAGACCCACCAAAGTAAAACAATGTTTTTGGTGATTTTGACTTGACCAATGTGATCGTGGAGTCAAATTATCCTATCAAAATCATTTTCAATCATTTCCGAAAAGGTCCTATTTTTTTAGGGTTTTCCTAAAAAACAGGGGTTTGAAACCCTAATTTTCAAACTTTCAGAATTTTGCAAATATCTTCCTTGACATAAACCCTACGTTTGGTTTGACCTAAAACATACTTTTGACAACATTTTTACATGATTTAGCTCAATTTAAGCAAAATGCTAAAGTTTTATTTTGGGTACAACACAGTCATTTTGTATGAACCTAAAATAAAAAACATTAACAACACTACAATTGAAAAAAAAAAATTGAAAAATCTTGAAAAAATTATTGAAACCATTTTGTCATAAATAAAGAAACCATGTTGTGCATATTTTGACTTCATGGTCTCAATTTTAATGGAGTCCCCTGTTTGCATTGATATGGCCTCAATACCTTCTCCTAGAGCACCACACTCTACCACACATGAATGTGAGAAATATGAAATGAAAAATATAGGACATGAGCTTAATACCTTCTTAGGCTTATCAAAAGCTTCTTGTGTTCTATCCATCCATATATGAGCTTCCCTTTTTAACATGTTAGTTAAGGATGTTGTACGTGAAAATCTCTTAATAAACCTTTTACCATTGATGTATAAACTAAGGAATCTTCTCAATAGACTTAGGGCAGGGGGGAAGCCCATACTAGAAAATTTTGACTTCTTTTCTAATTCACTTGCATGCCTTAAGCAATAATAGCATGGCCCAAGTATAAAACATTTGTGTAATAAAAAATCACTTAATTTTTGAATAAATAGAACCTGTTGCTCTAGAATCCCAAGGATCAAATTTAGGTGCTTCATATGATCCTTCCATGCTTTTCTACATATCAAAATGTCATAAAAACTCATCGAAACAAATTGTCTCAATCGACCAATGAATACCCGTTTCATCATGAATTGGAAAGCAGCTTGTGCATTAATCAAATTGAATGGCATGATCAAGAATCACTATGACCCATGAGGCATCTGAAAGATGTCTTGTGCATACATTCCTTGCAAACACCGATTTGATGGTGGCTTGTTTTCAAATTAGGCATCTAAGGATCCCTTATTACTCTTTGTATGTCATCATAGATGGATTGAAATAGAAAAGAAGACAATACGAAGGGTTGGATGTCTCAAGATTTTACTTTGTACAATCCAACTTTGTTATAGTGGAATAGAAAAATACAGAACAAACCTCTCAGATACCAATGATATAGATTTAACTGGAATCTGGATGACAACACATTAAATGCAAATGTAATATATTACAGAATAAATGAAATTAAAGCAAATAATACATCGAGGGAAGAGGAATAATATTATAATGCAACCAAAGATTTATTGGTATGAGAGAGCTATATACCATGGTAGAAAACTTTGTAAAGAGATTGTCATGCTATGAAATTATTCTGACTTTTAGATTCAAATTTTACTCTTTTTATAGCCTTCTACTATAAAAAATGACTCAAAACACAATCTGAAGTGGTTCTCCTAGAGAATCTAAAAAGAACATGACAAATGTCACTTTGGGGAGAAAAAGACAATCTACCATGACACTGAACTCATCAAATCACAATTTAATTAATTCCAAATATATATTTTTACATTTATAAATTTTGCAATTTTTGGGCCCTTCGAAGCATTTGGGACTCCACCAAATCCCTAATGGATGTTTCCCAATTTCACTACGAGCAGATCCAAAGCTTTTCAACCAATATTAAAATTTCAAGTTCCAAACATAGTTGCAGGAGACGTGTCTCCAACCCCCTAGGACATCTCCTGTCCCTGGTATGGGTACAAAGACATCCCCAATTGCAGGAGATGTCTCAAACAAGGCTTCTGTTATCTCCCAATTCAGAAACAGTAAAATATTGGCGTCTCCACCAAAAAAGAGCATAAAAAAATTTAAAATCAAAAATCAAAACCATAAAATGCATCACATTGACTGTCTAAATCGTAGCAAACATGGGAAAATTTTCCATAGAACTATGTGATGATTTTCACAACACCGGTGGCTCACTATAATATGTTAATTTTATTGCCCATGTTCTAATAGACCCATAGCTAACAACACTACAATGTTTGACAATAAACTATAAAGCAGAACCTACAACACTACTAAACCTACAAAACTTTCAAACCTATTAACAATCACCCTACAACATCAAACAATTTCAAAGTTTCAATATTTTATATTTATTATTTATAATTAATATTATATATTTCACATTTTTTATTTTAATTCTAGCAAATTAATATATACAAATATATTGGTATCTCCAACTCATCTCCTATTTTTTTCAAAAAATGACATACCAGTACTAGTACCCATCTCCCATGCCAATACCAATTCTAGTCTCTTGACAACTATGGTCTCAAACAACAGTAAGGAAATGATTCCTCCAGCAATGTAGCCAACTAGCTTTTTGCTTTGTCCCCAAAATTCAGTCAAGAACTGCCACATGTATCATTCTCTACCATGTCACTACATCTTCAGCATACCATGACAGATTTATGACATCAATGAAATTGATTTTTCAAGGAAAATGCTAAATATCATCACATATAATTTTATGCTTCTATGTATTTTGTTTGCTAAAAATTTTTAATTACTTAACTCTTGCATTAAATTTCTAAGATGAATCACAGGTCCACTTCTTTGAGCATGGATGATGCATACAAAAACACAACATATGATTCCAAGAGTAAGTCAAATAAGCAAGGAGGAAAAGACTGTGATACCTACTAAAAGAAATTGATGGATAATTAATACAAATAAGACAATGTTCAGTTCAACTCCCCCAAGATCACTATATCTAAATTCTTTCAATTGCAACAGGCAATAGTTTCTTCAACTTCTTAAAGTATGTAAAGTGGTGCTTTCTGATGGCAGACCTAGCTATTTTAACTAAGCAATTTCCTCAAACTTCCTACCATGCAACAATAACTATAAGTACTAGATTCATATAAATAACCTTTACACACTGGTTAAAATGGATCATTGCGCAAGAAAGAAGCAGCTCTAACTGGTTTGCAGGGCCACATTTCCAGGAAAATTCTAATTTGAATATCCATCAAGCATCTATTTAAAGGCCTTATTTTTGTATAGTTGTTTCTGTATCCAAGCAAAACTCATAATTTCCAGATTCAAAATACTATTGATTAGATGAACTACAATCAGAAGAAATCCCTCAACTTCAGCCTACCATATTAAACAAATTTATAGCATCCAGAGGTACTACCTGTAGCATGAGATTCACAGGTCCCTTGCTTGCACTATAAGGGAATTGTCCCGTACCACATTCAAAAATTGATAGTCCTAGGCTCCAAATGTCTGCTGGGTAAGAATAATATTCATTGTTGATTCTCTCTGGTGACATGTATGTGACAGTACCTACAAATGTAGCACACTGCATTCGACATTGAAATCAAGGTTGAACAAAGTTACAATGTTCAAAAAGAAATATTTACAACTATTCTTCTTGCTGAAAAATAAATCCTCTTGGGGGTTTATTGACTAGATAAATTTCCTAGTTCAAAACTATTTATAGCATCCCAAACAGTATTGGTCAATTTCATCTCCAAACCATGTTCTTTTTATTATCATGAGAGGTCAAGTCTGAATATTGACAGAGACTAAATACCATTGCAACAGAGTTCTCCAAACCAGCACTGATACCAAAATCTGTGATTTTTGGTTCTCCATTGAGATTTATGAGCAGATTGGCAGGTTTTATATCTCTGTGGACTAGATGTCTAACTCCATGTAGAAAGTTCAATCCCTGTACATAAAATAGCAAACCTTTGAGCATAAGTCAGAGTAATGATAAGAAAAAAATCTTTCCAAATGTTGTTAAGTCAAATAAAAGTCCACTTGCAAATAAGCCACAAGCAAAGTTTCTCACATGCAAGAGTTTGTGTGTGATAACAGAAAGAATTGGCTCAGGTATGGACTTCTTGGCTCGCAAAATATCTGCAAGGGAGCCTCCATCCATGTACTCCAAAGCAATGCTAATCTGGCCAGATGCAGGAGTGTAAAAAGCACCATGAAATTCTACTAAGCCATTTCCATGAGGTGCCTCACATAATGTCCGTATCTCATTTAGTAATTGTTGCCTTTTTTCCTGCACACTAGTAAAATTATTTTATCTGAAGAATAGTAGAAGTGGAAAAGAAATGTAGCACTACTTTCAAGCACAAAATTCAGTACATTACAGAAAAGATATGCATGCCATGGTCAAATAGCAAAGTACAAATCATACAATCCAGTGCATTGGATTTGTTCAGTATACCCTAGGGGTTCAGGAACAGAGATGAATTGCCCCTCCTTTCGCCAAATTTTTCTTCTGAAATGGGGATGTCCCCTCAATTCGGAGGCTGTTCCTAGGGACATCTCTCAAAATCCGAATGGCCAAGGAATGCTTTGGTATCCCTAAGATTCCTTGACCATTTGAGGGTCAAAATGACATCCTCAAAGCCTGCTGTTGGAAAAGTAGCATGAAGAATGTATTTAGGGCCCACCGACCAAAAGCTGCCCATAAAACATACTTTTTGAGGAGTCCAGTAGCCAGCATACTTTTTATCCAAATGGCAATGGGGTTCCACATGGTTTTCCTAATCTACCTAGATCATCTAATGTTAATGATGATGATGACAATGATGATGGTCTTACTCTTAATAATGACCCATATGATGTTGATTACTAATTGTATTCTTTTCATTTTGAACAATGATTATCTATAATGACATTCAAGTTTGACAAATTGATATCAAATTAGTATAATTGTATTTCAAATTTTGAAATTTGTAATATTTATGGTGGTTTTGTTTAGTATATGCATGATATATGGTAATCTAAAATTAATTATATTTTTCAGCTGCAAATGTGTGTGTGTGTGTGTGATTTCTAGATTTTTTTGTATGGATGTACCCAAAATGTACTCAACCATACCTGTACATGATTCAGCAAGAATTTTTTCAGTCATTTTTCAAGTCAAAACACTATCATTTTCCATCTATTAGGTCATCATCCATTCCAAGTCTCCCATGTTGATGGATGTTGTACTTTTAAGCCCAATCAATGTCCTTGCATAGCCAACAAAAGAAGCTTTCCAACACATCAAATGAGACAAAGATCAAAGCTTAGAAGTAAGAGAACAAGCAAAAAAAAATTTAAGTCATGAAAATGGACATCTCAATGCATTGGAGCAATACAAAAGCCTACCAAAACTGTTCATAACAAAAAGTTGTAGACGCTACCAAGAAGCTTGCCTATCATGTCCCCTCCCTGATTGAATCGGCAACAATTTAATTTAAGGCCCAATCAATGCTATATTTGGGTGCTCAAATAAAGTACTTTTAAACTATAAAATAAAGTTACTTTTATTATTTTAATTTTAGGAGATAAGATTAATTTGATTATGAGCCAAAATGTAATGCCTATAAAGGCAAATCTAATGCCCTCATTTTGTATTTCCCGAAATTATTATTTTATTAACACATTTTTGCAAATTGAAGCTTCAAGGATGAAAACCCTTGATCGTGTAACCAAAGGATGGAAACCTTCTAAGTTTTGGAGTGAACTGACAACAAAACTCTTTGATTTTTCCTGTTAAATGTACTTCAATGATAATTACCAGCTATTGGGCAAGTTAATTAACGACTCTGCAATATTCCAAACTGGTGTGATCTAATCTCATTGTTGATTATCATGAATGCTGGGAAAATCTGATTTAATTTCCATATTTATTTCCAAATATTGTCTTATGTTTGCTGCGAACTGCACTTGATTTACATATTGTGATTTTAGGGTTTTATCATTAACTAGCACCTTTTTGAATGATGGGATTACAAATAACAATAGATTGATTTGTTTCCATGTGGGGTTTAACTTTGGTCAGAAATTCATTCAATAGTTAATGCGATTTGGGATTTGATTTTAACCATAATGGAAACTTATGTCAATAGTTTATGTTTGACTATTCAATAGTGGCAGGGAAGTTTATTATTAATAATTGTGACTTCTACTCGATTTGAGCATCGTTCAAGTAATAACCCATCACTAATATAGGTTTGGTGGGATTCGCACATTTTTTGAAATTTAATAACCCACATATCTTCTTTATCATGACCTTGGTGGCCTGGAGTTAAATGACTTGGAAATTTCTAAGTTATCCTCTACAATCGATTGGATGGTTGTTAGTCCGGGTGGCAACGCTTAGAGTATAAAGTGTGTTAGTTGTTGGGTTCTTTCACCTTTAAAATTATTTGAAATAATCAATTGGAATTGTGTGTTGCTCAGCTCAAATCTGAATATCATAGGATAGCATCTCTGTCAGTATTCACATTTAGTAAATACAACAGATTTCTTAAAACTATTTATGCAATTATTTAATATCTTTATTTATTAATACTAGAATTACAATCTTTGTTTATAGGATACTAATTGCCGTAGTTGCTTTCTTAAGGGATGTAAGATTAAAATAAATAAATAAAATAATCAAATTAATTTAGATTGTTGTTTTACATGGTAGGTTACTATTATCAAATTCTAATATCTAGTTCCAAATCTGATTTTTAATTTTCTGTTGTAGCTTGAATCCTGAAAATCCAAAAAATAAAATAAAATCAGAAAAATACAAAATTTGTTTATTTCCAGATTAATTAATTTCATTTCAGGTCTTTAAATTTTACAAGAGTTTTCTATTTAATATCCAATCAAAATACAAAAAAAATATATAATTCAAAAAAAAAAAACATATTATAGAAGAAACCTAGGATGAGGCATTTCAGTGGTATCAAAGCAAGTGATCTGGCCAACCTGTTTGGGATAGAGTACTTTGATGTTAGCCTAGTTTGATACACGAGAGCGATAGGGAACTAAGATATTATCAAAGGGAGAGGAGAGAGGAAACCATGGCTAACTGGGATCAAGGAGAAGAAACCAACCTCCAAGAGATTGTCAACCGAGGTAACAAGGTGTTAATCAAGGAGAGGAGAGAATCCATGTCAGAAATAGCTAGGGCCTCAAGGGAAATGAATCAATACTTGATTGCTTCTAGACCACAAAAAAATGTCGGAGAAGATTGTAATTTAGGTAATGATAGGTTTTCAATCAACCCGCCCACTAAGAACTTTCAAGCCAAGTTCCTACAAGGAGAAGATTCTCTTGAGGAAGAACAACAATTTCAACCCTACAAAGAAAATGGTGCAGCTAGTTATCATGGAGAGTATAATTCTCTTAATTGGGCAATCTGTAATGATCTAACCTTTAGCAAATACTATAACACCATGGCAAGGAATGAACCTAGAAGGAAGAGAGCGTATCAACAAGATCAACCCCAAAGAGGCATACAACACCGAGTGGGAAAGATTACTTTACCTTCATTTGACAAGACAAACAAATGCTCCGCTAGAGCATGGTTAGAAAAACTGGACCTAGTGACATCAAATTTGGCCCTCTTTTTAAAAACACTATAATACCACTTTTAGGAACTTTATAATATAATTATAAAATAAAGTTGTCTTTTTATAAAATTAATATTACTTTTTGAGCAACTTAAATTAAATTATAAAATTATTTCTTAGGTTGAAAAAGGGGACATGACATTGCCATTATCAGAATGAAAAGCTTTATCAAAATCTTTACTCAAAACTACTTGTCAAGATTTGATATTTTTTGCTAAAGCTATTTTTTTAGCTAGAGCTTAGTCTGCACTATTTTTAGCAATCACCATTTTCAAAAAGAAGCACATTCTAAGAATTTTATTTTTAGATAGGGCTATTTTTAATCCATGATATGTTTTAGTTGTCTCTAATTTTAATCTGGTGTGCTTTGTGATGATTCTCTATTTTTAGAAGTGTATTTTTGGATTTCTTTCATCTAAGAGATGAAAAATCTGATGTTAGTTTTTAGTGATCTTTACCAACAATCTAACTGAAGATTGTCTGGGTTCAGATTTAAATATTCGTGGATAGAATTATGTAATAAAGCTTGCATTGCATGCAATCAAGCTACTCTTAAAGTAGAAGTTGTAGTTAGCTTTTTTATTTATTTCTCATGTAACAGTTTGTAAAACTTTATAAATAAGTTCTCTTGGCACTTAGTTGAGGGATTATGGTCATTGATCCAAAAATTATCAGTCATTCAACAAAACTTAGTAATGCCTATGTTGCTTCTAAATTGCTACTGAGATGTTTTGTACTATTTGTTACGTGTGCTGAGGTAGATCAAGTTACTTCTAACGAGTTTGCAAGCTTCGTATTGCAAGTTCACTCAAAGTTGAGGATTGTGGCTTTGTACAAACTCTTTAATTCAAACTACCAAAGCATTTATGTCCTTGCATTTAAGCCTATGCAATCATTAGGTGTCCTTGCATTGCTAAATCTCTACATTAATCTAAACAACATAAGCATGGTAGTTGTTATAGGGTTTTTATTTCATCAAAATGTATAAAAAAAAAATTTGCCTTGAGTTGATCAACCTTTATCCCTAGGTGAATTCAAAAAGACATACCATTGCTTTTGTTTAGCATGAATGTGAACCACCCTAAAAAATATTGTATAGATTGTAGATGGCAAATACATATTGTTCAGATAAGGTTAGTTTTTGTTTATAGGGAGCTTCCCCTTCTAATTTGAAGAATTATTCTATCATACTTCTATTCCATTTTGTGTCGCACTCAAAGGTGCAAATTCAAACTCTAATAGTTTTTGGTGACTCCACTAGGGAACCAAATTGATGACCGGTTATAGAGCAATTGACACTTGATCACAGGGGAAAGCGGGTCTTGAGCATTCTCTTCCAAAAGAAGATTCTTCTTCAGCAAATGTACCAAAACTTGTTGAAATATTTCTAGTCTTAAAAGAACCCTTACAAGCAATGATTGATCAGGAGAGCAACAACAATAACAACAATTGTCCACCTCCATTATTGCCATGGGGAGATCAGATTGGTTCATTGGCATTGACAAAAACTCATAAGCATCCTCATGGATCAAGCAAGAATTTTCCAAAGTTCTATAGTGATGGCATGTAACATCCAAATGAACATACTTCAGCCTTCACCATCATATCTAGAATTTTTGGTGTGGCACATGAAATATTGCACTTTTCTCATTTGTGGAAACATTATAAGGTGTACAAGAAAATCAGTTTCACCATCTTGCTACCAATTCTATTATGAGTTGGGAGTTAATGAGAAAGACGTTTCTTGCATGTTTCAAACCAGCTAAAGATAATTATTTCTTGTTTGCAAAACTCTCAAATGCCAAGAAAAATGATAGCGATCCTTTGAAAGAGTTCATTGCAAGAGTCAACCATCTAGTCACCAAGATTTCAAACAATCAAAATCCTTCTTCTAGTATTCTTCTAAGTTGCTTCATAAATGGTCTATCACTAGATATTGCTATTTCTCAAGACAAGACATGCTACTGAATTGAATGATGCTCAAGAACGTGCACTTGATTTGGAAGATCATATGATCACTTCAAGCAAGATTCAAAGAGATCCAATCACACAATTAGTACAAACATCAATTGATCCTTTATTGCGAAGGGTAGTAAATGTAGAAAATATGAAGAAACAACTTTCCTTGAGCCTTCAACCACTTTCAATATCCATCTTCTCCAAGAGAAATAGTTTTTTCATCAATTATAGCAACCACAAATCTCATTTTTCTACTCCAACAAAGCAAGTTGCAAAAGATACTTTTTCTTCACACATATTGCAAGTTCAATGTAACGAATAAACATGATGGAATAAGTTGTCTTAAAATGAAAAGACAAACAAATTTTGCCAATTTCAAATGTAAATCAAAGGTCTTCAAGTGAGCCTCAACATCTACTAGATGAACATGATAATAGCTCTTTGATGGGATATACCTTGTAAACCTAATTTTAATAAAGTGAAGAATTACTTTCGTAATCATCCATTTAAGGATTTCATGAGTTTTCATAACCAAGAACTACAAATAGAACAATAATATCTGCAACAATCAAAGATTTTTCCTACTCCGCTCAAATTCTTTGACGTTGAAGAGGGATTGACAATGCAAGAGGAACCTAATCTTACACTAGTAAGCCATATATTCTCTAAGGAGGATGAAATCACACAAACATTTGAAGAGCAGGGTTGCAATCAAGAAGAAATCAATTGCATGATAGAAGATGATGAATCACATAACATATTTTCTTTGTTTAAAGGGTTATTTGAAGAGTCTACAACAAATATAATTGAAGGTCAGGTCATTCAACTTATTCAAGTGGTACCCATTGAAGAATGATGGTAAAGACTTTCCTATCAAAAGTTGCTAATTTTATTCAACATATAAATCCATTGTCAGAAGAAAAAGATATTTTTCTCTTCCAAGAGGTTTTAGATTCAAGTTCAACAATTCCAAAAGAAATAATGATGAAAAACCTCAATTGATATTCATTGATGAGATAAATACATGGCTACTAGAGATGGATGATGTTAGCAAAAGATCATGTAATAACCACCCCTAAATTTTATTTTTTCTTTTGATAGCACAAATCACAACATAAATTTGCAAATACTGAACACACACTGCTGGTATAAAGTCTGTTATAGAAATTTAGAGTAATTCCATGGCTGTTACAATTACAAATGTTGAATAAACACTTCATGATGTACCCACATGATAGCTGAACAAGTTCATTGAATAACCAAAGGTAAATACCTCAGGTTTGGAGTCATTAGTGAGAAATGAAAGTCTGATATGCCCAGCTCAATGCTGCTAGAGGTCTGATAAACAAATCTGAGTGCTGGCAGGTATGAAAATGGACTGTTACAATCTCAAACAACAAAGAAACCTGGATAACAGTCACCAAAACATGCACAAATACACCTTCCAGCTGTAGCGATAGGTCCAATATGCTTCCAGCTCCTCCAATCACTTGGATATGGTGATAAAGTTAATTGTTGCAGATCTGAAACTGAATGTAGGAGCTGTAGCAGGGCTGTAGCTCACTATTCGCAGGTCAAGGCAGCCAAGAACCACTAAAATTTGTCACCCAACATGCAAAATACTTCTCCCAATAACTCAAACCAGCATTGCAATGACCCAACAGTCTTCAAACGGCCTTTTTAAAGCCAAAGAATGGCCAGGTACAGGTCTGTCATAGGGTTTCAGTCCTTACCCAAAAATTGTATGGCTTCCATATGTGCACACAAACTCCTCAAAAAACTCAAAAAATTCTCCAAATAAACCCCAAACATATTTTCATATCAAAATAGCATAAAAATCTTCATTTCCCAAAACCAGTGATCTCCGGGTACGCATCCCCTACCTTGGTACCCCCGTCCCCATACCCAAAATGTTTCGGGGACTCGGGGACACCTTGGAAACATTCCCCCTCTTCGCCCACCCCTACCCTTCCACCCCCAATCCCCGATGGTCACCCAAAACGGGTGACATCCCTGAAACTTCAAGAAAAATGCAAGGGACATCGAGAGAAGGCTAGTCGTGCCCTACAGCCCAGCCAAAGTAAAATTACTTTTTTTTGGTAAAAAAACACATTTTTAAATAATAATAAAAATGATGGATGTGCCCACAAGGACCTCAACCCCTCTCTCGCCCCCTCTCTGCCCATCCCTTTATACACAACCTAAACCTATTCCATTTATCAAACAACCCAAAAGAAAAAAAACATTCTCATTTTTACTTTTGCAAACTTGAGGTGAAGAGCAGCAAGAGAAGAGCATCAAGTGGAAGAGGAGAGAACAGCAGTTGAAAGAGGAGACTAGAGCATCAAATCTACTCCATTAGAGGTAAATTCTTGTTTTTTCAATTTGTTTTGCATTTTTTTAACTTATTTTCAATTTTTTTACTACATAGGAAGGGCATTGTGAGTTTATTTTTTCTTTTATTTGAACTTGTAGTTTGAATATCCTTCACAAGTCCTCAAAACCTATGCAAAAGGCCAATTTAACCCCAAGAAACCTCTATTACAATTTGCAACACCAATTCATAATGATAAGAAAAAAAATTCAGGGGGGAGTAGAGAATGGCTTTGCCATTTGTGCAAAAAACAATATAGAGGAAGCTATATGAGAGTCTATTCTCATCTTTTGTGGATAGGTGGTAAAGGGATGAAAGGTTGTGAAAAAGTAACTCCAATTGAGAAGATTGAGGCAACTAGATTGCATATGGAGGGGAAGGCAAGAAAGCAAGGAACTCCATTGGAGAGTTTGCAGCAAGTGTGTTATTGCCTACAAGGTTCGTGGATGTTGGATTTCATGGGGGAGAGGGTTCTACTTCTATTAGAGGAAAGAAGAAGTCTATTGTTGCTGATATGTTTTACACACAATTATAAGATGTGCTTGATTCCTCTATTGATAAGTTTTTTTTGCTCATGCCATAGTTGTCGATCCTTCATTTGCTCCACCTGGAAAACACAAGCTACGCACCACCCTCTTTGATAGAGAATATTCCAAGGTGAGTGTGTTGATGTAGGATATGAGACAAACTTGGATAAGGGATGGATGTTCCATCATCATGGATGGGTGGACCGGTATCAAACATCGGCCACTCATCAATATTATTGTTACATGTACAGCTAGCTCTTATTTTCTTAGAGCTATTGATTTTTCGGGGAAAAGGATGCAAACTTCAAATTTCATTGAGAGATGCTATAGAAGAGGTTGCAGCCTCTAATGTTGTACAGGTAGTGACCGATTTAGCCCATTTGTGTAAGTTAGCTAAATTGATGGTAGAGGGTGCTTATAAGCACATTTTTTGGGCCCCATGTTGTGTTCATGCATTGAACAATACCTTGAAGGACATTGGGAAGATAGATTGAGTGAAGGCAGTGGTGTCAGAGGCTAGAGATGTGCAGATGTTCATTTGCAACCATCACACTTCACTTGTTTTGTTCAAGACATTTTCAAGAAAGGAATTACTCAAGCTCGTGGACACTAGATATGCAAGCTACTTCATTTTGTTGGAGAGGACGCTTGAGGTCTAGGAAGCTCTACAATTAATGGTGGTCAATGCACAATGGGTTGATGGCAAGAGGCAAGCACACGGGAAGGAAGAAGTGTGAAGCAAAAAATCCTTGATGATGATTGGTGGTCCACGATGAGGTAAGAAAATTTTAAGTTGTTGATTTTATTATTTAATTTTTAAATTATTAATTTAATAATTTTAAATTTATTAATGTTTTTAAATTTTAACTTGTAAAATATTTCCATTCTTTTTGAAGATTTTAATTTTTGTAACTTGTTTGCACATGCAAATATGTTTGCTCCTTCATTCAGCCTATTGTGTGAGTAATTAGATATGTTGATTGACTCTCCTAGTCTTGGAGAGATTTATGAGACCTTTGCTAGCATGCTTGGGTAGATCAAGCAAGCAATTCATAGCAAGGACCCTACTTTGGGATTTTATGAGGATCATCTTAGGCCCATTGTAATGCAAAGGTGGAACACTATGAACACCCCGCTCCACGTGGCAGCCTATGCTCTCAATCCCAAATGGTATGCAGCAAGACCTGAGAGAGTGCCTCTATCTCATGATGAAGAGGTGAAAGAAGGCTTCATAAAGGCCCTTAGAAAAATGTATACTAAAGAGGAATCTACTTTACTTCACACATAGTGGCTTGCATTTGTCAATCTTCGTGGTCCAACCTTCAACAAACCAAAGGCGAGGTCGAATAGAGCTATATTAGCTCAAAACGACCCTATTGGATGGTGGACATGGCATGGCAAGGATGCACTAGAGTTGAGGTTATTTTTCGTTCATCTTCTTTCACAAGCTGCTAGTTCCTCTGTGACAAAGAGGAGTTGGTCCACATATAGCTTCATCCAATCAGTCAAGAGGAATAACCTTACCTCTAGACAATCGAAGAAGTTGGTGGTTGTACACAATGCTTTGAGGCTACAGGATCGACAAACTCTTGAGTATTTTCAGACTCCAAGCTTATGTTGGTATGTTGATCCAGAAGATGCTAAAAATATCAACGAGGAGGAGACACAAGAGGGATTGGTTGGGGTTCCATTGTCTGAGGCAACCCCTTACAATGGCAGTGACTTAGACTTGAGCTCCAATTTTGATATAGACCTACCAGTTGCATCTATTGATTAGGGACATGTTGACGTGTTTTTTATGACAACACCAACACAGAATAAAATGTCCAACGGTCACTCTATTCCCTCTTGATCAAAGTATTCCGCATGCTAAGATTGCGTGAAAGTTCATGCGTTCAACTCCAAGGTTCCTTTTATTGCGAATAGACTCAGTTGGTTGATGTGAATATGCTGGGTATTCCAAGGGGACTTACGTAATCGTTCAACTTCGAGGAAAGGATTTTCAAATTCCGGGAAATTCGTCGATGAAGCTCGGGTTCTTAAACTAACCGGAGAATGCTGAATGTAAAAGGATATAAGGATTAGGGATGCTACCATCTACTCCTAAAGGGTGGAGGACGAGGATTGGCTTAAACAATCTCCAAACCAGACTTCGCTTCGTCTCCCTTCGGACAACTCTGACAAAGCTGATGCAATCTTCAAAGGATGAATAAGATGTTCAAATTGTGATTCAACATGTGCACTCCGTCACAACGATGCAAATGAACACACGAATCACAACCGAAGTTAGGTACTGATATTCCAGTTGACCACACAAGGCGAACTTACCATCAGCAAGCCCGCTAGTGGTATGGATGAAAGAAGATATGCTCAAACCACGACGCCACACTCCACAATTAACAACTACTTGCATAAAATAAAGCCTACTCTATTCTATCAATCTGAATTGGAAAGACGAAAAGGCCTTGCTAGCTATTCACAATAAAAGATAGAACCACCATGCAATGATAAACCTTTGTATTATGAAAAGTGTTCACAACAACCATTTACAAAACTTTTAAAGGGGAAAGTTTTCCTTCCTTTTCAGACTAAGCTATCTTCTAAGCTAACTTTCTATCTATTCTAACTTCTATCCTCTCTATTCTCAATCTAATGTCTACTTCTAATATCTTACAAATGAGGGGGGATGCCCCTTTTATAGTTGGCCCAGTCCAACGGATGGCTTAGATTGAATTACAATAAAGGGCTCAGATCGAGCCACATATGCCCTAATTAGGGTTCTTGCCCTAAAAACCGCCACAAAGAGGAGTGGGGCAATGAATGCACAGAATATTCTCCACTCCTCTGCAGGAACCATTATATGCAATTAATGCCCACTTTCTTCCTCTAGAAGATTCTCGTCCAGAAACGCGTTCCCACTGTCTGTCTGCCAATTTTGTTGCGTTAGGAGGAGAGGCGAGTACGTGGTTGATATGAAAGTGATGAGCAAAGAATTCCTCCTGTTCGGCCCTCCTGTTGCTTTGACTCCAAGACGCACTTCTTCCTTGCAACTTTCATATTTCTCTAGCCCATTGCCTTGGGCGCATTTGCCTCTTTTGCATCACGTTCTTAGTGCCTTAGACAAATCTTCACTTTCGTTTCCAAAGTTGCAACGTTGTCTAGCTTCATCAAGTCCTCATGCCTTGGCTTCAACGTTCATCCTGCAAAACAAAAGAAGAGTATCAGAACACTTTATAATCTAAATTCACTTTACTTACCTTATTTCCATGTTCTGACCGCTTGATCTCCGAATCTTGATAGAATTCATCACTTTTCTAGCAAACTTTCATCATGGGCGTATCCACCACCTTGCCTGGAGTTTGTGCCTTAGAAGATATTTCATCTTGGGGGGTGCATTTGAACGCTTGATGTTCGAGCTTCAGTTCATTTTCAAATTCCTTCATGCCTTAGACAAATTTCTTCCCCGTGAGTGTATTTGACCCCCTCTGCTTTCCTTTTCGATGCCTTAGAAAATTTATCCATCTGAGCCTTAGGAACTTTGTTGAACGGGTGCTAGGCCAAAATCCCTGCCGAAACAACACGAGCAAGGTGTGGAAGAACCTCAAATCATCTCCCAGTGAGAAATATCCAATACCCAGAAGAAATTTCCCCTCAGAAATCATCGTTTTCATGTGTATCCAAACGAAGGGGTACATTTAATTTTTATTATTTTGAAAATAATAAAATTGCTAAGGTTCACCCGTTTTTTTTACTCTGGAGGAATTCTACGCCTGTAATCTCCATTTTTCCTGCCTTAGTATTTTCATGCTTCCCTGAAGAAATTCCCTCCTGCATCTGGGAGAATATCACCTTGCACTTAGAGATTTTATACCACCTCCTCCAGGCGTATTTTCTAATTTCCCCTTAGAAAATGCCTTAGAAAATTTATTTTAAATATCACATCCTTGGGCACACTTCATAACACATACCTTTACCTTCGTTTCCCAAGCAATTTCACGCCTTAAAATTTTGCCTTACACTTAGCAACTTTTCTCAAGTCCCAACTTCCTTGGAGCGTATTTGAAGTCTTCTACTTCCATTTTCTAACTTAGAAATTCCTTCAACATTTCCTTCTCTCTAGGCGTATTCCCTTCAGTGGCATTTTATTTTAATGCCATAGACAAATTCCTAAGTCTTATATCTCCTCCTTACCCTGGGCGCATATGACTCCTTGAACTCTCATTTTCAATGCCTTGGAGATTTCTCAACTTGTCATTTCCTCCTTATGATGGGCGCATTTTACCCCATGAGCCTCCATTTCCCTCATATTTAGAAAATATTCTAAGTCTTGCCTTCATACTTCCTTAGAGGGCGCATTTAGAGGTTTGTGCTTTTATTTTTCAACACTTAGAAAATTCTCAATTCAGCTTCACTTGCTGGGCGCATTTACCACCTTGTGCTTCTATTTTCCTTTACTTAGAAAATTCTCAATTCAGCTTCACTTGCTGGGCGCATTTACCACCTTGTGCTTTCATTATTGTGACTTAGAATACTTTTTGAGTGGCCTTGCTTGAGGGCGCATTTGAGGTCTTCTACTTTTATTTCCCCACGCCTTTGACATCTCCTTCTATCATCTTCCTTGGATGCATATGGAAGGGGTGTCCACCTTCACTTTTCTCCACTTAAACTTATTTACCTCATACTCCTTCTAAGGGCGCACTTAGGGGGGGCTACTTCTATTTTCATGCCTTAGAAATTATTTCAACCAGCAAGCTACCTTGGGCGCATTTTGCCTAGGTAGCTTCCATCTTGCCTTAGAGTATTTCTTGGCCTTCACCTATCATGGGGTGCATTTGAGACATTGAACTTTTATCTTCATTATGGGCGCATTCCCATGTGTGAGCTTTTATTTTGAAGGTGGGCGCATTTGGAAGGGGTTACTTTCATTCTTGTGCCTTAGGCGTTTTTCTCATCTTACTTGGGTGCATTTCAAGGGGTCCACTTCTACTTGAGGGCGCATTTTGATAGGCAAGCTTCCATTTCCTCACACTTAGGCGTTTTTTTAGGCTCCAAGAACCTTGGGCGCATATGAGGGAGGAGCTTGGGCACATTTCCTTAGTTGAACTTTCGTTTTTGCCTTAGTAGAATTTTCACCCTCTTGACCCCTTGGGCGCATTTTGACCCATGAGCTTTTGTTTTAACACTTAGAAACTTTTGAACTCTCTCTTGAAGGTGGGCGCATTTGTGGTAGGCCACTTTTGTTTCATACTTAGAAAATTTTAAAGTTATCAACCTTGAAGGTGGGCGCATTTTCTCTGCTCAACTTTGAATTTTGTACTTAGAAAATTTCCAGGTTTCATTCTTGAGGTGGGCGCCTTTTAGAGCTCTTGCTTTCATTTTCCCATACTTAGAAAATTTTCATGTCTCTGCTTGCTATTGCTTTTGCATTCTATTTTTAGCAAGTTGTGCTATTTTTAGCAAGTCCCTTGATTTTCAACATCTAAGGCTCTGTTTTGCCTGAAAATTTCATCATATGATCTTCTTCACCTTGTGAACCTGTTTTGCCAGTCCTCTGCCCTGACCTGCTATTTATAGCCACCTGCTATTTATAGTAAGTTTTGACTTTCTGACTTCAGTAGCTCCGTTTTGCCTGAAAGTTGCAACGCTTGATCTTGATAGCTTGAGTGTCACTCTGATGCCAACCTCGGGTGCAGACCTGCTATTTATAGCCGTGCCCTGACTTACTAAAAATAGTAAGTTCTCCGATTTCGCTCAAATTTTGCCAGCAGGTACCTTGAAGTGTGCTGACATTGGTGGGGTGCTTCGTTTCGGCTATTTTTGGATTTTACCCCCTATAAAAGTGGAAACCCTAATTTGACTTGTATGTATCCCGAACGGTCTCCGTTTGACTTCGTTCCTTTTGCATGTCATTCTGTTTGCTGAACTGGAGTGTTGGGGGCGGCTGCCAGAGTGTACCTGCTAAAAATAGAAACTGCTTGAAAAGTGACCAACCTGTTGCCGGATGATTTTGCATGTCAATTTGCTCGTGGGATCTCAAAAAACCCAGAAAAACCCAGAAAACTGGTCAACTTTTCGGCACTGGCTAAAAATAGTAAGTCCCTGAAATTTGATCCCCTCCGCTTGCATGTCACACTGTTGCGTAGCTCTTGAAAAACCCAGAAGGAATATCCGGACATGCGTTAGAGAACTCTACATGCAAACCCTAAAAATAGCCTCTGAAGGCTGAACTCTGAAAGTGGTCGTCTCGGTTTGCATGTTACACCATCGTGAAGGTCTAGAAAAACCCAGATCAATTCTCTTGTCATTTATCGGAGAATTGTATGTTGAAGCCCTGAAAATAGCTCGTGAAGCCAGAATTGCTAAAAATAGCCAGTTGTCTGAATCAGCTCAAATTTCATGCGTAGGCCCTTGGAAGCTGCCTAAATGTGTTGAAGTAGTCAGAATCCCGAAATCCTGATGAAAAGCTCACAGATTGAACACTTGCTAAAAATAGTAAGTCGTCAGAACATGATAAAAATTCAGTGGGAGCCTCCTGGAAGCAATGTTAAGCTTAGCTGCCAATTTACCAGTCTTGATTTAATCTCAATCCAGCCTAAGGAACAAAACCCTAATTTCACAGATTCACTTCAGACTTAGCCAAAATTTCAAATTAGGTCAAAGAACGAGGACATCCCCGAAAGGACAAAAGATTAAAGAGAGAGAGAGCGAGACGCAAAACTAAAGCCAAAAGACCAGAATGGAGCAAAAATTGGGGGTCCCCATTTGAATGGGGCGATGTGTGAAAAGGTCACAACAGGACAGTCATATATTTTCTATGTTTTTGTCATTTTATAGTTGGAACTTGGAGCCTTTGGGCATTTTGTTTTAATTCTTATATAATATCCATGCACATTCACAATAAAAGCTTTTGAATTTTGTTAATTTGTTTGTCAATTCTCACGTGAAATCTCGATTCAAGTCTATTGTTATGCATTAATCTTCTACAATGTCTATGATGAATGCTTTATCAATGTTACGATATGAATATTTGAAATTTCTCTATAGTTTTAAAAATTTCCCTATTTTTTAATAGCCCGCCCTGTCATCCCCTAAAAAATGGCCCAAATGTATCCCCGTATCAGAAACACGTCTTGCCATCCCCTATCGTCCCTATCCCTAAAACTTGGGGGGGTATAGCCTGAAACCCTTGTCTAAAACTTTGTGATAACAAAGGTGATCCCTATGTGGAATCACTCCAACTAGCTAGGGATCGTTTTCCAAATCCAAAACCAGCAACCAAAAGAGGGCTTTCGTCCTCAATCGATCTTGGAAGAACTCGCAGGTTCAATCTGGCAACATCTTGTAATGTGTACTCTTCTGCATATGAGAAATGAGAGCCCCAAAACTCCTTTTATAGCTTTTTCATTGCTTTTTCAAAAAAATGTTTTTTTGTTTTTTCATTACTTATTTGAAAAAGTGTTTTTTCTGTTTCGTTGCTATTTTGAAAAAGCGCTTGTGTTGCTTTTTTCTGAAAAAACTCTTCGTTTTTTCCAAAAAAGAGTTTTCCTTTTCTTTTTCGAATTAAATAATTCATTACATGCAAAAGTCACTTTAATAAGATATAACACTCAACAAATATTTTAACATTTAACATTATAACCTTAAGTGTATATTCTAAATACTCCACCCCAGTTGCAGAAAGCATTGCCAAGGCTTTGGAAACTGTAACCGATCACACCAAGAAGTAACTAAAGTCGAGGGATGATGACAAGTGCCAACCCGAAAGTTTACTAAAAATAAGTGTTCTCTCCAAGAAATTTGGCGAACAGCCCAATAGGACAAAAAAACTTATGAAAGCATCATTGCAATCCACAACACCAACTGAGCTCAATGTCTCCATCAAATGCCAAAGAAAATTGAAACAAAGCTCTCCAAGATCTTTGGAGTCTCCTTACCACCACCAACTAGCCTACGAGAACTCAAGAAATAGGCTAACAATCACCATGTTGATTAGGCTTGAGAAGGAGACATTGCAGATCACAATTAGATGAACAGTTTCTTGTTTCTAAAGATACTTCAACTCTAGAGGCTCTCGTCAAATTGGAAATTTAATTGAAGAAACCATTCCTAGAACTCAATAGTTTTTTTGCAACACCTTGAGCATGGATCTTTAGTGGAGGAAATAGTGAATTTCCTCTTGAGGTTTGACTCATCCTCATCATCAATAAATCCCATGTGTATCAATGAGGAAGCAAGTGTCTAACATTGAGCAATTATCAATGAAACTAGGCTATAAAACATTCTACAAATTGTAAATAGCAAGTACATATTGTTGAAATTAGGTTACCTTTTCTTTATAGAGAACTTCCCCTTCTATTTTGAAGAGAGGTTGTACCATACATCTATTTCATTATGTGCCACAGTAAAAGGTTCAAATTAGAACACAAACAATATTATCTTTTGTGCCTATACTTCATGAGCCTCATCTCTCTTTCAAATCACCATCTCTTCCACCTATTCAACCTATGGAAGAGATGTTTACTATAGATAAACCTTTTAAGAGACTAATTGAGAGTGCTCCAACATGGGTGAAGACATTTTGGCAAGGAAAAGACAATTAGGGACTATAAGAGCTCTCAATTTAGGTGTCATCAATACCATGATCAAAAAGGAAGAAAGCAAGGTGAAGAGAAACTACATTCAAAAAAGACCAAGATGGGCACATCATTGCAGAGACAACTTTTCCATGCATAGTTAAGGGTATCCAAGATATGCAAGTCTCTTATTTTCAAATTATGCAAGCCAATTTGGGGCCTATGGTCAGATTGAGTGATATGGACATGTTGCAATTCGCAACAAATAATGCCAAGGAAAGAATTGTGAAAGATGAAGGAAAGGTAGCCTTGAAGGCTAAAAACAAAGAATTGAATGCTTATATCACACATTTGGGATTATATGGTATTCTTCAAGCATTTCTATTAATTATATCCCAAGAGATTTGAACAATATGGCAAATGCTTTAGTTGTTTCAACCTTCTTGTTGTTCCAAATGTTGAGTTCAAGCAAAACGTGTTTACCATTGAATTGGCATATCGATCATCTATCCCTAACATGTAGAGAATTAGCAAGTATTCAATGATGTTATATTATGGAGCCCGATAAAACTTGATGGTTTAATTTTCCCCAAATTATTAACCATTATTTTAATAAATAATTTGCTGCACTTTTGTATTTAAAAATACAGTTACAAACAGTTAATAAAATGTTGGAAATGAACAGTTATAAATGGTTGAAAAACAATTAAACATAGTTCCACGGGGCCGCGTCCCCCTCAAAAAGTGGCCGTCTCGGAGACGGGGACGTTTCCGAGACGCGGGAACGTCAGGGAAACGCCCTCTCGCCGTCCCTCTGTTGTCCCCTGGACGTTTCCTTCACAGGGAGTCTTCTTCGCGTCTCGGAGTCTTTTGGGCGTCTCCTCTCGAAGTCTTCTAGGCGTCTCCAAGTTCCCCACGTCCCCTATTAAAATAATGATTTTTTAAAAAAAAATTAAAAACAAAGAATTACATAATTAAAGTTAAAGTTAAAAATTTAATAATATATTATATTTATATTAATTATTAAAGACTTCACTCAAGTCTAAAGTCAAATGTATTATGTAACTTAAAATATTTTGTTTTATCTCATTTCTACCCTACCCGTGCGTGCCTGTGCGAGCATCTGGACACTGCCTAAGAGTGAGAAGTGCGAACTAAACCAGAGGAGAGCTCAAGATTTTCGGATTTTCCTAGGGCGTCATTATTCAACAAATATTTAGCAGTTTTTATTTTTAATTTTTTTTTTCCATTTGAGTCTCGACTCTCGACACAAGCTAGGGCATTGGCAACGGGAGTGAATCCCTTTGAGGGATTCGTTGAACTGTTGAGCAAATCCCTCAAAGGGATGCCAACTCATGGAAGAGACGACATCGTCGTCTCTTCCGCTCAGCCTCAAATAAAAAAAATTCAAAACTTCAATGGTGAAAAATTGAAAATGAAATAAAACTTCAATAATATTATAATTGTTTCTCAATAAATTTTATTTATATTATAAATTTAAAATTATTAATTTATTTTATTTTCTGCAAAATGTGGAAGCACAGGCAAGGCATGTGAACTGTTTGACTGAATGCATCAATCCTTGATGCATTCAGTCAAACAGTTCACATGCCTTGCCTGTGCTTCCACATTTTGCAGAACAGATTGATGCATTCAGTCAAACAGTTCACATGCCTTGCCTGTGCTTCCACATTTTGCAGAACATACCACATTTTGATTTCTTAATTCTTATGCATATCTTGCAATATTGCAATCCATGAGACCACATTTCCAATTTCTTTCAAGTTTCGGTTTATAAGTCTGATTTTTTTTTTTACATCATAGGTCTGATTATTTTTTAAATTTTTAACATTGTTTTTGCAGCATCATCATCATAATGAGTTCACACAACAGAAGTGATGATGAAACAGAAATTCAAAGTGAAAATGATTCATTAGATGATCTTGACTTTCAAATAGGAGGGGAGGTTGTGGGCGAAGTTGAACCACAAGTTCCACAACATGGCTCAACCTCAAATACTCAAACTACCACAAGTTCCATTGGCACTAAAGATAATAGCTGCCCTTCAGAAATCCTTCAAGAATGGGCCAAGGGCCCCTTTGATCCAAAAAAACCTTTAAAACAATTTGCATCCAAGGTAACAGCAAAGCCTAGGGCAACTGGGGGCACTAGATTATGGAAGTGTCACATGTGTGAGCTTACATGGTTTGGCAGCATTACAAGAACTAATGCACACTTTCTTCTTATTCGAGGAAAAGGTGTAGATGTATGCAAAGTTGTGGCAGGTAACTTGAAGTACAAGGCTGAAATTTTAAAATTATGGGGTTGTAATGAGGATGAAATGTCTGCATCTGCTACATTGCCACATAAGAGTTTGGGTGATCAGATTTCAGCAGTGTCTACTTCTACTTTGCAGAGTCAAAGGCCACCAAATCCGTTTAGTTCAAGTGCAGCAGAGCCTAGGGGCAAACGTAAGATGGCATTTTCGCAACCTTTAGCAGATTTATTCAATGTGCAAGCAAAGGATGAGGCAGATGATGCCATTGGCAAATTCTTCTTTGCCAATGGCATTCCATTCCACATGGCTCGCTCTCCTTATTATAAGGAAGTTGTGTCAAAGATAATAAGGGCAAGACAATCATATGTGCCACCAGGGGAGAATAAATTGAGGACAACAATCTTGGATCAAAACTATTCCAAGATTAATATTTTGATGGAGAAGATGAAGAGAACCCGGGTCACAAGTGGATGCAACATAGTCATGGATGGGTGGACGGACATTAGGCATCGTCCACTCATCAATATCATCGTCACATCTGTAGCGGGCCCTTATTTTTTTAGGGCTATTGATTGTTCAAGGCATAGCAAGGATGCCCATTATCAGTTTCAGATCCTCAAGGATGCTATAGAGGAGGTTGGGCCACAAAATGTGGTGCAGGTAGTGACAGATGCGGCTCATGTGTGCAGAGCTACAGGGAGGTTGATTGAGGCAGCCTATAGACATATTTTATGGACTCCTTGTTGTGTGCATGCTATGAATAATGCACTTAAGGACATGGGTAAAATCAGCTGGATCAAATCTATTATCAGTGATGCTAGAGATGTGCAGATATTTATCTGCAACCATCATCATTCACATGCACTTTTCAAGTCCTTCTCCAAGAAGGAATTCTTGAAGCCTGTAGAGACTCGGTATGCATCATACTTTATTCTCTTGGAGAGGATGCTCGAGTTGCAAGAGCCTTTGCAACTAATGGTAATGACAGCAAAATGGAACAAATGGCCTAAGTCAAAGACACAGCAGGGATTGAGGGTTAAGGAAGTGGTGAAGAATGATGTCTTTTGGGCTGATGCCAAATATATTGTCTCCATCATTGAGCCAGTCTTCAAAGTTATTAGATTTGGGGATTCTAATGCACCTTCCCTTGGAGAGGTATACGAATGCATTGATTCCATGCTTGATCAAATGAAGGCTAAAGTGCAAGAGAAGGACCCCACAATGCAATTCTACACCAAGCATATTTATCCAATTATTCAACATAGATGGGAGAAACTCAACACTCCCTTACACATGGTTGCCTACGCATTGAACCCAAAGTGGTATGTGCCACGTCCTGGCAGAGTGACACCTATAGAGGATGTTGAGGTGAAGGAAGGGTTCATGAAGGCCATCGACAAAATGTATGATCCTATAGAGGCCAACTTGCTTCGTACTGAGTGGACAAAATTTGCTACTCTTTGGGGATATTCAGAGGCAGCCAAAGTAGATTTGGAGACTATGTCACAGGAGGACCCCAAGTTGTGGTGGACTATGCATGGGCCTAGATCTTTGATTACTACTCTAGCCATTCGTTTGCTGTCCCAAGTTTCTAGTTCTTCTGCTTCTGAGAGGAATTGGTCCATTTATAACTGCATCCACTCTGTTAAGAGGAACATGCTCACGTCTAGGAGGGCAGAGAATCTTGTGGTTGTCCATAGTGCCTTACGTCTCATTGATCGCAGCACAACTACATACAAGGAGAGTCCAACAGCTAGATGGGATGTAGAGCTAGAAGAGCTAGCACAGATAGATGAGGATGCTACACAGACAGGGTTGGTTGGTATTGGTTTAGATGAGCTTGAGCATTTGGGGTCCCCGTCCGACGGTTCCAGTGATGAGGAGATTGGCATGGAGCTTGGAGTTGGAGATGATTAGATCATTACTATTAGAGGCATTAGGCCATTAGCTATTTAGTATTTACTATTTACTATTTTTTTTTTAAGTTTGAAGTTTGAACACTATTGTGTTGATAACTTGATACTTGATTGTAATTATGAATCATGACTATTAAATTTTGAAATTCAAATTATGAATATGAAACAGCTAGTTCTTGTTCCAATCACAATGTCTATTAAGTTACAAGTATATTTTTATTTTGATTTTGATTGTTTCAATGTTCACTAGTTCAATGAAATCATTGCAATGTGTTTAAACTTTAAACTCTAAAATTTACTTATTCCTTAGGCTTTTACAGTTATACATCTTTTTATAACTAGTTTTTCAAGTACTATATGTATTTCAGTGCACCGCTCCCCCGCCGCCCCCCCGCCATTGTCCCCCCGCTGTCCCCTCGCCGCCCCCAAACTTAGGCCCCCTACCCCCGCGCCCCCAAAATCCGTCCCCTACCGTCCCCGTCCCCGTCCCCAAAACTCGGTGGAATTATGCAATTAAAAGAACAGTTAGATAACCGCCAAAAATGAAGAGTTATTGGTTGTACAAAGGAAAACCAATAGTCACGTTTGATTTCCAAGCAACTATACGTGTGTGGGAAGGTGAATAGCCACGTGGTTTTGAGTTTTCATTGTTGTTGGGCGTGAAAATGTGAGTAGAAGTTCGTGGATGTGTGGCTGGAAAAACGTAGGAGAAGTTGTAGGTACTTGCAACAAAGGACTGGTAAACATCAGCAGTGAAAATGTTGGTTAAAATGTTGCTGCAAGTCTTTGTAAATGTTATTTGTTGGAAGATTAATAGATATTGGACTCTATGTTGGTGGACGTAACCCGGATTTGGGTGAACCACGTTAAATCCTTGTGTTGTCTTTTTGCTGCAATTTATTTGTGTATTAATTCAGTTGTGTATTCATATTAAATCTGCATTTAATTGATAGAAATTTTCCTGCAATCTCTAACAAGTGGTATCAGAGCGGGTTGTGTTTGATTATCCTCTACAGGAACGTCTCACGGTTGAGTGGGAGTCTCATGGTTGAGTGGGAGTAATGGTAGACAAGGGTAAATTCAAAGTAGAAAAATTCAATGGGCAGAACTATCGGTTATGGAAGATGTTGATGGAAGATTATCTTGATCAGGAGGATTTATGGCAGCCATTGGAAGGGAAAGTCAAGAAGCAGTTAGCAATGTTTGATGAGGATTGGGATATTTTGGACAAAAAGGCACTTGGTAGTATTCGTCTATGCCTAGCACAATCAATGGCGTTTAATATTACAACAGCAAAGACAACGTTAGAGTTGATGCAGACCCTGGCAAAATTATATGAAAAGCCTTCCGCTTTGAATAAGGTATTCCTTATGAAACATTTATTTAATATGAAAATAGTAGAAGGTGGGTCAATTGTTGATCATTTAAATGAATTCAATATGATTACCAGTTAATTGACTTTTGTTAATGTAAACTTTGATGAAGAAGTTAGGGCTCTTTTGATTCTATGTTATTTGCCTGAAAGTTGGAATAGCTTGGTAATGGCAGTTATATAAAAAAGAGAAAGGTAATAGTGTTGATTAATATAAATAGTACACATAACTTTATTGATAGAAGATTAGCTCATGAGCTTAATTGTGTTGTATATCCAGTCTCTAACTTCGAAGTCAGGATAGCTGATGGAAAACAATTCTCTTGTGGTGGTAAGTGTCATCATATAAAACTTTCAATGGAAAATTACCATCTAGATTTAGAAATGTTTGATATTCCAATAGGAGTAGATGTAGTTTTAGGAGTACAATGGCTTAAATAGTTGGGAACGATATCCTTCAATTTTCAAGAGTTATTTATGGCTTTCAAATCTAATGGACAAAATTATTAACTTATAGGAGTAACATCGCCACCAACTCAAAATTATTAGCTCCCATAGGATGGAAAAAATAATTAAGAAAGTTTCATATGGTCTAGTGGTACAACTTAATGTTATAAAAGCACACGATGTGAAAACTCAACATCCACAAGAACTTCAAGAGATCATTCAAGACCACCAACAATTTTTTATAGAAACTAGATGTCTACCTCCAATCAGAGACCATGATCATGCCATTGAATTAATATCTAGAATCATTACACCTAACATTAGACCTTATCTTTATCCTTATGAACAAAAGACAGAAATTGAAAAAATAGTCAAGGAAATGTTGGATTCAAGAATTATTCGTCCTAGTAAAAGTCCCTATTCATCTCCAATGGTTATGGTTAAAAGGAAGGATGAATGGTGGAGAATGTGTCCTGATTATAGGGAACTCAATAAGCTCACTCTTAAGGATAAGTTTCCTATTCCTACTATTGATGAATGATTAGATGAACTAAATGGTGCAATTTCCTTTACTAAGTTAGATTTACATTTTGGTTTTCATCAAATTCGTATAAAGGAAGAGAATATACACAAAACTGCCTTTAGAACACAAGAGGGACATTATGAGTTCTTAGTAATGCCATTTGGTTTAACTAATGCCCCCTCAACTTTTCAAAGCCTCATGAGCTCAATACTTCGCCCATTTCTTCGCAAATTTGTGGTGCATTTCTTTGATGATATCCTTATCTATAGTAAATCATGGGAAGAACATTTGCAACATGTAGAGAAGATATTACAAGTAGTGGAAGATAATCAACTTTATGCCAAGCAATCCAAATGTGCCTTTGGGGTAAAAGAAATAGAATACTTGGGACATGTGTTGTCACATGAAGGTGTTAAGGTAGACCACAAGAAGATTGTTGCAATAAAAGAATGGTCGAAACCTAAAAATATCAAAAGGTTGAGAGGATTTTTGGGTCTAACAAGATATTATAGAAAATTTATTCGTAATTGTGCTCATATCGCAGCACCCTTAACAATGTTACTAAAGAAGGATTCCTTTTCATGGTCAGAGCTAGCCACTCAAGCCTCCAAAAACTAAAAGAAGCTCTCACTTCAACCCCAATACTAGCTACCCCAGATTTCTCGAAAACATTTGTGGCAGAATGTGATGCTTCTGGACATGGAATTGGGGCAGTAATAATGCAAGAAGGGCATCCATTAGCATTTGAGAGTCGACAACTCGAAGGAAAAAACTTGCTAAAGCCCACATATGAGAAGGAAATGCTAGCCATTATTCATGAAATTAAAAAATGGCATCAATATTTAATGGGAAGGCATTTCAAAGTCAACACTGATCATGAGAGTCTAAAATATTTTTTAGAACAACGACTATCCTCATCATAACAACAAAAATGGGTTACCAAGATGCTGGGATATGACTTTGAAATCCTTTATAAAAAGGGTAAAGAAAATATTGTAGTCGATGCCCTTTCTCAACAAGAAATATAGGAAGCAAATATTTCCATTTCCTCAATACAACCAAAATGGTTAGAAGTTACATAAAAAGAGTGGTAAAATGATCATCAAATACATAATCTCATTCTAAAACTTCAACATGACCCATCTTCTTTAGATAAGTACGTTTGGAAAGAAGATTCGTGTAAATTCCCCAATGAGATTTGAACAATATTTTAATGATATCTTAATTTGGCATATTGCATTTTGTCAAATAAATGGCATACAAACTGAACTGAACCTTTTTCAATGACATAGAAGTTTGCAAATAGAGTAGTAACTTCAATACATAGATTTCATTACATAACATGTTTCAGTTTGAAAAACACGCATTACCTTTGAAGAGGATATGAAACCATCAACATAAATTTTTGAGATACAATAATAACAACAATATAAGTGCTCAGAAATGCAATTTCAGATAGTACATAAATACCAATTTAGGAGCTTGTTCCAAATTGATCCTTGACTCCAAATGCCTAACTTACTAGTATATCAGAACAGCATGCTCCAAGTCAACAAATAACCATACCCAGGTGAATGTTAGGACAGCAACTCTGAAATATCCCACCCCTTATAGGATATTTACTTTTCTGATTTTTTCCTGTCTTTGTTTTTGGTTTTTTTTTTTGCTAGGAATGCAGAAAATACATATAATTGCGAAATAAAAAATGCTTAAGAAAATATATTAATCTATCAACTCAGATTTATTATTGCTTCAGAAATTACATTGAAAATCATACCCGGAGGACAAATGCATTTATTGCAAATCTGAAAATTACTTGATCAGAAAACTAGACCCTCCTTGATTTGGACGCCTCTCCCAAATGACTAAATTCTTCGCCTTGAAACTGCCGCACACCTTAATGACTGCCCTAGACGCCAAGAGTGGAAGAGGTTTCAAATCTGAAACCTAGGCGTTTTCTCCTTGGAATTCCCACGCCCCTGCCAAAGGTTGTATGGCCATCTTAGAAGACCCTCACGTGCCAACAATGAAGATGATCAGCAATAACGTTTTCCAGTCAATTTCTGATCTGCACTCTTAACTTCTAAAAATCTCTGAAATATTAACCTCCAATAAGCACAAATGCAGCTCCTAGATGAAGCCACCTATAGAGCAATTCTTGGGTGGTATTTCACACCTGTAGATTACTAAATCTAAGAGAGTTATCATTCTCCAAGATCGATTTTCTGCTTAAAACCCTTGTTTCTTCTTCACAGCAAAAAGCTCAAGTATTTGTAAAAGTGAATGAATGAATGAAATGAGTTTTTTTTAAGCTTTTATACTCCTCCCAAAAGGCCACGATTTCCTTTGGCTTTTTTATCCATTTAATATTTTAACATATTTGCTTTTGTTGTTTAAATAATATAATCCTCATGTTGGCGTCCCCTTAGTTGCTTTTTAATTGACCTTCTGATTAAATAAAATCATATATTATAAAGGTCATTAAACCCCTTTGATAATATTCACTTATAATTTAATTATTATTAAAGTTAATACTTTAATAATAATTAATAAATCATAACTCCATAAAACCGAAATATATCAACATTAAACTGATTATACCAACACCACGAGGTTATCCAGTGATTCTACTGCTTATCTGAATGGCTTACTATAAATAGTAAGGTTGGACCCAATGCCCAAGTGATTTACTAAAAAATAGTGAGTGCAAACGAAGCTCGAAACACCTTAGGAAGGTTATCCCTAAATATCACCAGCACTTGAGAAGAGAACACAGGAAACTGACACCCAGAAGGACATCTGGAGAACCAAGAAACTCCCAAATAAGGCCCTCTAAACACCAACATTAGCCTACGAGGACACGTTGATAGGCTAATCCCCCAATACTCTAAACTGGATAAGGAGGGGACATTACAAACTCACACACCCAACTTATAGCAAGTAGGACTCTGATAATTGTTATAACACTTCTATAGACCATAGCAGCACCTTTTTGAGTCCCCCATGACTTGCTGGTAATTATTGCAGCTCGGGAATTGGCAACGTTGAGTATATGCACAGGTTAAACTTGATGAATCATGCCCAGTACCTATCATGTCCCTTGCACAACCTCAAATAGAGTTGTTCTTGTATGGCGCTAGGGTTTACTTGAGCAGCAAACCCCTTCAATACACCCACGACCTTCTGCTAGGGCTCACATGGGAACTGCAAATTGAGACGCCTCTATTATGCCAGTAAAATCCACACCAAGTTTGAACATAACATTTCACATACACGTCTAGCCTAATAGAACATTAACATAAGCGATTGCCTCAGTTATATGCAGCCATTAAACCCTATTGACCATACGCCCAAGTTTGAAACTGAGAATACCCATGCCTGGGTATAAAGAAATGCTACAGTTTGTTTTTAACCAGAATATGGCGCCATAGTTTGAAGGTAATGCAGTCGCCCAACAATGAAATATGCAATAATAGCAGTCCTTTAATCCCACAGCCTGAGTCTGTAACAGTGTTCCACGGGGTTTCAAGGACGGGGACGGTAGGGGACGTGTTTCGGGGATGCGGGGACGAGGGGTCTAAGTTTGGGGGTGGCGGGGGGACGGCAGCAAGGGGGTGGCAAGGTGCTGAAATACATATGGTACTTGAAAAAATAGTTATAAAAAGATGTATAAGTATAAGAATTATACATCTTGGAGACAACTAGGAGTCCCTTAGACATCTTGAGGACACCCCAGTGTCCTCGAAGTCCTAGCGGCATCTTGGATACAACGGCACTGGTGGTGGAATGGTGGCGCTGGTGGTGGGCTGGTAGTGGGACGTCCCCCCAAGTCCCCAAGTCTCCAAGACGTCCCCGTCTAGGAAACATGGGTTTTTTTGGGGGGGACGCATCCCCATAGAACACTAGTCTGTAATCTTCAATCAGCAATGAAAACCTTCAATACTAGACGACCAGTAGAAAGTCTTCAATCTCATATTATGCAAATGATATAGTCGTTAATCTCTAAGTTAGGAGACCCACAAACTTGCAATATTGCGCAAGTGCAAATCTTGGATGAATCTGCCTCAATCCAGCTAGGGTGGAATCTTTCACCACCGAAACTAGATACCTGTAGGAATACCACCTAGGGTTTTAGACTTCGAAGAGCTCCACCTAAAAATTCAAACCAAAATAATAATCTTCGCATAATGAGAAATGAGCCCTTGTGTCCTTTTTATAATACCTTTTTAGTTTTCCCACCAAAATCAATTAGCACTTTATTATAAAGTGACTTTATTAAATTATCTTTTAAATATTCCCCGTCACTTTATAACTCCATTTTAATTTAATCATTTAATATTACCTTTATAATTGCACTTTTTGCCAGGCAACATTAAATAACTAAATTAATTAATGTTGTGAGGCGAGATGGAAAATGGGGACATTAAAATTCGTTATGGTACAAAGATAGATTATTTTTTATCTAAAAATTCCAATTTAAAAGAAGCCATTATCTCAAATGCATGACTCACCAATAGAAGGACATTTAGGGTTTTTAAAGACCTATCATCGTATAAAGAAAGATTTATTTATGGGAAGGTCTAAAAGGAGATGTCAAGAAATTTGTTGTTGAATGTTTAATATGCCAAAGAAATGAAGGTGAAACAATAAAGACTCTAGGCCTCTGACAACCTTTAGGCATTCCAACACGATGTTGGGAGGAAATATCAATGGACTTCATTATAGGTCTACCAAAATCTAAAAATCTTGATGTAATTTTGGTTATGGATAGACTCACCAAGTATGCACATTTTTGTGGACTCTTCCATCCATTTCAAGCAAGTACCGTGGCCAGAATATTAATGGAAAATGTACAAAAACTTCATGGAATTCCCATAATCACAGTGAGTGATCGTGATCCTATCTTCACTAGCATTTTTTGGACAAACTTATTTATAGCATGGGGTGCAAAACTAGCACATAGTTCCTCTTATCATCCACAATCAAATGGCCAAACAAAAATTGTGAATAAATGTTTAGAAGAATGTTTACGTTGTTTTGCCTTTGATAAACAAACACAATGGTCCAAATGGCTACCATTAGCAAAGAGATGGTACAACACATCATTTCACACGTCCACTAAAATGACTCCATTTAAGAATCTTTATGGCTACCCTCCACCATCTTCTACTTCTTATTTACAATCTCATTCTAAAGCTCATGCAGTAGAGAACCATATTCCACACCAACAAGAAATACTACAAATCCTTAAGGATAATTTCATTATGGCTCAAAATTGAATGAAACAAGTTGATCAACATCGTAGTGAGAAGCATTTTGAAGAGGGAGATTGGGTATTTCTTCGATTACAACCTTATAAACAAATTTTCCTTAAGAAAAATAACAACATGAAGCTTGCACCTAAATTTTATGGTCCTTATAAGGTTCTCCATCAAATAGGAAGTGTAGCTTATAAGTTAGAACTTCCACCCTCTTCCAAAATTCATCCTATCTTCCATGTTTCTTGTTTAAAGAAAGTAATAGGTAACAATATTTCAATCCAATTAGAATTGCCAAAGTTAGATGAAGAAGGAAAGTTTATTTTAGAACCTGAAAAAATTATTGAGAAAAGAGTGAAACAGTTACAAAATAGAGCTACCTTTGAGTTCCTAATCAAGTGGAAGAATATGCCAATTGAGGATGCCACATGGGAAGATGAACAATTTACACTAAAGCATCCAATTACTAAGCATTGAGGACAATGCTTTTTTGAAGGGGAGGAGCATGTTAGGTCCCTAATATTCTATCTAATATTATAAACCTAATATCATATATCCTAAGAATATAATATATATTCCTAGGTATAATGAGTTAAACACTTGTGGCATTGTAATGTCCCTTTCCAAATGATCATTCCAAGAGGACTTATTAGCCTATTTAATTCCCGTAGACTATAATTGGGACTAAGGGAATTAATTAGTTTAATTGTTTGATATTGCCTGGCAAAAAGTACACTCAAAAAGGTAATATTAAATAATTAAATTAAAGTGATATTATAAAGTGACATTAAGGAAATATTAAAAGATAACTTTATAAAATCACTTTATAAAAAGGAGCTTAATGTTTATTTGAGCGGGAAATATTAAGTGGTTTTCAAAAAAGCATCTTTTAAAAAGAAATAATAGTGAAAAGTGAGCTCATTGGAGATGAGGCTTGTTTCTTATTCTTGTGTTTGAGGAGCTTCCAGAGTTTTAAACCATAGGACGAAAAACCTGTTTGAGGAGCTTCCAGAGTTCTGAACCCTAGGACGAAAACCCTAAGGGTGGTTGGTTTCAATAGTGTGACTAATCTACCCTAGCTGGTCAAGTTGGAGGAATTATCTAGATTTCTCACAGTGAGCATTACAGGTGGAAGAAATTGAGGAAATTTATGAAGTCTCCTTTGGAGACAAATTTCAAAGTATTGTATTGTTTTTAGGAGGAAATTATAAGTGACACTATTTAATAGCTGCAGTTCATACATATTAAGCATTCCTGGACGATTATCCCAGCCATACCGATTCAATATTGTGAAAGATTATCCACTTATTATTGTTGACGTGCTTTTTATGACAACACCAACACAGAATAAAGTTGTCCAACGGTCACTCTATTCCCTCTTGATCAAAGTGTCCCACATGCTAAGATTGCTTGAAAGTTCATGTGTTTGACTCCAAGGTTCCTTTTATTGCGAATAGACTCAGTTGGTTGATGTGTTTTGTTGGATTATTCCAAGGGGACTTACGTAGTTGTTCGATTTTGTGAAGCAATTAGGACATGAAAGATTTGACAATATTGTTCTGGTATCTGGACTGACCCGGAAAATGCTGAATTTAAAGGGAGTAAGGATAGGAAGTCTACAATCTACTTCTAAAGGGTGGAATGTGAAGATCAATTCGGACAATCTTCAAACCAAACTCCGCTTTGCCTCCCTTCGGACAACTTCCACAAAGTTGGTGCAATCTTCAAAGGATGAGAGAAATATTCAAACCATGACACAACATGTTCATACCATCACAACGATGCATATGGACATATGAGCCACAATCGAAGTTAAGCGCTATTACTCCAGTTGACCACGCAAGGCGAACCAGCCGTCAGCAAGTCCGCTAGTGGTATGGACGAGAGAAGACTTGCCCAAATTAAACACCACCACATTCCACAGCTAACAACTACTTGCATGAAATAAACGTCTATTTTACTCTATCTACCTTGAATTGGAAAGATGAAATGGCCTTGCTAGCTACTCATAACAAAGAAGAAATCACCAAGCAATGAAACTCTTTGTATTATGAAAAGTGTTCAAAACAACCGTTTACAAAACTTTCAAAGGAAAGTTTTCTTCCCTCCTCAATCTAAGCTAACTTCTAAGCTCTACTCTCTAACTTCTATCTCCAATACTCTCTAGCTCTGATCTGAAGTCTAATTCTAATTCTAATAGATTACAAATGAGGGGGGATGCCCCTTTTATAATAGGTCCAATTCAGTGGACGGTTTAGATCTGATTACAATAAAGGGCTCAGATTGAGCCACCTATGCCCTGATTAGGGTTTCTGCCCTAAAAACCGCCACAGAGAGGAGTGGGCAATGAATGCACAGAATATTCTCCACTCCCCTGCAAGAATCATAATGAGCAATTAATGCCCACTACCATCATCAAGAAGATCTTCATCAAGCAGCGCGTTCCCACTGGCCTTCTCCCGGATAGCAAACTTGATCAACCGGGCCAATACCGCTTCAACCTCCTGGGCAGAAATCGGT
Organism: Sequoiadendron giganteum; assembly: GCA_007115665.2. Taxonomy (NCBI): domain Eukaryota; kingdom Viridiplantae; phylum Streptophyta; class Pinopsida; order Cupressales; family Cupressaceae; genus Sequoiadendron; species Sequoiadendron giganteum. Next base: position 363,296,961 of record CM021108.1, on the reverse strand, counting down.
GGAATGTGGTTGAGCAGGAACTCCAAGACCGCTACCGTCTGTCCGTGCCGGATGTAAGACTTCTTCCATGCCGCCAAGGCGTCCTGGGTATGCTGAATAATACTAGAGAAAGTGGAGACATTCTCAAAGTCATCCAGGACAAGCGACCTCGCAGCTGAAAAGAATGGAGCTAGTTTATCTTTCAAGCCATCGGCAGTTATTTCCTCTGGGGCCAACTTTCTAGCAAATATGGCTTCTAATGTATTAAGGACTCCTTCCAAGATGTTACCCATTGCTTTCCTCACTCTGGCTGAATCTGCCCTTGCTGCATCGTGAAATCCACGGCCTGTGACCACCGAGGAGTACCAACTGGTGAAATCATACCTATCACCTCTCTGAATTACACCTCCATCTACCAGGGTTTCTAGAGGTATATGCATCAAAGCCCCCAAACGAAGTACAGTCTTCGTTTGATAGATGCGAGTATCACCCCAAGCCTGATCCACCATGTCAATCCGTGCCAAAATACTTGAGGCCTGCCGATAAGCATTGGCGAGGTCCTCCATGAATTTCCCTGTCTCGGTACGAACATGGCTAACCCACTTGTCTGCTTCCGTTTCCATCCCCTTCAAATCCTCTAAGCCAACAACTGACTCACTTGGAAGCTCTGGTGGGCGTTCTACTGCTGGGTTTGCCGGTTCGCCTGGACGTGCTAGACTCTGCACATATCCTATCAAGGTTTTGTGCTCCTTCTTCAATTTTTTATACTTCCCCTCTGTGCGGAGCAACTGATCCTTCAATGCCTGATAGGAGTTATCGAACTCCTCGACAATTTGGGCTCCCGTAGGACGACCCAACTCCACAGTGGTGATCACATAGTTCTCGGGCCTCTCCTCGGCTCAATCATACTCCTCCCTCGGAACAGCCACCTGAAGCGTGCGAGAGCCTGACTCATCAGTCGAGATCTTTGAAAACTTCCTGGCCTTTTTCTTTTCTGGTGGCGCACTGATCCTCCTAAGGAACTCCTCCATCTCGATGGCTGGATCCGTATCATCCTCGGGTTCTCTTCTCATTCTGTCTGAAAGCCAATCCGGCACCGTCTGCTGCGGATTGCAAACGACGAGGGGCTGTTCTTCTGTTGCCTCCACCTCGTGTACCTCTTCTCTTCTTGCACTGCTCTGCTCGGGCTCATCATCTTCCACGAGCTGTGTATCCCCTGACCCTTGGGTCCCCTGTTCTGTGTTTTCCTCTTCCTCCAATGTCATGTCCAACATCTGTTGGAAACGAGTGTCAGCCACTGTTTCATCTTCTTCTTCTTGTTGGCCAGCCTTGGATACACTGACGCTTATACTATCTGATTCTCGGATGTTGGGTTGATCCACCTCCTCAAGCTCCCGCTCTTCACCCAATCCTGCCCTCTGATCAGCAAACAATGAAATCACTCTCAAACTCGAAGACCGAGTTTGTGAGTGCATAGGTGATGCTTGTTCCATCCTCAACGGTATCGGCTGGGTTGGTACTTCTACTTGTGCTTCTGGTGTTTGAGCAACCTGTTTTCCCCTTTTTACCGATAACGGCCTTGGGTCGCCCATCAAGCTATAAGTAAGGGCGATCGATCTACTCTTAAGTCTGCATACATGTCTATCGACCCAAGCCCTTGTGAAAGTCAACACCGGGATAGAGAGCGTGTCCAAGTCCATGATTTCTGGCTCGGACCAATCAGGTGGTGGGACAGGAGTATCCCTAACTGAACCATAGTCGGGTTGCATAACGTTGACATCCTCTTCCACCTGGTCGGGAACTGGAATGATCTCACATTCCCTGATCAATTTGAGGGGAAGCCTGAAAAACATCCTTTTCCTTATCTCAACCTCATCAACAGCATTTGCCCAAAAGTCTTCAATGTGGGCCTTGTGTCGGTACTCGACGTTCTGTATCATTCGGATGTTTCTGTACAGATCAAAATCCTGTCTGCCTGTGTGATACGACAGATGATAGAATTGTAGCTCATCCTCTGCCTCTCGAGCTGCTTGCAAGGAGGGACACACCTCGGTGGAATTTCCCATGGCAATAGGAAAGTCAAGTCCACCCTTCTTCTTTTTCTGAATCTTATCATAGGCGATCAACTGCCTAGATATTTCCAGCATTATAATGTGATCGGTGGGGTACCTCGGTAGCCGGTATGGATACAAAGTGAACCCCTGCAGCCTAATGTAAGTGAATTTCGGAAATTGGATGAGCCAATATCCGTATTCCTCGATAAATGCTTGTGCCTCTTTGGATACTCTTTGCTGCGTTCTCCGCTAAAGGGTCTTCGTGATGTGCATTGTGAATGCATCATTAGCCCGTTTGTAATTGGCAGGGTTAGCTAGATGCAACTGTGTGCAGGCCTCATGGATTTTGAACTGATCAGGTGCACAGCCTATTGGCTCCTTGTATGTAATCCCTCGATACTTGGTCATTCTTGCCAGCATATATATCACATACGAGCTCATGTAAAAGGTTTTCGTCCCCCTCAGGCTCCTGAATTGTTCATCTATGTTATCACTGATCATTCTTGCCCAGTCAACACATTCCTTTCCCTCCAATATGATCTCGATGAAGTAGAACATCCATGGCTCGAAGAAGTAGGCCTGTGCACTCCCATTTATTCGGCTTAGCATCATCATCAAGTAGCAGTATTCCTGTTTTACATCTTCGGCAATTATCTGCTTTGGGAGTCTAGTGCGAGGTGGCTTTGGCTTTTGCATCCAAACTCTGTTGATGACCGCAACAACCCTCTCGAAGGAGGTGGAGTACATTTTATCCGCCCTCTCCTTTGATCTGTACAGCATTTTTTCGGCAATAGGAATCCCAAATGCCTCTCCGATGGCATCTGGCGTGAAGTTGGCAAGCAATTTGCCATTCGGCGAGACAATGGTTCTACGCTCCAGCTTGTAGTGGTTTGCACACTCCATAATTAGCTCCGGGCACTGAATTGCTGGTGGAAAACCAGCGGCTGCATAGATACCACTCTTCATGATGTTATGTGCCGTGACTGCTGGTTGATGGCCTCCCAGTCCGTACATCCTAGACTTGAGTGCATTTAGATTAAATGACCCGAGGTTGGTGTCACTTAACCCTGCCAGCTTGGAGACAATTGCCGATTTTGGAAGAAATGACTTGGCGAGCCTCTTAATCATTGCCTGCCGGGATGAGCTAGCCTTGGCCGTTTCAGTGTTTGCAGCTCTGCCTGCGGCTCTGCTTGTTCCAGCAACATCCTTTGCTCCAGCCATCTGCAAAATAAAATAGAATAACAATAAGCTAGGCTGCAGACTTTTAATAAAATAAATAGCCTTCGAGGCGACTACGAACGTGGAGTTAGCCTGTTGAAAATAAAAACTCTCAGCATAAATTACTAACTCCAAACCTCGTACTATGTAAAAACTTCGAGCTTATAAAGAAGCTTTTAACGACTGCACTTCTGACTGGCGAAGAAAATCACAGCCAACTACTAACTTTCAGCAATGTGGTTATTTCCTCAGCACAAAATAAACTTCTGCAACTCAATGTTCTGCAGCAATTTCAAAAGATAAATCTTCCAGCAACTCCGAAAAACAACTTCAACCTTCAACTTCGAAATTGCAGCAACACACTTTCAGCTTTCGAAAGAAAGAGTCTTGGCAGATAAAAATTTCTCCAACACTTCGCACTTTCAGCAACTCAACACTCCGAAATAATATAAACTCTCAAGGAATTTCTCTCCTTAACAACTTCGAAAATATTTCAATCTCCCAAGAACTTCTTCAGCAACTTCAACTTCGAAAAATGTGAGGAGAAATGAGAGAAGAGACTGTTTAAATAATTCTTCTCGAAGAATCCTGCCAAGTAAGGCTGGGGCTATTTTTAGCACCCTCGTCAATTCTCCACTCTCTTCGTTCGGAATCTTCTAATTCAAGCGCAGTAGTGGGCTAGTCATCAGCCAGTCATTATGGCAGTTGCCATTAATAATGATTCCTTCCTTGTAAAAATTCGAATTTTTTCTCTTGGCCTGCCAGTTAACTCCTGGTGATTTAAACAACTTGCGAGAAAAATCACTTGATTCGGTTTAAAATCCCACTTTAAAATCTCGCAGCGTTTAATTGAATTCAACTCGAAAAAAAATCGTGGGAGTTGTAAATTTACTTCCAACTTTTTAAAATGTCTGTCATTTAAATCCTCAATTTCATAAAATTTGCCTTAGATATTTTAAATTTTCTCTTTAAAATATTCAACTCCGGGTGATTTAAAATCACTTGCCTGTTCGAAATAACTCATCCTCTGAGATTTAATTTCCGTTAGGAAAATAATCTAGGCAAAACGAAATTCCTTTGAAAATATTAAAATTTCCCTTAGGAAATTAATTTTGAAATTTCCCGACTCATGGGTGCCTTTTGAATGGGTTCATTTAATTTTTACTTAGAAAATATTTCATCAAGTTGTCAACCCCGTTTAAATGCCTCTAGAAAATTTTCATATTCACCCACTCTTTCAATTTTTCAAATTCTCACGCCCTAGGAATTTCTCCACTTCATACACTTAGTAGAAAATTTAAATTTTCACCCCCCCTAGGCGTATACTTCTCTGGTGAAATATTTATCTCCATGCCTTAGGAATAAAATTTAAATCCCTCTCATTTCTTGGGCGTATTTCTTCTTGGTACCCTTTAATTTTCATGTCTTAGAAGATTTTCAAATCACCCACAAGCTGGGCGCACTTGATACGCTAAGCCTTCACTTTGCCTTAGACGTCTTTCACTTAGAAAATTTTCATGCTTCACGTTTACTTGAGGGCGCATTCTAGAGGGTCTACTCTCATTTTGCCAAATAAAAAAAAATCTCCACTTCAACTTCTTCAAGGGCGCATTTTGAGTGGCAAGCTTTCAATCTATGCCTTGGAAAAAAT
>CM021108.1:363204685-363291959 GCA_007115665.2 Sequoiadendron giganteum | reverse complement strand
GCTTTGGGAGCTTAGTGCGGGGTGGCCTCGGCTTCTGCATCCAAACTCTGTTGATGGCTGCAGTGACTCTTTCGAAAGAGGAAGAGTACATCTTATCTGCCCTCTTGTTTGTCCTGTATAGCATCTCCTCAGCAGTTGGAATCCCAAATGCTTCTCCGATGGCATCGGGTGTGAAGTTGGCGAGCAGTTTACCATCCGGAGAGACGATCGTCCTACGTTCTGGCTTGTAGTGATTGGCGCACTCCATAATTAGCTCCGGACACTGAATTGCTGGCGGAAAACTAGCAGGTGCGTAGATTCCACTCTTCATTATATTATGTGCCGTGACGGATGGTTGATGGCCCCCTAGCCCGAACATCCTCGATTTGAGTGCATTCAGATTAAATGAACCAAGGTTGGTGTCATTCAATCCTGCCAACTTTGAAACTATTACTGACTTTGGGAGAAATGGCTTAGCGAGCCTCTTAATCATTGCCTGCCGGGATGAGCCAGCCTTGCCTGCTTCAGTGTTTGCAGCTCTGCCTGCGGCTCTGCTTGTTCCTGCAACATCCTTTGCGCCAGCCATCTGCAAAATAAAATAGAAGAATAAGCTAGACTGCAGATTTTTTAAAATAAAACAATTCCCAAGATGGCTGCGAATACGGAGTTAGCTTTGAAAATAAAATTTCTCAGCATAAATTTCTAACTCCAAACCTCATACTGTATAAAAATCTCTGAGTTTAGAGACAACTCTCAGCAACTGCACTTCTGACTGGTGAAGAAAAAGCGCAGCAAGCTAATAACTTTCAGCAATGTAGCTAATTTCTCCAGCACAAATTGTTCGAACCTTGACTTCACTTTGTCAACTTCAGCAGTTAGAGGAATAAAGAGTTGCCAGCAATATGAAATTTCAACCTCTTCAACTTCTCAACGTTTAAACTTCGCAGCAACTCCACTTTCAGCTCTTTGAGAATTAAATTCTCCAGCAACTCCGGAAAATAACTTCAACCTTCAACTGCGAAGTTGCAGCAACACACCTTCAGCTCTTTGAAAGAAAGAGTCTCGGCAAATGAAGATTTCTCCAGCACTTCGCACTTTCAGCAACTCAACACTCCGAAATAAAATAAACTCTCACAGAATTTCTCTCCTCAACCACTTGGAAAATATTTTAATCTCTCCAGAACCTCTTCAGCAACTTCAACTTCGAAATAATGTGAGGAGAAATGAGAGAAGAGATTGTTTAAATAACTTTTCCCGGAGAATCCTGCTAAGTAGTGCTGGGGCTATTTTTAGCACCTTCATCAATTTCCCACTATCTTCGTTCGGAATCTTCTAATTCAAGCGCAGTAGTGGGCTAGTCGTCAGCCGGTTATTATGGCAGTCGCCATTAATAATGATTCCTTCTTCTTCAAATTTCGAATTTTCCTCTTAGTCTGCCAGTTACCTCTTGGCGATTTAAACAACTCGCGAGAAAAACAATCACTTGACTTGATTTAAAATTCCATTTTAAAATCTCGCAGTGTTTAAATAAATTCAACTCAAAAAAAAAATTCGTGGGAGTAGCAAATTTATTTCCAACTTTTTAAAATGTCTGTCATTTAAATCCTCGATTTCATAAAATTTGCCTTAGACATTTTAAATTCTCTCATTAAAACGTTCAACTCCGGGCGATTAAAAATTGTTTGCGTGCTCGAAATAATTCGTCCTTTGAGATTTAACTTCTGTCAGGAAAATAATCTAGGCAAAACGAATTTCTTCTGAAAATATTAAAATTTCCCTTAGGAAATTAATTTTCAAACTCTGTTAACTCATGGGTGCATTTTAAACGGGTTCATTTGATTTTCACTTGACCCATGGAAAATATTCATCGATATCAAATCTTCCCCTTGAAAAAATTCGTCAACTTTCAACTGCCTTTGGAGAATTTTAAAACTCATCAAATCATCCTTCCATGCCAAGGGCGTATTTTTCCCCAGTGAAATGTTATTCCATTTAGAAAAAATTTTCTAACATTTTCTCTACCATAGGCGTATATTTTTGATGAAATATTTATTTCATTTAAAAAAATTCCTCACTTTACACCTCTGGCGCACTTGATCCCTTGGCATTTATTTTTTGCGACTTAGAAATTTTCTCCAGTCATCTCACATCTTGGGCGTATTTCACTCAGTGATGTTTTATTTTGCTAGCTTTTACCCTTGCCACGCCTTAGAAACATTTTCAATCAAGGGCGTATTTAGCATGAGCCACTTTCATTCTCCACACTTAGAAAAATTTTCTCCAGCAACCTTGGGCGCATATGGGGTCTTGAGCTTTCATTTTTTTTTGACTTAGAAATTTCTCCACGTCTTAGCCACTTTATCTTGCCTTGGGCGCATATGGGTGTGTCTGGTTTTATTTTCACCACTTAGAATTTCTTCAAGCCATGTATCTTCTTGAGGGCGCATTTTGACCTCTCTACTTTCATTTTATGCCTTAGAAGAATTTCGGCCTCCACCATCCTTCTTCATCATGGGCGCATTTGCTAGGCCAAGCTTCCATTTTGACCTTAGGCGTTTTGAGAGAGTCATCAAGGAGGGCGCATTTACATGGGTCTACTTTCATTCTTTTGCCTTAGACGTTTTGAGTCTTCAATCCTTGAGGTGAGGGCGCAAATCACTAGGTGAGCTTTCACTTTCCACGCCTTAGAACTTTTTCAAGGCATCACTACCCTTGGGCGCAAATGAGGTGTTGCACTTTCAATTTCATGACTTAGAAACTTTTTGAGAGAGTCATCAAGGTGGGCGCATTTTACTAGGTGAGCTTTTGTTTTTGCCTTAGAAACTTTTTCAAGCCTCTGCCTTGAGATGGGCGCATTTTACATGGTGAGCTTTTGTTTTTGCCTTAGAAACTTTTTCAAGCCTCTACCTTGAGATGGGCGCATTTTACTAGGTGAGCTTTCATTTTTGCCTTAGGCGTTTTTTCAAGCCTCTACCTGTTCCTGCTCTTGCATTCTATTTTTAGCAAGTTGTGCTATTTTTAGCAAATCCCTTGATTTTCAACCTCTAAGGCTCCGTTTTGCCTGAAAATTTCATCAGATGATATTCTCTGCCTTGTGAACCTGTTTTGTCAGTCCTCTGCCCTGACCTGCTATTTATAGCCACCTGCTATTTATAGTAAGTTTGACTTTCTGACTTTAGTAGCTCCGTTTTGCCTGAAAGTTGCAACGCTTGATCTTGATAGCTTGAGGGTTACTCGGACGCCAACCTCGGGTGCAGACCTGCTATTTATAGCCGTGCCCTGACTTACTAAAAATAGTAAGTTCTCCGACTTTGCTCAAATTTTGCCAGCAGGTACCTTGAAGTGTGCTGACATGGGTGGGGTACTTTGTTTCGGCTATTTCTGGATTTCACCTCCTATAAAAGTGGAAACCCTAATTTGACTTGCATGTATCCCGAACGGTCTTGTTTGACTTCGTTCCTTCTGCATGTCGTTTTGCTTGCTGGACTGGAGTGTTGGGCGGCTGCCGGAGTGTACCTGCTAAAAATAGAAACTGTCTGAAAAGTGACTCATCCACTGCCGGATGGTTTTGCATGTCATATTGCCTGCGGGATCTCAAAAACCCCAGAAAAACCCAGAAAACTGGTCTGCATGCACGTACTGGCTAAAAATAGTAAGTCCTCAAAACTCGATCTTCACTGCTTGCAAGCCACACCGTTGCGAAGCTCTCGAAAAACCCATGAAGAAAAACCCGACATGCGTTGAAAAACACTGCATGCGAACACTAAAAATAGCCTCCGAAGGCTGAACTCTGAAAGTGGTTGTCTCGGTTTGCATGTTACATCACTGCGAAGGTTTTGGAAAACCCAGAAGGATTCCCCAGACATGCATCTGAAAAGCTCATGTAGAAACCCTAATTTGGCTCTTAAAGCCTGAAATGCCAAAAATAGTAAGTCGTCTGATCTGGCTCAAAATTTACGTGTAGACAGCTTGATGTCACTCGGATGCAGTGGAACTGACAGAATTCCAAAATCTCAATAAAATAGTCCCAAGTTGAATACTTACTAAAAATAGTAAGTTGCCAGAATACAGTGAAAATTTAGGGGGACTCTGCTGGAAGTCTTCTGACTGCTGCTCTAAGCTTAGATTTCAATTTTATAACTCAGTCTGACCTTAAATAAGCCTGAAGGATGAAAACCCTAATTACACAGACTTGACCAATATTTCAACCCGGGTCAAACGACGGGACAATCCCCGGAAGGACCAGAGACCAGAGAGAGAGCGAACCAAAGCCAAAAGACCAGACTGGAGCAAAATTTAGGGGGTCCCCATCTTGATGGGGTGATGTGAAAAAAGGTCACAACAACTAGTTCAATGAAATCATTGCAATGTGTTTAAACTTTAAACTCTAAAATTTACTTATTCCTTAGGCTTTTACAGTTATACATCTTTTTATAACTAGTTTTTCAAGTACTATATGTATTTCAGTGCACCGCTCCCCCGCCGCCCCCCCGCCATTGTCCCCCCGCTGTCCCCTCGCCGCCCCCAAACTTAGGCCCCCTACCCCCGCGCCCCCAAAATCCGTCCCCTACCGTCCCCGTCCCCGTCCCCAAAACTCGGTGGAATTATGCAATTAAAAGAACAGTTAGATAACCGCCAAAAATGAAGAGTTATTGGTTGTACAAAGGAAAACCAATAGTCACGTTTGATTTCCAAGCAACTATACGTGTGTGGGAAGGTGAATAGCCACGTGGTTTTGAGTTTTCATTGTTGTTGGGCGTGAAAATGTGAGTAGAAGTTCGTGGATGTGTGGCTGGAAAAACGTAGGAGAAGTTGTAGGTACTTGCAACAAAGGACTGGTAAACATCAGCAGTGAAAATGTTGGTTAAAATGTTGCTGCAAGTCTTTGTAAATGTTATTTGTTGGAAGATTAATAGATATTGGACTCTATGTTGGTGGACGTAACCCGGATTTGGGTGAACCACGTTAAATCCTTGTGTTGTCTTTTTGCTGCAATTTATTTGTGTATTAATTCAGTTGTGTATTCATATTAAATCTGCATTTAATTGATAGAAATTTTCCTGCAATCTCTAACAAGTGGTATCAGAGCGGGTTGTGTTTGATTATCCTCTACAGGAACGTCTCACGGTTGAGTGGGAGTCTCATGGTTGAGTGGGAGTAATGGTAGACAAGGGTAAATTCAAAGTAGAAAAATTCAATGGGCAGAACTATCGGTTATGGAAGATGTTGATGGAAGATTATCTTGATCAGGAGGATTTATGGCAGCCATTGGAAGGGAAAGTCAAGAAGCAGTTAGCAATGTTTGATGAGGATTGGGATATTTTGGACAAAAAGGCACTTGGTAGTATTCGTCTATGCCTAGCACAATCAATGGCGTTTAATATTACAACAGCAAAGACAACGTTAGAGTTGATGCAGACCCTGGCAAAATTATATGAAAAGCCTTCCGCTTTGAATAAGGTATTCCTTATGAAACATTTATTTAATATGAAAATAGTAGAAGGTGGGTCAATTGTTGATCATTTAAATGAATTCAATATGATTACCAGTTAATTGACTTTTGTTAATGTAAACTTTGATGAAGAAGTTAGGGCTCTTTTGATTCTATGTTATTTGCCTGAAAGTTGGAATAGCTTGGTAATGGCAGTTATATAAAAAAGAGAAAGGTAATAGTGTTGATTAATATAAATAGTACACATAACTTTATTGATAGAAGATTAGCTCATGAGCTTAATTGTGTTGTATATCCAGTCTCTAACTTCGAAGTCAGGATAGCTGATGGAAAACAATTCTCTTGTGGTGGTAAGTGTCATCATATAAAACTTTCAATGGAAAATTACCATCTAGATTTAGAAATGTTTGATATTCCAATAGGAGTAGATGTAGTTTTAGGAGTACAATGGCTTAAATAGTTGGGAACGATATCCTTCAATTTTCAAGAGTTATTTATGGCTTTCAAATCTAATGGACAAAATTATTAACTTATAGGAGTAACATCGCCACCAACTCAAAATTATTAGCTCCCATAGGATGGAAAAAATAATTAAGAAAGTTTCATATGGTCTAGTGGTACAACTTAATGTTATAAAAGCACACGATGTGAAAACTCAACATCCACAAGAACTTCAAGAGATCATTCAAGACCACCAACAATTTTTTATAGAAACTAGATGTCTACCTCCAATCAGAGACCATGATCATGCCATTGAATTAATATCTAGAATCATTACACCTAACATTAGACCTTATCTTTATCCTTATGAACAAAAGACAGAAATTGAAAAAATAGTCAAGGAAATGTTGGATTCAAGAATTATTCGTCCTAGTAAAAGTCCCTATTCATCTCCAATGGTTATGGTTAAAAGGAAGGATGAATGGTGGAGAATGTGTCCTGATTATAGGGAACTCAATAAGCTCACTCTTAAGGATAAGTTTCCTATTCCTACTATTGATGAATGATTAGATGAACTAAATGGTGCAATTTCCTTTACTAAGTTAGATTTACATTTTGGTTTTCATCAAATTCGTATAAAGGAAGAGAATATACACAAAACTGCCTTTAGAACACAAGAGGGACATTATGAGTTCTTAGTAATGCCATTTGGTTTAACTAATGCCCCCTCAACTTTTCAAAGCCTCATGAGCTCAATACTTCGCCCATTTCTTCGCAAATTTGTGGTGCATTTCTTTGATGATATCCTTATCTATAGTAAATCATGGGAAGAACATTTGCAACATGTAGAGAAGATATTACAAGTAGTGGAAGATAATCAACTTTATGCCAAGCAATCCAAATGTGCCTTTGGGGTAAAAGAAATAGAATACTTGGGACATGTGTTGTCACATGAAGGTGTTAAGGTAGACCACAAGAAGATTGTTGCAATAAAAGAATGGTCGAAACCTAAAAATATCAAAAGGTTGAGAGGATTTTTGGGTCTAACAAGATATTATAGAAAATTTATTCGTAATTGTGCTCATATCGCAGCACCCTTAACAATGTTACTAAAGAAGGATTCCTTTTCATGGTCAGAGCTAGCCACTCAAGCCTCCAAAAACTAAAAGAAGCTCTCACTTCAACCCCAATACTAGCTACCCCAGATTTCTCGAAAACATTTGTGGCAGAATGTGATGCTTCTGGACATGGAATTGGGGCAGTAATAATGCAAGAAGGGCATCCATTAGCATTTGAGAGTCGACAACTCGAAGGAAAAAACTTGCTAAAGCCCACATATGAGAAGGAAATGCTAGCCATTATTCATGAAATTAAAAAATGGCATCAATATTTAATGGGAAGGCATTTCAAAGTCAACACTGATCATGAGAGTCTAAAATATTTTTTAGAACAACGACTATCCTCATCATAACAACAAAAATGGGTTACCAAGATGCTGGGATATGACTTTGAAATCCTTTATAAAAAGGGTAAAGAAAATATTGTAGTCGATGCCCTTTCTCAACAAGAAATATAGGAAGCAAATATTTCCATTTCCTCAATACAACCAAAATGGTTAGAAGTTACATAAAAAGAGTGGTAAAATGATCATCAAATACATAATCTCATTCTAAAACTTCAACATGACCCATCTTCTTTAGATAAGTACGTTTGGAAAGAAGATTCGTGTAAATTCCCCAATGAGATTTGAACAATATTTTAATGATATCTTAATTTGGCATATTGCATTTTGTCAAATAAATGGCATACAAACTGAACTGAACCTTTTTCAATGACATAGAAGTTTGCAAATAGAGTAGTAACTTCAATACATAGATTTCATTACATAACATGTTTCAGTTTGAAAAACACGCATTACCTTTGAAGAGGATATGAAACCATCAACATAAATTTTTGAGATACAATAATAACAACAATATAAGTGCTCAGAAATGCAATTTCAGATAGTACATAAATACCAATTTAGGAGCTTGTTCCAAATTGATCCTTGACTCCAAATGCCTAACTTACTAGTATATCAGAACAGCATGCTCCAAGTCAACAAATAACCATACCCAGGTGAATGTTAGGACAGCAACTCTGAAATATCCCACCCCTTATAGGATATTTACTTTTCTGATTTTTTCCTGTCTTTGTTTTTGGTTTTTTTTTTTGCTAGGAATGCAGAAAATACATATAATTGCGAAATAAAAAATGCTTAAGAAAATATATTAATCTATCAACTCAGATTTATTATTGCTTCAGAAATTACATTGAAAATCATACCCGGAGGACAAATGCATTTATTGCAAATCTGAAAATTACTTGATCAGAAAACTAGACCCTCCTTGATTTGGACGCCTCTCCCAAATGACTAAATTCTTCGCCTTGAAACTGCCGCACACCTTAATGACTGCCCTAGACGCCAAGAGTGGAAGAGGTTTCAAATCTGAAACCTAGGCGTTTTCTCCTTGGAATTCCCACGCCCCTGCCAAAGGTTGTATGGCCATCTTAGAAGACCCTCACGTGCCAACAATGAAGATGATCAGCAATAACGTTTTCCAGTCAATTTCTGATCTGCACTCTTAACTTCTAAAAATCTCTGAAATATTAACCTCCAATAAGCACAAATGCAGCTCCTAGATGAAGCCACCTATAGAGCAATTCTTGGGTGGTATTTCACACCTGTAGATTACTAAATCTAAGAGAGTTATCATTCTCCAAGATCGATTTTCTGCTTAAAACCCTTGTTTCTTCTTCACAGCAAAAAGCTCAAGTATTTGTAAAAGTGAATGAATGAATGAAATGAGTTTTTTTTAAGCTTTTATACTCCTCCCAAAAGGCCACGATTTCCTTTGGCTTTTTTATCCATTTAATATTTTAACATATTTGCTTTTGTTGTTTAAATAATATAATCCTCATGTTGGCGTCCCCTTAGTTGCTTTTTAATTGACCTTCTGATTAAATAAAATCATATATTATAAAGGTCATTAAACCCCTTTGATAATATTCACTTATAATTTAATTATTATTAAAGTTAATACTTTAATAATAATTAATAAATCATAACTCCATAAAACCGAAATATATCAACATTAAACTGATTATACCAACACCACGAGGTTATCCAGTGATTCTACTGCTTATCTGAATGGCTTACTATAAATAGTAAGGTTGGACCCAATGCCCAAGTGATTTACTAAAAAATAGTGAGTGCAAACGAAGCTCGAAACACCTTAGGAAGGTTATCCCTAAATATCACCAGCACTTGAGAAGAGAACACAGGAAACTGACACCCAGAAGGACATCTGGAGAACCAAGAAACTCCCAAATAAGGCCCTCTAAACACCAACATTAGCCTACGAGGACACGTTGATAGGCTAATCCCCCAATACTCTAAACTGGATAAGGAGGGGACATTACAAACTCACACACCCAACTTATAGCAAGTAGGACTCTGATAATTGTTATAACACTTCTATAGACCATAGCAGCACCTTTTTGAGTCCCCCATGACTTGCTGGTAATTATTGCAGCTCGGGAATTGGCAACGTTGAGTATATGCACAGGTTAAACTTGATGAATCATGCCCAGTACCTATCATGTCCCTTGCACAACCTCAAATAGAGTTGTTCTTGTATGGCGCTAGGGTTTACTTGAGCAGCAAACCCCTTCAATACACCCACGACCTTCTGCTAGGGCTCACATGGGAACTGCAAATTGAGACGCCTCTATTATGCCAGTAAAATCCACACCAAGTTTGAACATAACATTTCACATACACGTCTAGCCTAATAGAACATTAACATAAGCGATTGCCTCAGTTATATGCAGCCATTAAACCCTATTGACCATACGCCCAAGTTTGAAACTGAGAATACCCATGCCTGGGTATAAAGAAATGCTACAGTTTGTTTTTAACCAGAATATGGCGCCATAGTTTGAAGGTAATGCAGTCGCCCAACAATGAAATATGCAATAATAGCAGTCCTTTAATCCCACAGCCTGAGTCTGTAACAGTGTTCCACGGGGTTTCAAGGACGGGGACGGTAGGGGACGTGTTTCGGGGATGCGGGGACGAGGGGTCTAAGTTTGGGGGTGGCGGGGGGACGGCAGCAAGGGGGTGGCAAGGTGCTGAAATACATATGGTACTTGAAAAAATAGTTATAAAAAGATGTATAAGTATAAGAATTATACATCTTGGAGACAACTAGGAGTCCCTTAGACATCTTGAGGACACCCCAGTGTCCTCGAAGTCCTAGCGGCATCTTGGATACAACGGCACTGGTGGTGGAATGGTGGCGCTGGTGGTGGGCTGGTAGTGGGACGTCCCCCCAAGTCCCCAAGTCTCCAAGACGTCCCCGTCTAGGAAACATGGGTTTTTTTGGGGGGGACGCATCCCCATAGAACACTAGTCTGTAATCTTCAATCAGCAATGAAAACCTTCAATACTAGACGACCAGTAGAAAGTCTTCAATCTCATATTATGCAAATGATATAGTCGTTAATCTCTAAGTTAGGAGACCCACAAACTTGCAATATTGCGCAAGTGCAAATCTTGGATGAATCTGCCTCAATCCAGCTAGGGTGGAATCTTTCACCACCGAAACTAGATACCTGTAGGAATACCACCTAGGGTTTTAGACTTCGAAGAGCTCCACCTAAAAATTCAAACCAAAATAATAATCTTCGCATAATGAGAAATGAGCCCTTGTGTCCTTTTTATAATACCTTTTTAGTTTTCCCACCAAAATCAATTAGCACTTTATTATAAAGTGACTTTATTAAATTATCTTTTAAATATTCCCCGTCACTTTATAACTCCATTTTAATTTAATCATTTAATATTACCTTTATAATTGCACTTTTTGCCAGGCAACATTAAATAACTAAATTAATTAATGTTGTGAGGCGAGATGGAAAATGGGGACATTAAAATTCGTTATGGTACAAAGATAGATTATTTTTTATCTAAAAATTCCAATTTAAAAGAAGCCATTATCTCAAATGCATGACTCACCAATAGAAGGACATTTAGGGTTTTTAAAGACCTATCATCGTATAAAGAAAGATTTATTTATGGGAAGGTCTAAAAGGAGATGTCAAGAAATTTGTTGTTGAATGTTTAATATGCCAAAGAAATGAAGGTGAAACAATAAAGACTCTAGGCCTCTGACAACCTTTAGGCATTCCAACACGATGTTGGGAGGAAATATCAATGGACTTCATTATAGGTCTACCAAAATCTAAAAATCTTGATGTAATTTTGGTTATGGATAGACTCACCAAGTATGCACATTTTTGTGGACTCTTCCATCCATTTCAAGCAAGTACCGTGGCCAGAATATTAATGGAAAATGTACAAAAACTTCATGGAATTCCCATAATCACAGTGAGTGATCGTGATCCTATCTTCACTAGCATTTTTTGGACAAACTTATTTATAGCATGGGGTGCAAAACTAGCACATAGTTCCTCTTATCATCCACAATCAAATGGCCAAACAAAAATTGTGAATAAATGTTTAGAAGAATGTTTACGTTGTTTTGCCTTTGATAAACAAACACAATGGTCCAAATGGCTACCATTAGCAAAGAGATGGTACAACACATCATTTCACACGTCCACTAAAATGACTCCATTTAAGAATCTTTATGGCTACCCTCCACCATCTTCTACTTCTTATTTACAATCTCATTCTAAAGCTCATGCAGTAGAGAACCATATTCCACACCAACAAGAAATACTACAAATCCTTAAGGATAATTTCATTATGGCTCAAAATTGAATGAAACAAGTTGATCAACATCGTAGTGAGAAGCATTTTGAAGAGGGAGATTGGGTATTTCTTCGATTACAACCTTATAAACAAATTTTCCTTAAGAAAAATAACAACATGAAGCTTGCACCTAAATTTTATGGTCCTTATAAGGTTCTCCATCAAATAGGAAGTGTAGCTTATAAGTTAGAACTTCCACCCTCTTCCAAAATTCATCCTATCTTCCATGTTTCTTGTTTAAAGAAAGTAATAGGTAACAATATTTCAATCCAATTAGAATTGCCAAAGTTAGATGAAGAAGGAAAGTTTATTTTAGAACCTGAAAAAATTATTGAGAAAAGAGTGAAACAGTTACAAAATAGAGCTACCTTTGAGTTCCTAATCAAGTGGAAGAATATGCCAATTGAGGATGCCACATGGGAAGATGAACAATTTACACTAAAGCATCCAATTACTAAGCATTGAGGACAATGCTTTTTTGAAGGGGAGGAGCATGTTAGGTCCCTAATATTCTATCTAATATTATAAACCTAATATCATATATCCTAAGAATATAATATATATTCCTAGGTATAATGAGTTAAACACTTGTGGCATTGTAATGTCCCTTTCCAAATGATCATTCCAAGAGGACTTATTAGCCTATTTAATTCCCGTAGACTATAATTGGGACTAAGGGAATTAATTAGTTTAATTGTTTGATATTGCCTGGCAAAAAGTACACTCAAAAAGGTAATATTAAATAATTAAATTAAAGTGATATTATAAAGTGACATTAAGGAAATATTAAAAGATAACTTTATAAAATCACTTTATAAAAAGGAGCTTAATGTTTATTTGAGCGGGAAATATTAAGTGGTTTTCAAAAAAGCATCTTTTAAAAAGAAATAATAGTGAAAAGTGAGCTCATTGGAGATGAGGCTTGTTTCTTATTCTTGTGTTTGAGGAGCTTCCAGAGTTTTAAACCATAGGACGAAAAACCTGTTTGAGGAGCTTCCAGAGTTCTGAACCCTAGGACGAAAACCCTAAGGGTGGTTGGTTTCAATAGTGTGACTAATCTACCCTAGCTGGTCAAGTTGGAGGAATTATCTAGATTTCTCACAGTGAGCATTACAGGTGGAAGAAATTGAGGAAATTTATGAAGTCTCCTTTGGAGACAAATTTCAAAGTATTGTATTGTTTTTAGGAGGAAATTATAAGTGACACTATTTAATAGCTGCAGTTCATACATATTAAGCATTCCTGGACGATTATCCCAGCCATACCGATTCAATATTGTGAAAGATTATCCACTTATTATTGTTGACGTGCTTTTTATGACAACACCAACACAGAATAAAGTTGTCCAACGGTCACTCTATTCCCTCTTGATCAAAGTGTCCCACATGCTAAGATTGCTTGAAAGTTCATGTGTTTGACTCCAAGGTTCCTTTTATTGCGAATAGACTCAGTTGGTTGATGTGTTTTGCTGGATTATTCCAAGGGGACTTACGTAGTTGTTCGATTTTGTGAAGCAATTAGGACATGAAAGATTTGACAATATTGTTCTGGTATCTGGACTGACCCGAAAAATGCTGAATTTAAAGGGAGTAAGGATAGGAAGTCTACAATCTACTTCTAAAGGGTGGAATGTGAAGATCAATTCGGACAATCTTCAAACCAAACTCCGCTTTGCCTCCCTTCGGACAACTTCCACAAAGTTGGTGCAATCTTCAAAGGATGAGAGAAATATTCAAACCATGACACAACATGTTCATACCATCACAACGATGCATATGGACATATGAGCCACAATCGAAGTTAAGCGCTATTACTCCAGTTGACCACGCAAGGCGAACCAGCCGTCAGCAAGTCCGCTAGTGGTATGGACGAGAGAAGACTTGCTCAAATTAAACACCACATTCCACAGCTAACAACTACTTGCATGAAATAAACGTCTATTTTACTCTATCTACCTTGAATTGGAAAGATGAAATGGCCTTGCTAGCTACTCATAACAAAGAAGAAATCACCAAGCAATGAAACTCTTTGTATTATGAAAAGTGTTCACAACAACCGTTTACAAAACTTTCAAAGGAAAGTTTTCTTCCCTCCTCAATCTAAGCTAACTTCTAAGCTCTACTCTCTAACTTCTATCTCCAATACTCTCTAGCTCTGATCTGAAGTCTAATTCTAATTCTAATAGATTACAAATGAGGGGGGATGCCCCTTTTATAATAGGTCCAATTCAGTGGACGGTTTAGATCTGATTACAATAAAGGGCTCAGATTGAGCCACCTATGCCCTGATTAGGGTTTCTGCCCTAAAAACCGCCACAGAGAGGAGTGGGCAATGAATGCACAGAATATTCTCCACTCCCTTGCAGGAATCATCATGAGCAATTAATGCCCACTACCATCATCAAGAAGATCCTCATCCATGAGAGCGTTCCCATTGGCCTTCTCCTGGATAGCAAACTCGATCAACCGGGCCAATACCGATTCAACCTCCTGGGCAGAAATCGGTGGAATGTGGTTGAGCTGGAACTCCAAGACCGCTACCGTCTGTCTGTGCCGGATGTAAGACTTCCTCCATGCCGCTAAGGCGTCCTGGGTATGCTGAATAATACTAGAGAAAGTGGAGACATTTTCAAAGTCATCCAGGACAAGCGACCTCGCAGCTGAGAAGAACGGAGCCAGTTTGTCTTTCAAGCCATCAGCAGTTATTTCCTCTGGGGCCAACTTTCTAGCAAATATGGCTTCTAATGTATTAAGGACTCCCTCCAAGATGTTACCCATTGCTTTCCTCACTCTGGCTGAATCTGCCCTTGCTGCATCGTGAAATCCACGGCCTGTGACCACCGAGGAGTACCAACTGGTGAAATCATACCTGTCACCATCCTGAATTACACCTCCATCCACCAGGGTTTCTAGAGGTATATGCATCAAAGCCCCCAAACGAAGTACAGTCTTCGTCTGATAGATGCGGGTATCGCCCCAGGCCTGATCCACCATGTCAATCCGTGCCAAAATACTTGAGGCCTGCCGATAAGCATTGGCGAGGTCCTCCATGAATTTCCCTGTCTCGGTACGAACATGGCTAACCCACTTGTCTGCTTCCGTTTCCATCCCCTTCAAATCCTCTAAGCCAACAACTGACTCACTTGGAAGCTCTGGTGGGCGTTCTACTGCTGGGTTTGCCGGTTCGCCTGGACGTGCTAGACTCTGCACATATCCTATCAAGGTTTTGTGCTCCTTCTTCAATTTTTTATACTTCCCCTCTGTGCGGAGCAACTGATCCTTCAATGCCTGATAGGAGTTATCGAACTCCTCGACAATTTGGGCTCCCGTAGGACGACCCAACTCCACAGTGGTGATCACATAGTTCTCGGGCCTCTCCTCGGCTCAATCATACTCCTCCCTCGGAACAGCCACCTGAAGCGTGCGAGAGCCTGACTCATCAGTCGAGATCTTTGAAAACTTCCTGGCCTTTTTCTTTTCTGGTGGCGCACTGATCCTCCTAAGGAACTCCTCCATCTCGATGGCTGGATCCGTATCATCCTCGGGTTCTCTTCTCATTCTGTCTGAAAGCCAATCCGGCACCGTCTGCTGCGGATTGCAAACGACGAGGGGCTGTTCTTCTGTTGCCTCCACCTCGTGTACCTCTTCTCTTCTTGCACTGCTCTGCTCGGGCTCATCATCTTCCACGAGCTGTGTATCTCCTGACCCTTGGGTCCCCTGTTCTGTGTTTTCCTCTTCCTCCAATGTCATGTCCAACATCTGTTGGAAACGAGTGTCAGCCACTGTTTCATCTTCTTCTTCTTGTTGGCCAGCCCTGGATACACTGACGCTTATACTATCTGATTCTCGGATGTTGGGTTGATCCACCTCCTCAAGCTCCCGCTCTTCACCCAATCCTGCCCTCTGATCAGCAAACAATGAAATCACTCTCAAACTCGAAGACCGAGTTTGTGAGTGCATAGGTGATGCTTGTTCCATCCTCAACGGTATCGGCTGGGTTGGTACTTCTACTTGTGCTTCCGGTGTTTGAGCAACCTGTTTTCCCCTTTTCACCGATAGCGGTCTTGGGTCACCCATCAAGCTATAAGTAAGGGCGATCGATCTGCTCTTAAGTCTGCATACATGTCTATCGACCCAAGCCCTTGTGAAAGTCAACACCGGAATAGAGAGCGTGTCCAAGTCCATGATTTCTGGCTCGGACCAATCAGGTGGTGGGACCGGAGTATCCCTAACTGAACCATAGTCGGGTTGCATAACGTTGACATCCTCTTCCACCTGGTCGGGAACTGGAATGATCTCACATTCCCTGATCAATTTGAGGGGAAGCCTGGAAAACATCCTTTTCCTTATCTCAACCTCATCAACAGCATTTGCCCAAAAGTCTTCAATGTGGGCCTTGTGTCGGTACTCGACGTTCTGTATCATTCGGATGTTTCTGTACGGATCAAAATCCTGTCTGCCTGTCTAATACGACAGATGATAGAATTGCAGCTCATCCTCTGCCTCTCGAGCTGCCTGCAAGGAGGGACACACCTCAGTGGAATTTCCCATTGCAATAGGAAAGTCAAGTCCAACCTCCTTCTTCTTTTTTTGAATCTTATCATAGGCGATCAACTGCCTAGATATTTCCAGCATTATAATGTGATCGGTGGGGTACCTCGGTAGCCGGTATGGATACAAAGTGAACCCCTGCAGCCTAATGTAAGTGAATTTCGGAAATTGGATGAGCCAATATCCGTATTCCTCGATAAATGCTTGTGCCTCTTTGGATACTCTTTGCTGCGTTCTCCGCTAAAGGGTCTTCGTGATGTGCATTGTGAATGCATCATTAGCCCGTTTGTAATTGGCAGGGTTAGCTAGATGCAACTGTGTGCAGGCCTCATGGATTTTGAACTGATCAGGTGCACAGCCTATTGGCTCCTTGTATGTAATCCCTCGATACTTGGTCATTCTTGCCAGCATATATATCACATACGAGCTCATGTAAAAGGTTTTCGTCCCCCTCAGGCTCCTGAACTACTCATCTATGTTATCACTGATCATTCTTGCCCAGTCAACACATTCCTTTCCCTCCAATATGATCTCGATGAAGTAGAACATCCATGGCTCGAAGAAGTAGGCTTGTGCACTCCCATTTATTCGGCTCAACATCATCATCAAGTCGCAGTATTCCTGTTTTACATCTTCGGCAATTATCTGCTTTGGGAGTCTAGTGCGAGGTGGCTTTGGCTTTTGCATCCAAACTCTGTTGATGACCGCAGCAACCCTCTCGAAGGAGGTGGAGTACATTTTATCCGCCCTCTCCTTTGATCTGTACAGCATCTTTTCGGCAGTAGGAATCCCAAATGCCTCTCCGATGGCATCTGGCGTGAAGTTGGCAAGCAATTTGCCATCCGGCGAGACAATGGTTCTACGCTCCGGCTTGTAGTGGTTTGCACACTCCATAATTAGCTCCGGGCACTGAATTGCTGGTGGAAAACCAGCGGCTGCATAGATACCACTCTTCATGATGTTATGTGCCGTGACTGATGGTTGATGGCCTCCCAGTCCGTACATCCTAGACTTGAGTGCATTTAGATTAAATGACCCGAGGTTGGTGTCACTTAACCCTGCCAGCTTGGAGACAATTGCCGATTTTGGAAGAAATGACTTGGCGAGCCTCTTAATCATTGCCTGCCGGGATGAGCTAGCCTTGGCCGTTTCAGTGTTTGCAGCTCTGCCTGCGGCTCTGCTTGTTCCAGCAACATCCTTTGCTCCAGCCATCTGCAAAATAAAATAGAATAACAATAAGCTAGGCTGCAGACTTTTAATAAAATAAATAGCCTTCGAGGCGACTACGAACGTGGAGTTAGCCTGTTGAAAATAAAAACTCTCAGCATAAATTACTAACTCCAAACCTCGTACTATGTAAAAACTTCGAGCTTATAA
The DNA here is from genome assembly GCA_007115665.2 of Sequoiadendron giganteum. Lineage (NCBI taxonomy): Eukaryota > Viridiplantae > Streptophyta > Pinopsida > Cupressales > Cupressaceae > Sequoiadendron > Sequoiadendron giganteum. Next base: position 363,274,342 of record CM021108.1, on the reverse strand, counting down.
AGAAGCTTTTAACGACTGCACTTCTGACTGGCGAAGAAAATCACAGCCAACTACTAACTTTCAGCAATGTGGTTATTTCCTCAGCACAAAATAAACTTCTGCAACTCAATGTTCTGCAGCAATTTCAAAAGATAAATCTTCCAGCAACTCCGAAAAACAACTTCAACCTTCAACTTCGAAATTGCAGCAACACACTTTCAGCTTTCGAAAGAAAGAGTCTTGGCAGATAAAAATTTCTCCAACACTTCGCACTTTCAGCAACTCAACACTCCGAAATAATATAAACTCTCAAGGAATTTCTCTCCTTAACAACTTCGAAAATATTTCAATCTCCCAAGAACTTCTTCAGCAACTTCAACTTCGAAAAATGTGAGGAGAAATGAGAGAAGAGACTGTTTAAATAATTCTTCTCGAAGAATCCTGCCAAGTAAGGCTGGGGCTATTTTTAGCACCCTCGTCAATTCTCCACTCTCTTCGTTCGGAATCTTCTAATTCAAGCGCAGTAGTGGGCTAGTCATCAGCCAGTCATTATGGCAGTTGCCATTAATAATGATTCCTTCCTTGTAAAAATTCGAATTTTTTCTCTTGGCCTGCCAGTTAACTCCTGGTGATTTAAACAACTTGCGAGAAAAATCACTTGATTCGGTTTAAAATCCCACTTTAAAATCTCGCAGCGTTTAATTGAATTCAACTCGAAAAAAAATCGTGGGAGTTGTAAATTTACTTCCAACTTTTTAAAATGTCTGTCATTTAAATCCTCAATTTCATAAAATTTGCCTTAGATATTTTAAATTTTCTCTTTAAAATATTCAACTCCGGGTGATTTAAAATCACTTGCCTGTTCGAAATAACTCATCCTCTGAGATTTAATTTCCGTTAGGAAAATAATCTAGGCAAAACGAAATTCCTTTGAAAATATTAAAATTTCCCTTAGGAAATTAATTTTGAAATTTCCCGACTCATGGGTGCCTTTTGAATGGGTTCATTTAATTTTTACTTAGAAAATATTTCATCAAGTTGTCAACCCCGTTTAAATGCCTCTAGAAAATTTTCATATTCACCCACTCTTTCAATTTTTCAAATTCTCACGCCCTAGGAATTTCTCCACTTCATACACTTAGTAGAAAATTTAAATTTTCACCCCCCCTAGGCGTATACTTCTCTGGTGAAATATTTATCTCCATGCCTTAGGAATAAAATTTAAATCCCTCTCATTTCTTGGGCGTATTTCTTCTTGGTACCCTTTAATTTTCATGTCTTAGAAGATTTTCAAATCACCCACAAGCTGGGCGCACTTGATACGCTAAGCCTTCACTTTGCCTTAGACGTCTTTCACTTAGAAAATTTTCATGCTTCACGTTTACTTGAGGGCGCATTCTAGAGGGTCTACTCTCATTTTGCCAAATAAAAAAAAATCTCCACTTCAACTTCTTCAAGGGCGCATTTTGAGTGGCAAGCTTTCAATCTATGCCTTGGAAAAAATATTCACTTACCTCTACAACAAGCTGGGCGCATTTCACCCTTGAAGCTTCCACTTTTGCCTTAGGCGTTTTTCCATCTTACTTGGGCGCATTTCAAGGGGTTAGCTTTCACTTGAGGGCGCAAATACACATGTCTACTTCCATTTTTGCCTTAGGCGCATTTCACATGGCCCACTTTGACTTGAGGGCGCAAATACATAGGCAAGCTTTCATTTTTTACCATGGGCGCATATTGGGTGTCATGCTTTTGTTTCAATGCCTTAGATTTTTCTTGGAGGTGGGCGCATTTTCATACATGAGCTTTCAAGTTGAGGGCGTAAATTGCCATGTCCACTTTCATTCTTATACTTAGAAGAATTTTGGGGGTCTTCACTTTACCTTGGGCGCAAATGAGGTAGGCTACTTTTATTTTGTGCCTTAGATTATTTTCAAAAGCCTTCCTTCTCCCTGGGCGCAAATGAGGGGGTGAGCTTCCATTTGAGGGCGCATTTTAGCCTTCTAGCTTTGATTTCCATGCCTTAGCCGCTTTTTCACTAGGCAACATCCTCCTTGGGCGCATTTTGATGGAGGAGCTCCAAGATGAGGGCGCAAATGGAGGTGGCTAGTTTCATTTTGCCATTTAGAAAATTTTCGATGCCTTAGAAGATTTTCAAGAGGTCTCCATGGTGGGCGCATTTCAGCCTTTGAACTTTCATTTTATACTTAGAAAATTTTCAAACACTTAGGATTTTGCTTGAGGGCGCATTTGAGAGGGTGTGCTCTCACTTTTGACTTAGAATATTTTCCAACATTTTCCATATCCTTTCAAGGTGAGGGCGCATTTAACATAGCATGCTTCCATTTTGTTGCCTTAGGAAATTTTCAAGGCTTTCATTAATCTCTTAAGGTGAGGGCACATTTGAGAGGGTATGCTCTCATTTTCTCACACTTAGTAAATTTTTCATGCCTTTGTCTGCCCTCGATCTCACATTCTATTTTTAGTAAGTCTTTGATTTCCTTGACTTCCTCAATTCCGTTTTGCCTGAAAATTTCACCATCTGATCTTCTTCGCCTTGTGAACCTGTTTTGCCAGTCCTCTACCCTGACCTGCTATTTATAGCCACCTGCTATTTATAGTAAGTTCTTGACTTTCTGACTTCCATGGCTCCGTTTGGTATGAAAATTTTGCCATACGACCCTCTTTGCCTTGTGAACCTGTTTCACCAGTTATCTGCCCTGACCTGCTATTTATAGCCACCTGCTATTTATAGTAAGTCTTTGATTTCCTTGACTTCCTCAATTCCGTTTTGCCTGAAAATTTCAACGCCTGATCCTGATAACGTGAGTGTCGTTCTGATGCCAACCTCAGGTGCAGACCTGCTATTTATAGCCATGCCCTGACTTACTAAAAATAGTAAGTTCTCCGATTTCGCTAAAATTTTGCCAGCAGGTACCTTGAAGTGTGCTGATGTTGGTGAGGTGCTTCGTTTTGACAATTTTTGGATTTCACCCCCTATAAAAGTGGAAACCCTAATTTGACCTGCATGTATCCCGAACGGTCTCCGTTTGACTTTGTTCCTTCTGCATGTCGTTCTGCTTGTTGAACTGGAGTGTTAGGCGGCTGCCAGAGTGTACCCGCTAAAAATAGAAACTGCCTGAAAAGTGACTCATCCACTGCCGGATGGTTTTGCATGTTATATTGCCCATGGGGTCTCAAGAAACCCAGAAAAACCCAGAAAACTGGTCTACATGCATGCACTGGCTAAAAATAGTAAGTCTTTGAAACTTGATCTTCCCCGCTTGCATGTCACATTGTTGCAAAGCTCTCGAAAAACCCATAAAAAAAAACCCGACATGCGTTGAAAAACACTGCATGCAAACCCTAAAAATAGCCTCTGAAGGCTAAACTCTGAAAGTGATCGTCTTGGTTTGCATGTTACATCACTACGAAGGTTTCGAGAAACCCAGAAGTAATCTCCGGACATGCAATGAAGAATCATATGTTTGACCCCTGAAAATGGCTCCCGAAGCCCGAGCTGCTAAAAATAGCAAATTGTCCAATCTGGCTCAAAATTTAAGTGCAAGCAGCTTGATGTTACCTGAATATGGTGGGACTGACAGAATTCCAAAATTTTGACAAAATAGCCCCAAACTGAATACTTACTAAAAATAGCAAGTTGCCGGAATACGGTGAAAATTTAGGGGGACTCTGCTGGAAGCCTTCTGACTGCTGTACCAAGCCTGGATTTCAATTTTATAACTCAGTTTGACCTTTAATAAGCCTGAAGGATGAAAACCCTAATTACGCAGACTTAACCAATACTTCAACCTGGGTCAAATGACAGGACATCCCCGGAAAGACCAGAGATAGAGAGAGAGACACACTAACCAAAGCCAAACGACCAGAATGGAGCAAAAATTAGGGGGTCCCCATCTGAATGGGGTGATGTATGAAAAAGGTCACAACAATTATCAGGGTTGAAGAAAAGGGATTGATTTATACATTATAGGGGGCTCGAATAGCTACATACACTATTGTAGCCTTTGGTGGTTGATTCGCAGCATATTTAAGGAGTCGTGCTTCATAAAGGGTCTTCAAAAGGTGTGACATCGACTTAAGATAGGTCAAAAGGGAAGCACGAGGTAGTAAGTTGCTCCCATAATTTCCTAGTTGTTGTCATAAGACTTATGAAAGGAGCCGCCAACCATAAAGTGGCTCGATTAACCTTGGGAAGCCATTCAATTATTAGATGTTGTTGTACAGTTTGAAAGGAAACTACCAAGCTAAGGGAATGAGTCAGGAGTTGCATCCTTGGTAGTTGTTTCCTTCATCAAAATATTTGTGGGCCCAACAATTGAAATATCCCACCCCTAAAAGGATATTTACTCTTCCTGTTTTTTGCCTGTCTGTTATTTTTTTTGGTTTTATGGTTTTCTGAATTTTTTTTATGTTTTTGTGTGTTTGCCAAGAAATGCAAGAAATCTAGATATTTGCAAAGATGAACAAACTCTAACAATGCATGAATTAATAACTCAAATTTATTTTGCTTAGAAAATACATTGGAATCATACCCGGAGATCAAGTGCATATATTGCAAGTCTGAAAATGATTAAACCAGCAAACTAGAACCTCCTGAAGATGGACGCCACACTCAAACCCTCTGGAAATTCACCTCACAAATGATGCCCAGCCAATGACCTGCCCAAAACCCCTTGAGTGGATGAAATTGCAAGTGTAAAGCCTAGGCATTTGACCCTAGGGTTCCCACATGCCAATTGTGAATGTGTACGGCCAGCTATAAATGGTATGGCCAGCCTATATGATCCACACGTGCCAATTATGGTGGGTGTAATCAGCAATAAAGGTCTGCAATTTATTTTTGATCAACAACTGGAAAATCTGCCTTTCATTCTCTTATGAAATTGTCTCCAATAAGCGCAATTGCAACTCCTGAATAGAGCTACCTGTAGAGCAATCCTCGGGTGGTATTGCACACCTGTTGAGAGCAATCCTTGGGTGGTAGAGCAATCCTTGGGTGTAATCAGCAATAAAGGTCTGCAATTTATTTCTGATCAACAACTGGAAAATCTGCCTTTCATTCTCTTCTGAAATTGTCTCCAATAAGCGCAATTGCAAATCCTGAATAGAGCTACCTATAGAGCATCCGTGGGTGGTATTGCACACCTGTAGATCATTGAATCAAAGAGAATTCTCGTTCTCCAAGATCGAATTTCTGCCAAAAACCCTTGGTTTTCTTCTACAATAAAAAGCTTAAGTAATTTGTAAAATATAAATGAATGATCAAAAGAGTTTTTTTTGAAAGCTTTTATACTTCTCCAAAAAGCCACGATTTCCCTTTGGCTTTTTAATTCATTTAATATTAAACAACATTTGCTTTTGTTGTTTAAAATAATATTAAACCTCATGTTGGTGTCCCCCTTTATAACTTTATTCAATGACCTTATGATAAAATTAAATCATATATAATAAAGGTCATTTCATTAAACCCACTTAGAATTAATTATTATTAAAGTTGACACTTTAATAATAATAAGTCATAACTCCATAAAAGCCCAATATATCAACATTAAACTGTTTTTGCCAACACCTCAAGGTTAACCTCTAATTTTGTTGCTCATCTGAATGGCTTACTATAAATAGTAAGGTTGGGCCCAATGTCCAAGTGAATTACTAAAAATAGTAAGTGAGTGCAAACGAAGCCTAAAACACCTTAAGAAGATTGTCCCTGAATATCACCAAACACTGGAGAAGATAATGCAGGAAACCAACACCCAAATGACATCTAGAGAACCAAGAAACTCCCAAATAAGGCCCTCTAAACACCAACATTAGCCTATGATGACCCGTTGATAGGCTAATTCACCAATGCTCTGAACTGGCTAAGGAGGGGACATTATAGTGATTCATTTTGTTGACTGTCGTACAGGCATTTTATATATATATGGGCATATGGAGGTTGTATAAACTTGGGGACAAGTCAGGATATTAATACAAAAATTTACTAGTATTTTATTCTGATAATGTATTGATTTTTGGGAAATCTTTGTATACAAATGTTATGAGGAAATAAATATCATTTTCAGAATATAGTGCTAGTCAATTTGTAATACATTTTGTAGTATGTTTACAATATTGGAAACTTTGCAAAATCATTCAATGCATTAAATTCAATATCCTTGGAAACTCCGGAAACAAATATAAAACAGCAGCAAGTAAACTATACAAAATCAAAACAACAATCAGATAATTGTTTGACAAAATGCTTGGATTGTCAAATTGGGAAAATCATAAAATTTCAATGTAGCTTGGGTGGGGGAACTTTACAATGCTTAACCTTAACATTAGTTTTAGTTAATACCTTAAATACCCTTTATTAGGATGAAGGGGTATGCCTGAGAAAATTATTGAGAAAAGAGTGAAACAATTACAGAACAGAGATATCTCTGAGTTCCCAATCAAGTGGAAGAATATGCCAATTGAAGATGCCACATGGGAAGTTGAACGATTTATACTAAAGCATCCAAAATTACTAAGCATCGAGGACATTGCTTTCTTGAAGGGGAGGGGGCATGTTAGGTCCCTAATATTCTATCTAATATTATAAACCTAATATCATATATCCTAAGAATATAGTATATATTCCTAGGTATAATGAGTTAAGCACTTGTGGCATGCTTAACTGTTACACCCCGATTGTATAGCTACTATTGCATAGGGCTGAGTGTAATGTTTGAATCTTTGTGATGAATAAAACATGTTTTTATCAAAATGAATAAGTTCTATTTAAATGTGTGCCCCATTTGATTGATACTTCTATTGATGTTATGTTGCATGCATAGAATTAAAATATGAATATTCTAACTTAAGATATTTTGTATACTGTTGATGTTATGAGCAAGTAACTGTCGTGGTTTTGTGCCAATGGATGCAAGAACAGGAACTATTCCTCCAGGCGGAGGGGAGACATCACTCGGGAGAGGGGCTTGGTCGAGTAACTGGTAAAGTTGATCATATGAGCATACACACACTTCACTGAGGGTTTTGGGAACTGAGTCAGATTGAGTCGTCTTAATAAGTCATCCTTAGGCTTAGGAGTTTTGGATTACTTCTTTATGCTTTATGAGTGGTGTTACTTGTTGACTGACTTACTATTCTGTGAGCCTTGAATGTGAAATGTGAACTGATAAGTGTGGTATAGACAGGATGTATATGCGTATACATGTACCACTCATATGTACGTAACAACATGCATGACATGTCGATACAGATGTATGATGGGCAATTATTATGCCATACACATGTGTCGACATGGCATACATACGGATATGTATACATGGCTGGCACACCTATAAACATATGCACACTTATAAACATATGCACACTAGCTATAATGTTGTTATAACATTATATTGATGCCTGGAATTTACAGTTAAACGAATATATATGTTTGTACAAACACGTGTATTAAGGGTACGTTGACTGGCCTGTAATACACGTATTTGGATTATTAAATACAAATATGTATAGATATATTTAAATGTAAATATTTGAATGTGTTATATATCTATTTAATATTATATTTAATATAAACGTTATTATAGTTTTACCTGGAATAAAATAGATAGATATATCTATAGTAATATTTAAATATTATATAGATATATACATATATTTAAATACGGTAAATAAAACTATAATAGGATATATATTTAATATAATGAAAAATATAAATATAAATATTACCTTGGAAAATAATTAAATTTGACTTGTATAGTCATTTGGCAAATAAAATGCATTTACCATAAGTAAAGAAAGTATTTTTGACTTCCATAGTCTATTGGGAAAATACGTTTGAAATGCCATGAGAAATTTAAATGATAAACATTTTAAACTTTTGAAAGGTTTAAGCAAATACATTTTAAACCTTAGCTATGCTGAAAATCGCGAAATTCTTCATTGAGGAAAAACGCGAACTGTGGAAAATGGCGCAAACTGTAAATGTTGAGGTTGAATGGAAGTTCGGAATAAGGTAAACCGCGCAACTCCTCACGCCATAAGACCAGGTCGCGATTTGCATCCTCCATTCTGGAAATGCGTGGGCAGAATGAAGCCAGATGGCTGCATTTTTTGCTTTGACGTTTTCTTACTGAGACTAATCCACCATTGCTGGGCGCCCATGAAGAGTAACACCTGTAGGTGTCTGTCATTCGTATTTTGCCATGTGAGTTGAAACTTTCTTCATAATTTAGGTCGAATCATCTTCCTTTTTGCTGAGTATCATGCTAGATTGCTGCCACTACATATTCTGACATTTTCAATGAGAAAGGTGTCGAATTCTCATGCCTAAAATGTAGTAAGATTGAGAATTCGAAACCTACAAATATAGGAGTTTCTCTCATTGTGATACACACGAATTTCCTATCTGTTTTTGCTTAAAAACGAATTCCTTTTGAGAGCCATATTTTGACATTGCTGTAGAAGCATTTGTTGGATAACCATACTCTGTCATTGCTATAGAAGCATTTGCTTGAGAGCCATATTCTATCATTGTTGTATAGCATTTGTTTGAGAGCCAACTTGCATATATCCCCTCACCATTTCTAAGAGACTGATATTTATATGCTGCAAGCATAAAATACATAACCAGTAATAGAAACCAGAATTGAGAGGAGTGAAACTAAAGAAGGAAGAGAAGTAGCTGCAGACTGGAATCATTTACAACAAGGAAACAGGCATGTGAAATGTCTTTGATTAATTATGTATGTTAATTGATTTGCTTGAATTAGAATTTGCTTTGTGAAAGGAAGTAAAATAGGAAAGTACTAGAAGAAATTTTGTTGGAATAGAATAGCTTATTGTTATGAAATAACTTAGGGAAAGCTTGTTTGTGAAAGGAATGCTGGTTTGTGAAAAGGATAGCTTGTTATTAAGAAATATTTAATTTCATTGAGAAAGCTTGTTTTTAAGTAAAAAACTTGGTTTCATTAGAATAGCTTGAATTCTTGGGATTGACTTGTTTATAAAAGGAAAACTCGTTTATAAGGGGAAAAGCCTATTTGTAGCTCTTTATGAAAGAATAGCTAGTCCATGTTATAAAGGGTAAATAAAGCATTCTAGAAAAGTAAAACTAGAAATTGCATATTGCATGATTGCATTATTGAATGAACTCCATATGAGGAGACTATGTCTTTACTAGTTAATATATGCTAGGATCGGAATGAGGACAGGAGTCACGTATATTCAAGCAGCTTAGAGTTTTAGATTAACTGAGATAGGCTAAGGAACTCCTAGGATAAAGATTTTCGTAATAGGAGAGAAAGAATGAATTACTTGTCAAGCTGAATTATTTCTAGTAAGTTAGAATGTCATAGGTTGGTTTGGGATGATTGATAATCCAATGAAGGACTTGAACCTATATTTGTTGTCTTGAATTAGATTGAAGTAGGATAGTCTGGGATGATTGACAATCCAATGAAGGACTTAGCTTACGCGTAGTGTAAGATAGCTTTAAGTCAAATCGGCCCTGAGTAGTGTATATGATAGATGACCTTCATTCGAAGTACTGAATGTGAATACTTTGGCCAAAGTAGTGGAAGGTACGACATCCACTTAGATGTGAGATAGTCGAGACTACACTGTCAGTTCATTGTGATCCATCATGCTAGTTCAGGATTGTGAAATAGCAAGTTCTAGATGTATAGGACACAACACTATGCTCAGTTGGGTTGTCGCAGTCGGTTACTTTACCAATCTCTTCGTTCGAAAGGAGGGCCATCTATAGAATGATAGATGTGCGGGGGACCGCATTAACAATCCGTGGTAGGCGGAAAAGCACCTGAGTGATGTTTCTCCTCCACCGCAGGCGACGGATACACCAAGATTTGAAAGGAAGGGAATCTGAACCATCTTACTACTATTTGTGCAAAAGCTTACGAGCTATGTATGTAAAGATTTATATTTACAATGAAAATGGAATTCATGTGGAAATATATATTGTAAACTTGCAAGTATTTGTCAATAAAGAAAGGAAGAATTTTATTGTAATGTCTTTGTTAATTGTTACTATTATATGTTTGAAATGAAATGTTAGAAAAAATTTAATTACCCAGTTTGGGGGTTGTTACATTAACCTTAACATTAGTTTTAGTTAATACCTTAAATACTCTTTATTAGGATGAAGGGGTATGTCCCTACATGGTTAAACCTATAAATAAAGGGGAGATGTTCCTCTGAAATCGTCATATCATCAATTAGTCAATTCATATCATATTTTTTGATTCTTGGAGGTAACCCCTGTTGCAAGGTGTGCACCCTTGGTCTCCTTGGGTTGTGCAGCACAGCACTTAGGTTCGTCAAATGGCTTAACCGCCTCTCGTGGATTCATTAACTCTGGTGGTTGTATCGAGCATTAACAAGTCGATCTTTTGGTGCAACGGAAACCATCTGTGCAACAATTGGTATCAGAGCCTGGGTCACAGGTTCGAACCCCTCGCTTGCACTGGGGGGGATTGTCGCAAGGTGTGCGCCCTTGGTCTCCTTTGTTGTGCAACGCACCGCTCGAGTTCATGACATGGCTTAATCGCCTCTCGTGGATTCATTAACTCTAGCGGTTGTATCGGGCATTAACGAGTCGATCTTTTGGTGCAACGGAAACCATCTGTGCAACAATTGGTATCAGAGTAGGTTCGTGAAATGGCTTAACCACCTCTCGTGGATTCATTAACTCTAGCGGTTGTATTGGGCATTAACAAGTCGATCTTTTGGTGCAACGGAAACCATCTGTGCAACAATTGGTATCAGAGCCTGGGTCACAGGTTCGAACCCCTCGCTTGCATTGGGGGGATTGTTGCAAGGTGTGCGCCCTTGGTCTCCTTTGTTGTGCAACGCAGCGCTCGAGTTCGTGACATGGCTTAATCGCCTCCTGTGGATTCATTAACTCTAGTAGTTGTATCGAGCATTAACAGGTTGATCTTTTGGTGCAACGGCAACCGTCTGTGCAACAACCCCCTCGAAGTGGTCTAATACTTTTCTTATTTTTTACAAATATTTCCAAGAAATATCCTAAAAATCACAAGCTCAATAAGCTCATTATCAAAGATAAGTTTCACATTCCTATCATTAATGATTTGCTTGATGAATTCAATGAGGCATTGCTCCTTACTAAACTATATGTCAAATCTGATTATCACCAAATCAAAATTAGAGAATAAGACCCTTCCGCACACATGATGGTCATTATGAATTTCTACTATGCTATTTGGTCTTACAAATGCTCCTTCCACATTTCAAAGTTTGATGAATTCTACATTCAAACCAATTTTTCATTAATTTGTATAATTATTTTTTAATGATATGCTAATTTATAGCAAAACTTGGGAGACACATCTTCAACTTATGAATAAAGTACCACTGTTATTGAAACAAAATCAGCTTGGATGTATTGGGATATATGTGATGGCCGATTGGGGCATACATAATCTGTAACTTAATTATTTGATAGTTCCTAGATGATCCATAAACTAGGATGGTTATTCCATAGCCTAACTACCAAAATATGGATTTGTATGAGTTAAATTATGAGTATAATAAATGATTGAAATTATTTAATTATAAACTTGGGAAACACATCTTGAACTCATGGATAAAGTGCTACTGTTATTGAAACAAAATCAGCTCAGTTGTACTAGGATATATGTGATGGCCAATTGGGGCATACATAATCTATAGCTTAATTACTAACTACAAATATACGGATTTGTATGAGAGTTAAGTAATGAGAATAATAAATGATTAAAAAAGTTTAATTATAATGAATTTGTAGCAAAGAAATAAGAAAACCTAAACAACCATTAATAAAAGGAGGCAAGCATACAATGTGGAGAAATCTTTTGTGCGTAAAAACTCCACCAAAAGTGTGAGATACCTCACTTATGTACTCCCAAATGGCTTAGTTAGAAATGATCTCAACCCTTACACTGATTCAACTCTTATCTGACCCATTCCAACAAGTAACTACAATTCTTCAACTCTCTATGATATAACAATCATAAACATGAGCTTAATCACTCACAAAGCTTCCAATACATGAGCTTAATCACTCACAAAGCTTCCAATACATGAGCTATGAGACTCAAAAAACTCCCCATAGGTCAATACACCACTTTATTGCAGTAGATTTAGATCCCCAAGATGCTGAAATGACAATCACAGAGACAGAATACAAAAAGGCAGAAATCTAGTGAAATATACCAAGCCAATTTTTATTTTTTTTCAATGAACAATTACAAAGTAACCAAGCACCCGTTAAAGTTAGCTTAAACCAAATGTTGCATAAAGAACTCTAACCAAGGATGCGCCCTAAAACCACTTAAGGAAGAGGGGCGGGCATATGGTCAAAGGATCCCTAGGATCTACAATTGTTGAAAGTAAAACTCAACACCAAGCATGTGCTTTCAATCCCAGGGTGGGAATGGAGCTACCATATGGCGAAGAAATGCTGAAGAGTAACTCTAACCAAGAATGTGCCCAAGTGGACGATCATATGGTCAGAGGATCCCTACCAACTACAATTGTTGAAAGTAAACTCAACGCCAAGCATGTGCTTTCAATCCCCGGGAGGGAATGGAGCTACCATATGGCGGAGGTACTTTAAACTACAATGCAATTAAATGTAAACAGGCGGTAGGCTAGCCTCTTCCACAAACATGGGAATACAATGAAATGGGCAAGATAATTAAAATAGTTGAACAGTACTACTGAACAACTTTACAATGAGAATAATCCTGCAAGTAACACTGCATTAGAATTCTCCAAATGCTGCAAATGATATCAAATGTTTCTCTAACTCAACAAGCCCCAAAACTCCAACTATTGAAAACTGATATGACAAACCAGCAAGCTGAAACTACAGACCAGCAACTCATAAACTCACAAAAATGCTCATAACTACTCCGGATGACACGAGACCAAGTGCAATGGACTCCTAAGAAGATGGTGATCAATTTATGACAGAGAAACAGCTGCAAAACCCACTCAATGAATTATCTAAACATTTGTCAGGCATGACAAGGAAGAACAGCCTCAAGAGGGGCGACTTCTGCATAATAAAATCTGAAAATTGACACAAAGGGGCGCCCAACATAGACAAAAGGAAGTATGCAATACCCAGAACGAATATCTTTCGATTTTCTGATTTATGAATGAAACTACAGATTCAGCCCTGTTATCAGCAACTCCAGAAAATGACATAAAATGCAATAAACTGAACTACAATGCAAAACTCGAGTTACAATGCAAACCTCACTACAAAACTCTCAAAAACAACTAAATCTCCACTAGATGCTATCTCTCAAGCATGAAGTCGAGCCAAGACTAGGAGGCATTCATTCCTCGAAGCAGTCCAGCAACCATTTCGACAGCATAACAATATTGTAAAACATAAGATGATGAATGAAGACCCAAAGCCTCCTTTTATAACTTTGGCCAAGCACTCTAGAACCTTCCAAAAGGTGTGCTCCACTCTGGAAACCCTAATTCCATGTTGACCTTTTGACTTCACCAAATGGCGTCCCTTTTTCTAATGTAAATTCCACTTTTTTAACTTATCACCAACTCTTCTCATTTTGGCATACCTTTTTATGAAGTTAACATTAATAAACAAGATACATATTTCACTTAAATCTTTTAATGAGGCACCTACCCATAAAAATCCCCTTTTTTAAAATATCTCTGTTAAGATAATATTTTCATCAAATATTGAGCTTGCCAAAATAATCACCTCAGAAACTGGAGACCGGATGAATATACTGCCCTGCCTAATATAGCCGCTTGATCGAACTTCAAAGACCTTGCTAAAAATAGCACTGCCAAAAATAGCACTTACTAAAAATAACATACTGCTAAAAATAGTAAGTTGTTCCAAACTCATTTTAACCCCGATCCGAGCAGCCGTCGTACTTACTAAAAATAGTAAGTCCAGAAAAGTCCTCTGAATCATTTGCATGTCACGTTGTCGCGAAGCTCTCTGAAAACCCAGAAGGAATCCAGAATCTGAACTATGAAACTCTGACATGCAGCCATCGTAACTTACTAAAAATAGTAAGTCCGGAAAAGTTCTCTGATTCAGTTGCAAGTCATACCACTGCGAAGCTCTTTGAAAACCCAGTAGGAATCCCGCGACCAAACTGCAAAACTCCAACATGCAACCCTCTGAATCCTCAAGGAAAACCATCAAGCAACTGGAAACCCTAATTCTGCCTCTGACTATCCTCCGAGCATCAGGAAATCGGCTAACAGTCACTGGAACGTGTAGTGCTAAAAATGGGGACATTACATCTAGAATGCCAAAAGTCACTTTTATGGGCATTTTTTGTGATTTATGCAACTGCTGTTTTGCTTTAGCTACATATAAGACATTTAATTACCACATAAGATGATTATACACCCTTAACAAGCTGCCAAAATAACCCAGTAATCATTTAAGTGGGTAAAAACATGCCAAAAGCACTTCAGCAGCAAACTGCGCAACTCTGGCAGCAACCTGTGCACCTTAGCAGCAACTTCTCAAAGCCGTAACTTCCTCATATGAACTCAAAATGCGAAGCCATTTTTTTTTTTTGAAATTGCATAGCTTTCTGAGAAGAACATGAATATGCCAGATATTCAACTTTTGACTCCATTTGACTGCTGTTTTTTTCCTTGCAATAGAGCTGCACATCCAAAATCAATGCCACATAGCACAAAACCAGATCCATTTATGGATCACTAGATCTAAGAATTTTATTGGTATTCGCCTCATTGGGATAAAGGATCACCATTGCCCAATAATGCCATATATAGGAAGTAATGGTTAGATATTGAGCATCATATTGTGAATTTTGTTTTTGTTGCAAGATTTTTGGGCATTGCTCCCTTGAAGTGTCTCAAGCTAATAATCAAGTGTTATACTCTTATTTCAGTCAAATTGTATGGATCTCCTCTGTTCTGCTTCTATTTGTGCATTTAGGCTGCTATTTTGTTATTGCTACATTTTGGAACTGTTATAAATATTGATGCTATTCTACTTCTGTAATAAGTAATTCCATTACAGATAAACTATAATGCTTTTGTTTTCTGGCTGCTTAGAGTTCTAATCAGACTCAACATTGTTAGAAAAGCATGTGTTTCAAGGCCATATGGAAGAACATGAATCATAAACTTAAATGGCAGCACCATAGCAGGGTTTATCTCACATACATTATAAAACAAAGTAAAGGAGCATATTTACATTCAAAAAGTTTCATCGTGCAAAGAAATGATTTAATGGATAGAAACTGACTAGTCTAAGCTGCTTTACAGCAATATCTTATAGATAACAAATGATCTTCCAATGGTGTTGAGATAGAACTTAGAAATAAGATTGTTTGAACACAGGGCTTCCCATTCAAAATTGCAAGATGAATTGAAAATTTCTAAACAAACATCCCATTTAACATCTAAGCTGTAAAATACAAAAATATAATATCAATTTTTCAAAGCTAATACCATGATGAATGAATGCATAAACATCTTATTACAAACCTTCTCAAAAATATTTATTTTCTTGAGTGCTAAAATTCGATGAGTTGGTATATGGATTGCCTTGCGTACAACACTACTAGCACCACACCCAATTGTACCAAATATGCACATCTCACGTGAGGCACACTGATATGTCTTCTCATTACTATCATCATCTTCCATGCCTCCTGAAGTTCTCTTTTGTAAACCAAGTTCATTGATGTTGTATTCTCCACATGATCTACTGAGTAAGTTCAATGTTCCGCCAGCTGAAACCTAGAAAATAAAAAAACATTATCAGCATCTAACACTAAACCAAATACATAAGTCCAATAATTGTGATGCATTAAAGGAATCAAGTTGAGAAGGTAAGAACGGAGAACAGAATTATGAAGTCGGTCCCCTTAGCTTGCCCTAGGTGGCTGATTTCAATATCATCAATAGTCATGTTATAAAATATAACAGAATTAGTGGAAAAACGAAATGGTTAGTGCATCTGATGAATGCCACTCCCTTTACTGTGTGCATGGTTTTGATTCAAGGAACTGATAGAAGGAGGCAATACAGAGTGAAAGAAGCTTGAATGAGGAGGTAGGATGTGTGGAATGATGCCATGTGGCGTAGCCAATGCAATTCTGCTTGGCAACCTAGGCAACATCAAACATCAAATCAACTCTATCACTGGTTATATCATAATTTTTTTAAGATTGTGCTTCATAATGAGAAATAAAAGAGCACCAACTTCAGTACTGCCCAAGCGTGTGAGATAAATGTTAGTTGCAAGAAAATACAATTGCTTGTAGAACCGCTTAAGCCTTCAGTGGCCAGGCCATCCTTTATTGACTCACTTTTGGCCACTAAAGGCTGTCATGTTGGGTTACGGGTTCGTGGTTTTAAGGAGGCAATTTACATTGACTGCTATTGCTTGGAAGTTTGAAAACTTTTATTTATTTGAATTTGTGGGGGAGTAAAGCCACGTAAAGGAAAAAAAAAATGATAATAAATAAATAAAATTGAATAAACCAAAAATTGAGGATGATAAAATGGGTTTCAATCCTCTCTGCCGCTACTTCTTCCTTTAGACACCTACTTCTCAGGGCGGGTGCCTTTTTCATTGAATGATAATGTGCATTATTCCAGACACTTCATTACTGGTAATGCCGGTGGCTGTGCAAGAGATGAAGGCATCAAGAAGCAGGACATAATTAGAAGCATTGCTGGCATGATCAAATATTCAGATTAGAGGATGAAGAAGTTCAGCTAGGAGCCAGCCGAGAGGGAATGGAGAGAAAAATTGCCCGCTAAACTGCATGAATCATAAACAACACTGTAAAGGAGTTCTAATCAGCCGCCAGCCATGATGGAGGCAAGCTTAGAAGTGTAGTCAAATGCAAAGTGTATAGCAGCAAAAAGGATATATGCTGCTTTCTGAAGGAGGAGGTCACTTAGATTAAACAGCCTGGGAAAATATCCTGACAGATGTGGCAACTGCTCGAGTCACCTTTGAGAATCATCTGCACAAAGAGGCCATGAAGATTCTTGGCAAAATCAGGTGCACACACAATACCCTGCATCATGATGAGGACTTTGAGGAAGAAACTCCAGAGGAGGATTAAGGCTCACTATGGCTTGGAAGTATCTTTAGTTCTCGTCTCTGCATTGCATAATAGTGTTATACATGGTGAGACCTTTTTGTTGTTCGGCCATAGTATATTGTATACTTTATTCTCTATCAGTGTTCAATACGAGTATGTTTCAGTCTCCAGGTGGTCATGGCCATAATGGTTGTAAGAATGAACAGCAATATCTGACCTTAGTCGGTGCGGCTATGTGCGAACACATCCTTGATAACCATTCCGCCAATCTTCTAATTTATATTTGTAGTAACACTGATTCTGGTTAAAGAGGAAGAAATGATAGAAAAAAATCATGAGCCATTCTGGTCAGTACCACTAAGGGAAAAAGAACATGTACTGAAAATATGTTTCAAAAAAGCAATACAGCATTTTAAGGACCGTTTCTCATCGACTAATATGTTTTTGGCTGGCAATTAGTTTAAGAAATCTGTGGCTTCACACATTTGTAGCTTTGAAGTGACTTGATAAAAACATGTGTATAACATTTAAATTTGATCAAATTTTCAACCTTTCTTAAGAGGATTATGCTAGCTAATTGAAGGAACATATGAGAGGTAGCATTTCAAGCACCAAACTTTGTTGGGAATTTGAGTATTCTATTACAAAGCTAAATGTGACTCTGACTCATTTTCACATAAATGACCCAGTCATAAACCCCACAGTGATTGCTTCAGTGATGGTTCGATGATATTCTTGATCTTACAGAACAAGGTCGCACTTAATATCACTTATCATGGGATGGGGTTTCCTGATCTAAGCATCTTAAGAAAATATTTGCAGTATTTTTCGATTCCCGATAGTTTTTCCCTCTCATCTTCTCTGGTGTTTGAGATGAAATGTAAGAAATGAAATACCTTGTAAGAAGCACAAGGATCTAGAGATACGTCAGCATCGAACAAAATCCCAAGCTTCTTCTTCATATTTTCCACACCTGTCATGGTTCAAATTTTTCCCTTTTTTTCAAATTCTTTTTGTTATTATAAAATCCTGTTCGATGGTTTTCTGTAAGATCTTAGCTCATGCGTCGTATTTTGCTCGACGCACAACCTCATATCGTTTGTTAAGTGATTCGAACCCACGACCTAGCATGGATTTGATTTTGGCATGAGAAGAGCAGCAAGACAACAGCGAAGCATGGGTTCCGTAGAAATTGAGAGGTGAAATTGAAAGGAAATCTGTTTAGTAGCAATTTAATGGAGGATGGTGGACCCCGTTTCAGATAGCAGATAATCTAAGGGCGTAGAAAGTAAAACGTGGATGACAACACACTCAACGCCTGATAAATTGTGTTGTGCTTCTCTCATCTCGACACGTGGCGAGGAGACATCTCTCGCTACTTTCCTCACCTGGACTTTTTTCTAACGACGTCCTTTCTTCACCTCTACTACTTACTTCGTGGACTAATTGCAGGTGACGTTAAGGAACCCTCTAGAGAAACGGGATAGGGGAAAAAATTAAATTAATATTAATTAAGTCATGCTAATTAAACTCTATCCTTAAATTCTTACTTATGACTTGATCATTACATCATATGTATTTTATAGTGTAATGTGTGTGAGAACATAAGATCAATATATCAATATTGTAAGTGTAAAAGTATATATGAAAGTGCAAGTGTATAAGAGATAATATGACATGTAAGATCGTGTAAGGAGGTTATAAAGTGGATTTGGAATTTTGATCAAATTATGACTATATATGATGCATGTCATAAAATATCTTGAAAAATGTAGAAAATGACAAAAAGGATATCAAGTTTGATAGGTAGGCTTATGTTGTGTAAAAGAATATTTTCTTTTTGATTTGTTGACCCATTATGCAAGCTTGGTATTAGAAATGAAGGTGGTCTCCACACATTTCATGTGTTCATGGCTTTTAAAAATTATTAGTTGTTTCCTATTTCATTATTATATTTATATTTGAGTGTTTCGAGAGAGATTGTTATAAGAGGTTTTTGCAATGTAGGAGTTATGCTACCAATTTTTCTCAAGAGGAGCAAGATATTGATCTCCATGAAAGGGTGTGAGCCTAATATTGTATTGTAATAAATATGTGTTGGAAATATAATGGTTCTATGTGTTGGTGGATGGAGCTTTTATCCAAAAGGGTTTTCCCTATTCACATCTTATGTCATCTCTTTGTATAGATGTTTTCTTGTTTGTTTCTCATTCTAGTTTATTTTAAGTGTTGATTTACATGGCAATACGTTGTTTAAATTATTTTATATCTGATACCTCACATTACACTCCTCGGAGGGTTAATGTAGAAAGTTTATGTGGCCTATCCATTTTATGGGCATAATTTGTGTACCTATATCAAGGCTTAGATTTCTAAATATTTTGGTACTAAAGGTGCATGCACGGTATTTTTTCTCACAAAAACATTTCATCCCAATGATGACTCATGGAGTTTGATCTAAAATTTTGATTCAAAAAAGCACAAGTATTTAACAAAAAATGTATCACCCTAATGATGAACCATAGAGTTTGATCTAAAACATTGATTCAAAAATATTATATTATCTTTATTAGAATTGTGCTAATTAAACCCTATCCTTAAATTAGGACTCACTTAAACCTCAAAGATAAAGAAAACCTCATGATCCAAAGGAAAAACCTACATAATAAAAATGAAATTAAGTTTATTTTCTATCAAATTAGCAATTTGTAATGCAAAATGAAGAAAAATAACATGACACAAATATCAGTGTAAAAAAGGCTTAAAATAGTAGTCTACAAGGAAACACATAGAGAAACAAGTACAATTTCTACTATGTCATGAAACTAGAGTAAAGAAAAGCATGAGGGAATGAGAACATGGTGTAGAGAAAGAACTACTCTTGATTCACTTGACAACTTTCATAAACTAATTCATTTCAAACAATGATTAAATATATTCTAGATCACATTGGAAACATTGACATGGCAGTCTAATGTGCATTCAACAAGGGAAAACCAGCATGATGCATGAGTTCCTTGATATTTCAGTCTTCTTACAACATGTTCTATTGATTCCCAACCAACCATGTTCACACAAAGTATAGATCTTATCAAACCCTCAAGTCACTAGGGTTTTAAGGTTGTTTACATACAAATGAGAGCACACTGTCATTGATTCCTCACACATGCAAACTTTTAAAGGCTTGAGCCCAAAAGGGTTTTTAGATGTCCTTAAAACAGAACTTTCTACTGATTTTCATAACTTATTGATGGTGGAAAATAGATATATGAAATTTTCTAGGTCATTGGAAACCCTAGTCTAGTCTCAGACCTGCTCTTAGTAAAAATGTCATAACTCACACAAAACTCAACAAAAATGACTAAAACCAATATAATTTGTACGGTAAAGCACAACACCAATTCCCAAGGTGTGTGCAGGTATGTACCATGTTGTATAGATCTGTACCATGCATGTTTCAGACTGCAACTTTTCAAAAAAATAAACTTACAGACCTATCTTCAATGAAATTGCCATATCTCACTCAAACTTAATGAAATTGATTCAAACAAAAACAATTATAATCTTAAAACACATCTTCACCCTTTCCAATTTATTTTATATTTGTATTATACCATAAAAGGTTGTACCATAAATATTACAGACTATTTCAATAGAAAATATAAGGAAAATAATTTTCCAAAATGAGTTTCTTTTATTCCCATTCTTCACCCACCCTTTTGGCATGATAATATGTCATATTTAACCAATTACATTCATTCATATCACCCAAAATTGATTCATAACTTCCCAAACCAAGAATGCAACTTTTTAATAACTTTGACATGACAACTTTTGACAAGTTTATCCCTAAACATCAAAATGAATACAATATGGCCCTAAATGGTCTTAAATGGTCCAAATTGACCTTATTGACCCAAAACAAGCCCAATCAACCCAAAACCAAACTTTTCCCAAATGGCAACAAATGCACCCAAATGGATGCTCCCGCATCATACTCCTAAGGGGAAGAAAATTTGAGTTCCGCCTCAAATATGAATCTTCTTTCTTGTCTTCCAATTCCTTTGCATTCATGCATTGGTTTCTTTTTGTTGGATCTCAACTACATTTGTTTCAACTAGTTCACTTGTAATGTCCCCTTATTAGAGACATCAAATGCACGGATTAAAATTTTGATTTTTGTTTGATAAGGAACAAGAAGGATTGATGGAATAAAATAAATGAAATACATGATTATCAACTAGTGCATAACTAACATAATCTGATATGACTTATTACTCTTGATCGGAATAGATCTTTGCCTTGCGTCCTCTTTCTTAACCCCAACGAAGGATGGTAGAATTATTGTGCCAAGGGCGCGTGAACAGTCTCTTAGTGGACTCCCTCAAGGTTTCCTACCCCTCTTGGGACCATCCATCAAGTGACTGAATTACTAGCCTTTCCCTCCACAAACTCCCTATCCTTGTTGCATGCTAGCGAAAGGGAATTTTTTGCCTGAAGTCTATTCTTCAAGGTAAAGTCATAAAAGCTCATTGAGACACAATAATTGTTGCAAGCATCATTATTGGATAATCGCACATAATATATATATACATATTAATGTTCATTATCCACATGCCTAATGTATGTATTAAATATCCTTATTTAGATATATTTATCAACCATCAATTATATATTCATCAATCCTAATATATTTAAATATATTTGTCATTCATAATATATTTAAATATGTTTATAAAGCATCAACTGTTATTTGAATTACCACTATATTTGACCCTCATTAATAACTAAATTCATAATTGTATTTAATAGTTCTTATTTCCTACATAAATTATTCTTACTTATATTTATTGGTACTCATATATACCTTTATATAACTATTCTTCATTTATATTAAAGAGTCATAAATACTTATAAGACTCAATAAGCATCATTATTAATTATTTATAATTATAATATTATCTTAAATTATTATTGTTATTTATCTTATTTACATATTCTGATATTTTATATCTTAATTTTGGGGTCATGACACTAATAAACAATAGTACTCCTATTGATTCTACTCTCATAAATTTTTGATTATAAAATAGTGGTACCTACATCTATTGGTCCTACTTTATAAATTCTGACTACACTATAATTGAAACAACAATAATGAAAACAATTATAATTCCTAATCTATAAGTTATGACATACTATAATCGAAAATACACAATAACTAGCATGCCTACTTTATATTCTTAGCATATTACAATTCGTAATATCTGATGCATGTGACGAGAATATGCAGATTTGTATTTTTTTCCTTATATTTCAGATGCCTCTTGATCGGTGCCTTTAGACTTGCATTGTTCTCTTCTTAAAACTGATACTAGGATGTGTCTTTTCCTCATGCGTTGCTTCCCTTGCTTGGAACCGGTTCTTATTATGGGACATCTTCTTCTTTGACCGATCCTTATTAGTGTTTGATTGTTTTCTTAGTTAATAAGAATCGTTGATTATGCTTTTTAATAATTATCGTTGCTTATGTTTGCTTTATTAGTAGTTATTATATCTTTTCTAGGGATCACTGTTTACTGGTTTTATTTATGTATTACTAGGGAAAAGATTAATACTATTTGTATGATAATTATTATTATGATACTTCTAATAAATAATATAAGGGTTCTTTATTAATTTTGATAGTTGTATGATAATTATAATATTATCCAAGATAATTATAATTATAATGATGTTTCATATGTTTTTATTAATATTATTTTATATTTCTTTTTCTTGTGAATATTATGATATTTATAATTACTAATATTAATTATTTTGTTTTGTATTATGATATTTGTATTATAATATTTAAATTGTGATTACTCATTTATATTTTAATATTTATTTGTATTTTGATATTTCATATTTTGGTGTTACGATTCCGGGACATGGCATCACTTGTTCTTTTTGGTCCAACAACATGCTTCTTGAGCCAAGGCCACCTGGGCGTTATATATCCATGGTTTTCTGCTTGTTTCCTCATTCTAGCTTTAACTTGACTGCAATTGGAGATTTATTTTCTCCTTCATCCACTTTGTCTTCTTTACTTGCACAAGAAACAAACATATTAAAGAAATCAAACTCGTTGTTTCATAATTCACTTCTTCATCCACCTCATATTATTTGTCATTCATTCTTTTCTCTTCATTATTCTCTAAAATCTTTGGCTTCACCTCAAACTTACTCAACCATTCATTTTTATTTTTGAATTGCTCATCCATTCTTTTATGCTCCTTGACATCAAAATTCTCAACTCTCGGTTCTTCTCTTGAGAACCATGCTATATCCTTATCCTCCATGACTATCTTCTCTCTTTGGACTATACTTGAGTCCTCTACAACTTATTTTGCTATCTCTCCTTCTTCTTCCTGAACATCACCCGCTCCAACATCAATGTCACTATTACTTTCATTAGTTTGAGCAAATTCAAAAGAAATTTCATCCATTTCTTTTTCAACTGGTTTTTCAAACATGTTGTTTTCAAAATTTGTTACCTCAACCATTACCTCATTTGTCTCTACTTCATACTATCATGCACCTATCTTCTCACTTAACAACAAGCTTTCAATTCCTGTGCACTCACACTTCAAGGCTACTAATGCATATTTCTTCCCATCTTTTTCCAACTCATATGTGTTGTTTTTGCTATTATACTTCGTTGTCCTATTATAATGTCACAACCTTTCAAACACAATATGACATACATCCAAATGCATAATATCACAAGCTATTTCATCCTTATAATTGTCTATGTGAAACTCAACTTTGCATTGCTCACTTACAGTTACCTAATTACCTATTTGAAGCCAACTTATTGAATAGGGTGCAAGGTGCTGTATTCTTTTCAAACCCAATTTATCTACCATATATTCAGAAACAATATTATCCATGCAGTTATTTGAAATCACAACTTGATAGTATTTACCTTTAGACTTGTAGGCAGTACGAAATAATATTTCCTTTGTCAACTCGCTTTCTTTTTTTACTACCATTTCTTCCTCCTATAGCTTCTCTACCACTTTGAACAATGTATTTAATAATGTTGATGCCCTTTGCCCATCTTTCCTCTTATTAAGTGTCATCCTTAAACATCAAATCTCACTAAACCACATTATCCAAAATAATTAAATTATTTTCTAGAGAGCTTTTGGCTCTAATACCAAAAATGATGTAAAGAAATAACTACTCTTGATTCACTTGAAAACTTTCATAAATTGATTCATTTCAAACAATGATTAAATGCATTCTAGATCACATTGGAAACATTGCCATGGTAGCCTAATGAGCATTCAACAAGGTAAAACCAGCATAATGCATGAGTTCCTTGATATTTCATTCTTCTTACAACATATTCTATTGATTCCCAACCAACCATGTTCACACAAAGTATAGATCTTATCAAACCCTCAAGTCACTAGGGTTTTAAGGTTGTTTACATACAAATGAGAGCACAATGTTATTGATTCCTCACACATGAAAAATTTTAAAGGCTTGATCCCAAAGGGGTTTATATATGTCCTTAAAACATAACTTTCTACCAATTTTCATAACTTTTTAATGGTGGAAAATAAAGATATGAAATTTTCTAGGTCGCTGGAAACCCTATTCCAGTCTTAGACCTACTCTTAGTAAAAATCACATAACTCGCACAAAACTCAACAAAAATGTATGAAACAAAAATAAATTTAAGGTAAGACACAGCACCAACTTCCCAAGGCATGTGTAGGTATGTACCATGTCGTATAGATCTGTACCATGCATGTTTCAGACTGCAAATTTTTAGAAAAATAAACTTACAGACCTATCTTCAATGAAATTGTCATATCTCACTCAAAACTTAATGAAATTGATTCAAACAAAAATAATTATAATCTTAAAACACATCTTTAACCTTTCCAATTTATTTTATATCTGTACTATACCATAAAAATTTGTACCATAAAAATTATAGACTATTTCAACAAAAAATACAAGGAAAAGAATGTGCCAAAATGAGTTTATTTCATTCCCATTATTCACCCACCCTTTTGGCATGATAATATGTCATATTTAACCAATTACAATCATTTATATCACCCAAAATTGATTCCTAACTTCCCAAACCAAGAATGCAACTTTTTAATAACTTTGACATGACAACTTTTGCAACTTTTGACAAGTTTGCACCTAAACATCAAAACAAATACAATATGACCCCAAATGGTCTTAAATGGTCCAAATTGAACTTATTGATCCAAAACAAGCCCAATCAATCCAAAACCAAATTTTTCTCAAATGGATGCTCCTGCATCATAACACAAAAGCACAAGTGGTAGACAAGAAACAACAACTGCAATGGCATGAGTCACAAGGTTTTGAACAAAAGATCAAGAAGTGGGGTTTGAAGCATCAAGACCATTATGGGGGACTAGATATCAAGGTGAAAAAATTTAAAGAGAACAAACATTATAAGCATTCATCCTTCTTATCTTGTTTAGGTATTGTTGTCACAGGGATTTGCACCCGATAACAAGCTAAAAACTCTTTAATCTTGTGCAACATGGAACTACTTTCAGGTTGTGGGTATCCTATTGTGAAAGCAGACCTCCAAATTATGGGTCGGGTCCCCTTTAGATAACTTTGGAAAATTGAAATAATGACAAGGAAAAGAGTGAGAAGGATATGCTTATAACTTTCAAACCTATTACTAACAGGTGATACACCAAAGGTAAAATTGACAATGTGTCTAAGGCTCACAAGATCACTCAACTAATGAAGCTATACTATCTCACAACTTAGCTACACATGTTTGCAAAAATGATTCTTATGAAAGTTTTTTTATCTTTTTTGATGTTCATAAAAGGAAAACAATGATGTTTTCACAAATTTGATACAATAGAATGATAAACACATTCATAGACCTACACTATAACATGTCATTATTTGCATTCAACATTGAAGTAATTTGATAATAATAAAGGAAAACACAATATTTTATCATAACATTCACACTCAATACTGAAAAACATAAGAAGAATTGAGGAGGAAACAAACTTCTTTTATTGAAAACCAAGAGTTTTCTGCATCTCAACGGGAAAATGCTCATACAATATGACTGTAAATCCCATAAGAAAATGAGTTACAAAGTGTGAATAATTCTCATACAACAATCACCCAACTCAAAACTAGAGAGAAGATGAGAAAGAATAAGACTTATACAAAAGGCTCCAAGAATTCGAATTTTGAATTTTGGCTCCAACTGCTTGATGTGTTGTCAAACTCCAACCTCTCCCTCAAATTAGGCATCTGACTAAAAGAAAACTCCTCAAAATATGTATAAGGAGTTATTAGTTTGAAAACAAGCCAAAGGGTTGTGCATAACTAAAAATCCCTTCAAAATAGGGTTGTAACTAAAAGAAACAAGGAGTTAAGTGCCTCAAAATCGTCCTTGACTGGTACTCCCTCTATTTGGACTCTTAATTGAAGATAAATTGCCAATTAAGTGACCAAATCCCCTATTTTTTCTCCACATGTTTTCCAATCTCTTCAAACAACCCTAGATGTATGCAAAAGCTTCAAAGGTTTTAACTAACTCCCTTTATACTATGCGTTGAAAGCTCCATGTTCTTCACTTTGCATTAAAAGTAACATTAAACTTTAAGTGATTTATAAGTCATCACTTAAGTTATATGTTTTACATTTCAAAAATGATGCAAAAACACAAGGTTATGACTCAACCACAAGGAAGTCAATGCAAATATTTATAAAGTCACAAGGACTTAATACATGGCATATGCAAGTATTTTAAACCTAAGGCATAAGACATAAGTTTTAGCCCTCAATGCACATTTGGCTTGATGTATATTCACTTTAAAATATGGCAAAAATACCATTACTTATCGGCATGTATTAGGGTTAAAACCCTAAAAGCAAAACCAAAGGCAAAAATGAAAGAACATTATTTCATTTTGTATGTCGATGCTTCTAGAGGAAACTTGGCCATCGATGAGGGTTTCACAAAGGTCTTCAATGGAAAATTTTTGAGCTTACAGAGAACAACAGAGGCTTCTCCACATTTTTCTTTGAAAAAATGGTCTTCCATGCTTGGGTAAGCATTTTATGTTGCTCAGTTTCATCTTCTGAAGAAAAAGATGCTCGAATCGAGCCATTCTTGTAGAAAGAGATTTAAATATTCTCATATCTTGTGTTTTTCCTTGCATTCTCCAGTATTTACTTGATAAATATTTACTTTTCTCAAAGAGAAACCATGATTTCTATTTCTTTTAGGCCGCGACCAAAATATTGTTATGGGTATTTGATTTTTTACTGTATTTTACACTATATGTAAAAATCCCTCATAGTTTCTTGGCTGCCATATTTTAATGTTCATTTCTTTGCTCTCTTTCACATTCCAGCCTCTATAGGGTTTTAGAACTTGAAGTGCTTCTATGGTCATGGCCTCCATATCATGTTGCTCTCAGAAATTATGAAAATAATGAAGTATCTCAAGGCATACTAGATTATATTTTTCTCTACAGGTCGAGCCTCCTTCTAGGTTCGATTTATTTCTGGCTGAAACCTCATGTCAAGGCTATGGCCATTTGTTTCATTTTCTTGCTGATATTTCTTAGTTCTCCTCATGCTGAAGTCGTGGGTTCTCTATGCATCTTTGCACTGTGGTTCTTTCATTTTATGAATATGCAGAAGAACATAAAACACTTTTATAAGAGAAATCTCAGGTCATGTCCACGGCCTCTCACTGTTGAAATTTTCACTTACTTTGTGTGCGTCATACCCTAGGCCGTGGTCATAAACTCCATATTTTAAAAAATTCTGGGTTTTTCCACCATGTTTCTCATGAATGAATGACTCTTATGTATGGTTTATTGTATCTTGTGGCTTCATTTTTTCATTGA
The DNA here is from genome assembly GCA_007115665.2 of Sequoiadendron giganteum. Taxonomy (NCBI): domain Eukaryota; kingdom Viridiplantae; phylum Streptophyta; class Pinopsida; order Cupressales; family Cupressaceae; genus Sequoiadendron; species Sequoiadendron giganteum. Next base: position 363,246,288 of record CM021108.1, on the reverse strand, counting down.
AATAACATAGATCTTGCTCCATACTCAGATTTATACAAGAGAGAAAACCTTTATTTTATTGCTTCTATGAATAAGTAATATCTCTCTTTCATGGCTATCTTCTTACATTTGATATTCAACTTTGTGTATTTTTTGTATTGTAACTGAAAGGTAATTAGGGTTTTTCTCCGTCGCTGTCTATTATTTATTCATGATACAATGACTCTATAATTGATGCATTGTTGTCTCTCACAGAATACTATGTAAACAAAACAATCATGAAACATTCCTTCAAAAAGTATGATATTATCATTATTTTATGTTTCTTCATTGTAAGCAATACTCATTGTACTTTATGATATGCCTTCATGCTCACTTTGATCTTCCTTGACATTGATTTTCCTGTTCTGAGATTATATATCACTCTTTTCTTACAAGCCTATTTAGTATGTATTGGTTATTTGTAACAGTGAACTTCAACAACTCACTGCTATAAATAATGAATATCTACTAAATGAGATTGTAGAAAAGAAAACTACACTGTTTTAATGATTTGTCATCATAAAAGAACAACATGTTGGGCTCAACCCTTGTGGGAGCCACACTTTAACTCACGTTCTATAACAAAAGAAATAGTAATAAAGCCTTGACCTATATCTGCACAAGAAGCAAACAAGTTAGATAAAAACAATGAATTTGATGATTTTCTAATGATTTGATCTATCATTTTTGCATTTATATCTTTAATAATGACTGAGTTGATTTAATCTGATAATGGCTGCAAATTATATGTCTGTTGATGAAACATGTAATTGGATTTCATGCCCTGAGCTCTAACAAAATCTCTCAATCATCTACAGGTGCATCTGGAAATCGGGAACAAGAGGAGTTGAAGATACTAAAGATCAAGCTGAAGATTGAAGAGTCAACCCTACATCAACCCTTAAGGAAATGGAAAACATGACCTCCTCTTATGTGTCTTTTCTTTTAATTGATCTTCATATGTATGGTTTACATCTGTTGTTGAATTAAATCGACCTAGTCATTCCCACGACTTGTGTGGGATTACAAAAACATTATTTTTAATAAATCATCTATTTCATATCATGCAATGACTTGTATATCTTCATTTGAACTTGTTTTCAATTACATAATATGAAACAACTAAATAAAATTGTTTGAAGCATATATTTTGTAATCAAGATGGAATGACAATTCCACATACCTTATTCCAAAACTTCCTTTTAATGTCTCTGTTACATAATTCTGTTAACTAGTTGTTTAAAATACTTCATTCAGAAAGTAAATGTTCATTGAATGGTCTATGCATCAAAAAAATTATACCCCACCAAATAATTGCCCATTAAAACTTCACTAATTTAAGTGGGAAGCTAAAAATTAGTAACAGGTATGAGGACCAAGTTATATGATGATGTTACTCTAAATATTTTTTGTTAACAATAAACATAAAATAATAATAATAAATATAGACATTTTTATTTGACACCAAATATATACTTAAACTTACATTTGACACAACAAATTATCCATTCAAAATGGAAGAACAACCATAAAAGAGTTTAAAAGAGAATAATGACACATCAAAGTATGTGAAAGAGGGCATTACCCCAAATGAACAAGTAGTTGCACAACACAATTGGAAAGAATTCATTAGTCAACATTAACATGTATTTCCCTTTAGCAACCCAATACACAATATTAACATGTACAAGTAGATAGATTGTATGCTACCACAAGCATTGGGGATGATAATGGTTGCCTATACTACTCCTTACTTTGGAGATAGGGTGGAACATTTTAATAGACAACCATACATGCATCTATAAATTTTTAATATCTCACCCAACATAGCCCCATCCCAAATTATGTGTAAGGAACTAAGCTCACAACATCATTAGTTCAAAAATAATACATAAATAAAGTTATAATAATAAATGAGAAAACTATGCCCATAAAGTAGATATTAGACATAAATAGTTCATACATTAACCTTATCAGAGAAGAAATGCATATAATATCTACACAAAATAGTAGAGAAAAAATATAACATTGGATATCTTATGAAAAACCCTTTTGAGAAAATAATAGCCTCCATAGCATACTCAATGTGTTATTCAACAATAAAATTTACAACATGCAGCTTATTGCCTCTACTCTTCAAAATCTGTCAATGTATGTTATGAGCCTCTTTAGAATTCCTATCAAATTCGAAGAGAAAATGGAACAAATAATGAGAAGATTTTTGTGGTCAGGTGTTGAAACCAAAGCTAGAATACCTCTTGTGGCTTGGGACTTGGTTTGTAAAACCAAAGAAGTGGGATGGTCTTGGTATAAGAAATTTAAAAGCCTTTAATAAGGCCCTCTTATCAAAGAATGTGTTATCACAGAATCTAGCTGCGCTCGATTCACGGATAACCCCCCTACGAAACTAGTCCGTTTCCTAGGACCGTGTGTTTCAACAACGCAAAACAAGGCACAAAATCATTTTACGAACTCCCTAAACCTACCTAGTCCGAGTAGGCGAAGATAGGCTCGAGTTTGAGCTTAAAGTCTGACTCCTTTTATCCCAGGAGTTAGTTTTTTTTTTTTCCAGTGTTTGGTGCTCGAGCGGTGAAATTCACCACCGTAGCACCTTTTTCTTCTAACTGTTTTTGGTGCAATGGCGGTAAAACTGTAGGGTGAAAATAATGTAATCAACTTTTCAATAGATTACGCTATCTAGATTTCAGCCACAACTATGTGAGATAGAATCTCTCCTCTCAGAAAAGGGAGGCACCCTTCTTACTGCCAATTGGAAGCTATAGTAAACTTAAAAAGAATACTTACAAAATGTACACTGTACTCATGAAATGGGGGGGGGGGTGTGTGTTACATTCATACTTCTCTTTTTTTTCAGAGAATATGTTTACAATGCTTCACTATGAAAAGCTTTAGATCTAAATATCCTAACTCGATCAACAACAGTAATGCCAATATTTCTATCTTGACAAAGCAAAGCTTAGAAATACCAAGTGTGATTTATAATAACAAAAGTAAAGAGAAAAGAGAAGGCTCACGAAGGCACAAAGTCATTCCGTAGCCTTTTCAATGTTGAATCTAGTGATGATATTGTTCGTTGTATTAGAAGCACAAAGTCTTCTTAGACACAGCAATTCTTCGAACAAGAAGAACGATTACAAGCACAAAGTCTTGTAGATCCTTCAACAAAATCTTCAAACATAAACAAATCCAAATGATAAATGTAACACAAAGTTTACATCAAACACTTGAATCCCTTTCAATCTCATACAATAATTACCACTGATATAATCAACACACAAAACGATTGATTCCAACACAAAGTCTGGCATGCAATCTTCTTCTTTATTGATTAGATCCGAATTCACAATATTGAACGCAAAGTCTCAATGCTTGTTTCAAAATAGCAGCACTTCGTTGTAAAATCTCAAAAGGTAACCTATTACAAAAGAAATCCCTCATACTTATAGAAAAGGAGGAAAGAGAAAAATTAGGGAATTAGATGAGTAAAAATAGGAAACCCTAATCTAACTGAGTGTAATTTATTTCTACATAATTGCACCTCATATTTTGGTGTAATTACTTTTTACAAAAAGACACCTAAAGTGTCAAAAACTATTTACGATGTGCAAAATAGGGGACACCACAAATGGTGAACATTAGAGACGAAAAGAAGACTATTGTTCTTTGCTTTGGGCGTGGAAGTCTTCATATTTCTTTGCTGTCTCTCTCAAGAACTTATTATTTGGTCTGACTATAAAATCCACCAGTGTATGTATTTTGGTGATCAACTTCTTTGCTGATGAAGAAACCTTTTTACATCTTTCAAGATGAGACTTGAAACAATCAAGTGAAAGTCATAGATCACATATAGTGTGTAAGGTGTTTTTAGTAAACCCTTTGTCATCCACCAACTTCATGAAGGCTTCTTTATACACTTGAATTATTTCGCTGAGGGGAAGGAAGGTGTGCTCGTCATCGAGAAGATCACCTGGCAACTCTTCCATTCCATTTACCAGTAGAACCCGGTAGCCTTCAACATCTTCTTGTGCCTGGTGAATGTCATCAATTAGAACCTTCAATACCTAGATTTGATGCTTGAGCGATTCTTTTACTTCAACATATTTCTCCTTACCAGGTATCACTCCATTTTTTACCAATTGGCCAATCTTGGATTCTTTCATTTGCAGCCATGACGATAAATTCCTTTCCATATTGGATAGATCTCTCACAAGTGATCCTTCTTCTTTGTTCAGCTCAGTCTGCAGCTGGGCTATTTGTATTTTCTTCTCACTTGCGATGGTGATAACCCGCGTTCCCTGATCTATGATCTCTTCAATAAACTCATTTAAGATTTTACCCTTAGATGCAAGCTTTTCTACCTTTTGAACAATTGGTTCTTCGGCATTTACCAAAGTCATAGATTGAGCATCACCCATTGAAGATCCCGCTATGTTTCTCAAAATGTTTGCATAGCGTTCAACTTTCTCTTTGTATAGATTTTTGGCTTGCTCCATTTTGTCAAGCCTTCCTGCCAGAGCATCTAACACTACTTGGGCATCTGCTTTTGCACTTTCATTTGTCACCTTCCCAAGTTGTATTCTTTGAATGGTATAATCTTCCATGTTCACATCTCCCTCTGGTTGTGGAGGAAAACCTACCTCAACAAAATTTTGACCAGCTTTATCAACCTGGAGCCTTGACAATACCTTAGCCTTTTTCTTTTCTTTGTTCTTGGGAGCAGGTATTTCTTCCAGGTCCAGCTGATCGGGGGAGATCATCTGCTTTTTCCGTTTAGGAACCTGCGACACCAACCAAGGGGGAAGAGAAGAAGTATACACATCACTTGTTACTGCTAATTCCTGAGCTGCAGGGGCTTTTTGAGGAATAGTTGAGACATTAACTATGGGTGTCGTTGTAGTCATTATGGGCCCAGTTGTTTGTATGCCAAGTTGATTCTGCAAAGATTCATTCATAAATCTATCAAAATTAGCCTCCGAAGAAATGTCAAAGGATGGAGATGACAAGCTAGGGAGAGAAACTGGCGAACTAGATAGGTCATTGATATTTTTTGATCATCCAACTACAGGAGAAACCAACACTATCGACACTACTAGTAGGGAAGAAACATCTTCTACCCATGTAACCGTGGTAGGAAGAGGAGAAGAAAGAATGGGTAGAACGGGAGATTTTGGAATTGAAGGAATATGAGATTGCGAAGAAACTGTAACCTGTTCGGTTTCACCTTGAGGGGGTGACAAAACCTGCTCACTCTCTTGGTACTCCTCAACCTCTTGTGTTGATTGCTCTTCTTCTCCATTTGATGCAGTCCCTCCAGAGTTCTCATCGTCTGATTCTTCGAATTCAAACTCTGTATCTCCTCCTTCTTCATCTGAAGACAACTCCTCAGAAACAAGCTCTCTCTCTTTAGCACGAGATGTAGTAGCCCTTGTTTCTTGTATTTTAGTAGTTCGTGGAGTACTTTTCCCCACAATGAACTTAATCCTTGGCCCTCTTCTTGATGAAGAAGGAATCGTTGCCTGTTTTTCTTTGGCGTGAGATTCTGGCAGTGGAGCAGGATTCTCTTTAGGGAGCTCACCTTCAGAATCTGTCTTGAAGTTTTTTATTTGAAAACCATGCTTGGCGAGCCATTCCACCGTGTTGTGTAGGATAGGGGCCAACCTTTCTCTCATGTAAGTGCATTCTTTTTTGGACCATTGCACTGGAGGCAAAGGTTTCCCGGCAATGTTGTCCTCGTCATAGGCAGAATTAAGGACATCACCTGGATCCGTGAAATCTTCAGGTAAATTAGCTATTTGGAGAGCCCTAATTTGATCAACTGTCAACCTGCAGAAATCCATTTTTCGTACATCCTCTTCATCTTAGCATTCTGCCCATATGTCTTCAAAATGGTAGACATGGCTGTGACCTTTCTTGAGTTTCTTCTTGACATCTTTGAAGTCAAAATCACGCCTGTACCTGTAGGTCTTGATAGTATTGATGTGCATCTCAGCTGAAACATTTTTGGCCTTTTGCACCATCTTGATTGTATACCTGCCAATGGTTATTGGAAACTTAAACCCTGGCTTATGATTCTTTTGTCATTCCTTGTGCATCGAGATTGATTGCCTGCACAACTCCATAAGAATCCATTTATTTGATGGGTATCTGGGAAGCATATAAGGGCATCCTGTGAAACAACCGACCCTTATGTAAGTGAAGGTTGGAAACTATAGAAACACACATCCCACCTTACTGACCGCCTTGTAAGCTTCATTTGAAATGCTCTTCTTCTCCAAAGTTGGATCAAAAGTAAATAGCAAGGGAGCAAAGAAGGCATCTATGACTCTTCTAAAATGATGGAAACTCTCCCTTAGGTTCAATTGGTAATAATAGTCATAGATTGGGGTAGAATGCCTATTACCTTTGGTGGATAAACCTGGAAACTGTCTCATCACTGCTGCTGAGTACACCAAGAAGGAAGTCATATAAAACTTTAAGGTGGTGGGCACCTTGATCGGCTGATCATGAATTTCATCATTGATTTGCATTCCCCAATCAATGTGCACTTTCCTCCTTCGGATAATCCAAATGTATTCATACATCCAATCTTGGAAATAAGAAGAACCAGGCAAGCCCTTGACTCTGCTTAACAAGGTAATCATATCTCTTACGTCTTCTTTGAAGTCACTCTTGGGGAGTCCCTTAGGCCACCTAGAAACAACATGTCGCGGGGTCTTCAACCACTGTGAGTTAATCAATATTTTGGCTTTGACTGGATCATTGTCAAATATTTCTTGAGCCCTCTATATTGTGATAGAGGTGTATTGTTCCATCTGTGGCACTTTGAAGACTATGTCAAAAAACTCACCATCAAGCCTCATTATTACTTGTCCTGCTGAATCCCTTACTGTTCTGTCCTCTTCAATGTAGTGTGCAGCTACCTAAAGTACAAACTCCGTGTGATGGGCTAAAGTTGGAAAAGTTGAAAACATATGAAGATTACTATGTACAATGGCTTTCAAATTCTCATCCCACGGCCTCTGTTGAATCCTCTTCTCGAAATCTGCCAGATCTTGATGGCCGATTTCAGTGTCTTTGATTTCATCTACCTTAGACAACACCACGGTTGGAGGGAAAATGCCTTGGTACTTATACTTCATCTTCTCCTTATCTTTAGGAGATGGCGATGGCATTTCAGCTGACATCTAGGGGAGCAGAGACCAATGTAATTCTTATCTCTGAAGATCCTTGATAGAACCTTAGAACAAACTGCAAGAATGGCGGATGCAATGATTGTCAGGAAAAATGTCACATGGGAAAGCGTGAGATGATCAAGGCGATATGGAGTTACTTTGTTTTGGCTGAGTGGTACAAAAAATGAGGAGCGGAAATGAGCATGGAGGCAAAAAATGAAGAAGAAACACTATTTTAAGTGTTAGGAAAAAATTGCAGTTTTTGGTGCTCGGGCGGTGAAAATCACCGCTCGAGCACCGAAGTGATATGTCATCTTGGTGTAGAGGCAATGAAAAACACCACCTGAGCACCAAATTTGACACTTGGGAAATTTCGGGGGTTGTTTGATGTTGGTGTCGGGGTGGTGTTTTTCACCGCTCGAGCACTGACCTTGCAAGATAGTTCAGTGTCGTGGCGGTGATTTTCACCGCCTCGACACTTAGGGTAAATTTGTGGATGGGTGTCATGGCGGTGAAAATCACCGCCAAGACACCGGTATGCTTGGTGACTGCGTCGAAAAACCTCACCTGTGAACCGAAAGCAAAAAGAGAAGGATGAACGCATTTGGAGAAAGGAAGGTTCACCATGACAGTCGCCAAGAATGGGTAGTTGAAAAACAACAGTGAGAGAAACAACAAAAGACACGGAGGGAAAAAAAGAAGACAAAGCGACATGAAGGAGAGGTGAAGAATGCCGAAGGCAACAAGAAATTAGAGGGTGTTGAAACTTAAACAAAGAAAACTAATCAACTATAATAAAAAGATGAACTTACCTATGATAGCAATGGCGGAGGTGATAGACAAAAATCGCACGTCAGAGAGGAAACAACAAGGCTCGATCTCTAAGAAAGCAACTCAAAATAGCATGGGAACACGCGAAGTGAGGAGATGAAGGCATTAAGAACAAAGAAAGAACATAACTCGGGCTCTAAAAAGATATTAAAAACCTAAACACTAACTCACATCACGCGCATTGAATGCGGTGGAAAAGACTAACACAACGCAAAAATAGGTGCTCGGGCAGTGATTTTCACCGCTCAAGCACCAAACTGACTACAAACCTTTTGGTGCAACGACGGTGAAAAACACCACCTGAGCACCAAACTTATAAAATGAAATTAGGTGCAATGGCGGTGATTTTCACCGCCGTTGCACCAAAAACAGTTAGAAGAAAAGGTGCTACGGCAGTGAATTTCACCGCTCGAGCACCAAACACTGGAAAAAAAAAAAAACTAACTCCTGGGATAAAAGGAGACAGACTTTAAGCTCAAACTCGAGCCTATCGTCACCTACCCGAACTAGGTAGGTTTAGGGAGTTCGTAAAATGATTTTGTGCCTCATTTTGCGTGCTTGAAACACACGGTCCTAGGAAACGGACTAGTTTCGTAGGGGGGTTATCCGTGAATCGAGCGCAGCTAGATTCTATGATAACAGAATGTTTGGAGGCTCCTTAATGGTGAAGTAGGTTGGGCTCCATGGCTAGTAACAAGTATTTGCATGGCCTTGAGAGATCCTGGAACTTGCTAAACTTAGATGATATTCCTTCTGGTTCTTGCTTTTGGAGGAATATTATTCCTTGCAGGTATTTGACTGCTAATGGTGTTAGATGGTTGTTGGGTGACGGTAATAGAATTATTTTCTGGGAGGATACTTGGTGTGGCTTGAAACCTTTGATCAATCTTCCCTGGGCCTCTCCCATAGTTCCTATTTGCAAACATATTTTTGGCAATCGAGTGGCAGATTATTTTCATGATGGGGAGTGGAAATTTTTTGAAGATTGGGACCCGTCTTTGAAGGTGCTTAAGGAATTCTTGTGCAATGTTTGCATCCCCATCTTTCCTGGGCCGAACAAAGTTGTTTGGGCTCCTTGTGGGTTTCATTCGGATTACTAAAATTCATTTAATCGATTATCACAAGGGTTTACTTCTTCTGGTCTCTAAAGAAATGGGTGGTAACAGAAGTAGAATAGAGCCGAACTCTTGCACGGGTTTGAGGAAGAAGAAGAAGCTATGGAAGATTTTGTGCCACGAGAATTTTACGTTGTTTTTGGAAAGATTGCATGGGCACAACCCAAATGCCTCAACGAAGTTTGTTTCCTACTAGCATAATCGTAAGCTTCAGATAAAGGGTCTAGAAGTGGGGTAAATGAGGAGTTGATTGCTTCTGTGAGGGGGATGTCGATGGTTGGCTATAAGTTTTACAAGGACAAGAAGAGTAATGAGGATGCGATGGCCCATTTTTTCAAAGATGATGAGAGGAAGAAGTTGATTAAGATGGAGAGTTGGGGCTATGAGCGCAAGTCTCTCAAGAAGATTTGGGCAAAGGTGGTTGAGGTAATAATGTGTTATGTGACATTGGAAGGTAGGTTTACTACTATTCTGGGTCACCATTTCACTCTTTTAAATCACTTCAAACGTGGATTGTTTGTTTCATTTCTACTTTTTTTGCTATCGTCCATGGAGGTTTTGGTGTATGCACATTTAAAAAATAGGAAGGCTTCAGTCCTCCATGAGGGTCTCATCCTTTTAATCATGGAGCATGTATCTTCTCCCTACCCCTGCTATTATGGGTAAGGAGAAGACTCTGAGTGAAGGGTCTGATTCTTCTGGTTCAGATACCAATAATGTCAAAGATGAAGAGTGGGAAGAAGAGGATGAGGTTGGTCCTCTATCCCCTAAGGCCACCTCCTTAAAAAAAAGGAAGAAGGGTAGCCTTAAAAATAGTCATGCTCCTAAGCGCCTTATTCTCTCTGATAGCGAGGATATGAAGGTGGGTTCAGATGATTCCTCTCCTATGAAGGTGGAGTTGGCTGTTGGCCAGGTTTAAATTGATGATGGATGAAAGAAGGAGGATTTGCAAGAGAATGTGCATGTCTTGAAATCCAAGGACCAGCCAAGGAGGTCATCCAAACGCATAGCTAAGATAATAAACTAGGTCTTGAATGTTCTTTCTAAGGATGTCAAGGTGCCAAATGAGGAAAAGGCTACTAGAGAAAAGACGGTAAATATTAAGGACTCGTTGATTTAAAACTTAACCAATGATGCTCTGCAGGATGAAAATAAGGGTCATGTTGAGGAAGACTCTGAGAATATGAATGCTAAATTGGAACCCATAAAGGTAGATCCTCTCTCTGAGGAATTTTCTTATTTTAATGATGAGCCTTCGTCAATGTTTGAGTTGCTAGACATGGCTAGGGCTAGGGCCACTAGAACTTTTAAATTGTCTAAGTAGACTCTTCAGGAGTTCAATAAAGTTAACATTAAAATTAGGGGTTTGAAGGAGAACTTGAAGAATGTGCTGAAAAGCTCAATGTCGAACATTCTGATTGACAAAATTGTGGACCTAGAGGGTTCGTTCCAGGATTTCAAATCTCTGTATGATGATCGATTGGCTAGGTTGGAAGCCAAGGTTGCGAGCACCAATGCAGACATTAAGAATTTGTTGCATGTGTTCCATATTTCTGTTAAAAATAGTGTGGACTCCTTGGAAATCCTGTTCATAAAGATTAGTGAATTAAGGGAGGATCAATTGTACTTCTTTGAATTAATGGAGAAGGAGCATGCGGCTAAGGGTAAGGGAAAAAATGGAACGAAAGATGATACTAAAGGCCCTGCTACTAAAAGGTTGGCTGATTGGAAAAGATCCTTTGAATTTGAGAAGAAGGAGCTTCTGGACATGATTGATTTTGACAGGAGACAGGAGCTTGAGGTGGCCAACACCTTAAGCAGTATGAAATAGTGTTCTTTTTTTGCTATTTTTTTTGTTGGGTCTCAGTTATCTTTTTGTTGTTTTGCGGTTTTGTTGTTGTTGAGTGTTGTTGTTGGTTTACTATTTAATATTTTGATAAACACTCTATCTATATTGTTTTCTTAGTGATGGTCTACTGCTAGTATCTTTAGGCCTATCTTCTTAGCAACATTTTGTATCTCAAGTTGTAAAGGGTTTCAGGTCCCTTCAAAACCTGTTTTTCCCTTATAATCAAAATAATTACAACACATTCACAAAGTATTAATTCTTTATCAAGAGACAAAGAAGAACATCACTATATTCTACAACTCATAAATAATGCAACAAAATTTCAACTATAATAGTGTATCCCTCTTCTAGATAGCACATACTCTACAACTCATAAATAATGCAATAATATTTCAACTATACATCCCTATTCATACTATAATTTCACAACCATGAGCAAAAATAGATCAAACATGGATAAAATCTAACAATATTACCCTATAATAAATAATGCATTATGTCTTCATCTCAAGATTTTGATTTATAGGCTTAAGAAGATCCAAAAATGAAAAGATAATATTATGGCCCCAAAACTAGTCCCAAAACACCACAGTAAGAATTCTCATGACCCACTCTCCATGATGGTTCAATAAATTGATAATAACACATTCCCTTATGCATCATAGTCACCCACCAAACTCAAGTGCACCATTTGTTCATATTCTGGATATTTTATAAGATGTTATATAATGTGTCATTCTTACACATCATAAGTTATTCAAATATATGGTCCACTTTACAACCACATTATTGCATGTGCTTATAAACATCATAGAATACCTCCTACATCTTACAATGTCATAAATTCTCATACACATCTAACATGGCATAGATACTCTCTTACACATATGATATTATAGATATGGCCAATAATTCCACATCAAGTGGGACATCCTAATATGTGGGCACATAAAAATAAATTCAAATTAATTAATAATCCAAATATCATGAGTTGTAAGGTGTATGACACCCAATACTAACATTTACTCATTAGTTGTATACCTTGCAAGATCAAGAGGGATTTAACCAAAAATTAGTGAACAAACTAATAAGGAATAATAAGGCCACAACCATGCTACAATAGCTAAACTCATGTATGCTCATGCGATCCATCAAAGAATATAAAAATAATAATGTGACCACCATCTCAATCAAAACAATCTCATCTTCCACCATGCCAATTGATGAAAGACGAGATCCCCAAACAAGCTAACAAATGTTAAGAAAATAATGCAAGTTGATCAAACCATTTCCTACATAAACCCATGAGATAAAAGCATGCATACAAGCTTACATAATAACCACAATGAAAATATCAAAGACATACCACAATATAACACAAGGTATACCCTAGGAAAACCCTCAAGAGGGAAAAACCTAGCCTCCAAAAGCATCCACACTCGATGTATTATTCAACAATAAAAAATTACAATACACTTACATACTATCGATAAATAATTTTGAAACATCAAGATCCTCCAATGTATCCTCTTGTGTCCAAGCATGTATCCACACATCCCATGCCATGTTTCATATATGCACTCTTCGAAATAGATCCCAATACAATGAGAACCAAGACAAAAACCACTAACCAACTACTAGCCAAACTCAACCACTAACACGTACTTTCTTTTATAGAATCAAGCTCACATAAAACAATCAAGTGGTAAGGTAAAACCATGTGCCTCAAAACCATGAGTACACAAAACAATCAACCCCAACATTTAGTTTTTCGTACTAATTTTCCCAATATTAAATATTTTCCCATGTGCATCCCAAACATAAAGCATCTAACCAATGCCACATATTACTTTACAAGTGGACCCAAATAAATATTTAATGTGGCTAAACACACCACCTAAGGATGAACCATAAATAAATATTTATTTTACATAATTAAATGGTTCATTTCTTATATAAGGTGTACAACACCCTAATCATAACAACACAATAAATATCACATCAAAATATCATGTATAATGTGTTAAATCGATATATAAGAACAAAAACTAAAGAAAAACATCCTCTAAATTAAGCTTAAGTAATCATCATATAATCTACCTTTGTAGCTAGAATAATGATCACAACTTTCCATTCACTCACCCAGCTAATGCACACCATAAAATAGGGAAAAAATATAAACACTATTAGAATTATTTTTGTCTATATATTCAACCAAATTTATAACCACAAGTCCTTTCATATCCATCATCCTGCATAAATTTCATATTTTTGGCAACAAACACATAGACATTCAAAAAACTTGAAGACCCTTAACACAAATCTTCTTTTTTTCAATAAAAAGTCTTATAAAACCCATCTAACATGGACACATGTACCTCCCCAAAACTCCCACTACTTGGGAAATTTCTAGTGTAGTGCTAACTATAGCATACAAAATTCCACCAATAGCACATGTATAAGGACATTGTTCATCCTCTACCTCATTTCGTGTAAAAGAACACATATTGATCTACAAACTTGCAAATTAAAATATTCCAAAACTCAACTAGCACACTTCCTTAGCTAGTACAAAGTTTTCTACTCACTCTCTCACCTCTAATCTCCACACCAAGAATAACTCAACTCTCATAAGTTCTCTACATCACATAGAAATTTGAGATTAAAGAGCCCTGGTAGTCTATAAAATTACTAAAAAATAATAGTGCAATATCAATAAATAATCACCAATATGTTCAACAAATAAAGTGATTTGACTAGATCTACACAAATATCATCTCCAATATCATATGAACCTCTAGAATGAAATAATTGACCATAGATATAAATCCTAGAGACCATACCACATCCTTCTATCAACACCAACAAGTGATTTAACTATTACAAGTAGATTCACTTCCAAATCTTTGTATAGAAAACCCATCACAACATCTATTCATTCAAGCCCAATGTCAAACACAACAACATCAAATAATCTAAAGAGATATAATCTTCTTAGATAAAGGAAGAGTGAATTAACAATAGTTCCATAGCTAAGGAATACATGCCCAAAACCACTAACCATCGTACTCCTCAATCTTGTCATCAAGATTGACTTATACATATAAGGAAACAAATAAAAACTAAACCATGTCATTTACATCTCAAACTAGTCCTCCAAAATGACATACACAAATTAGGACTCATTCACATGAAAAATAGCAAAGTAAAATACATTTTAAAAACTAGGTGGGAAATACCTATCAAATCATTATTTTTTTATTTAATCTTGTCAAGAGTGAGGATATGAGATTATTCCTCTTGATATGCTTTGAGTCACATCAAATCTTTATGAAAAATATCCTCCTTCAGTCCAATATTTAACTCACGTCCAACTCCAAGCATAGGTTCTTTATTCTTTCTACTAAAACCTTGTTGAGAGACTTATGAATCCAACAATTGATCTCTAGTATACTAGAAATCTCTAGCCTCACCTGGGTTTGTTTAGCATCAACAAGCACCCAACAAATCATCTCATTCTAATAAAACTCCAACTACAACACTATAATAACCAAAATCTCTCAAACGTAAAATGATCATTGTACTCAATACTAAATGACCACTTAAAATTGTCAATAAAGTGTACTCCATAAAAATTGGGAATTCATCATGGTATCATGATTTACCTCTTCAAAATAATAGATTATACATCTCTAAACAAAATGTCTACCCCCAAGGGCCTACATATTATGTTATAACTACAAAATATTATGCAAACTCTATCATGTTATAATAACATATCACTATCGAAGCTCCCACCTACAGTGATCCAAAGCTACCCATGAAATCATAATAACCCTAAGATATATTTTCAAAAATAGCCATGGCATGCCAAAACTCTAAATTGTGCATATAATAGCTTCTCATAGCATCATGAACAAACATACATCTTCTAAAACCTAAAGGTCGCACACAACCTTAATCAAAGAACTCAACTACAACAATAAGAGAACCCAAAAAGGAAAAGTAGAACCACCATCTCCAAACAAAGAAGACAATCTATCATAATTAAATGTGTTCTTCCTAGTAAAATTCCTACGAGAATTTTTTTACCCCATGGTTAACTAAGATGCATTTGAAAAATTCAAAATACTATAAAATCACAAGTACTAATAGACCTCTGCTACAAAAATTCATTACTATAAAACAAAAAATATATCCCCTACAGAAACCTCCTCACTTTAGAACTACCTCCAATCCACTATAAGAATCTACATATGAATTTTGAGTGATTGATCACATACCAAAACTCATGCACTAGAAAAACTACAACCAACCTCTTCTAACCTGAAATGAAAGCATGTAAATCTACAACTCTCTCATCAAACAACTCTCAACAATTACACTATGAAAAATAGTCTCTTCATAGATCTACAAAATCATAGATTGTGATTAAATGCAAAACCTACAAAACCATACATATAATTATGAATCTATTAACACATCTAAATAACTTAGAATATGTTTATTGATTAAACAAATGAACAAATACAGTGACAATATAAAATTAAATTTTCTATTATAATTTAGATCATATGATAAACCATTATAAATCTTAAATAAAACTTGGAGAAGCATGTAATAATTCAAAACAACAAGTGTCATAAATAAATACATAATAATAAATGTATGTGGAGAAACCCTTTCAAGGAAAAAAGTCCACCATCAAAGAGAGGAGAACTCTATGTTAATCTAATAGAATTGTTATATCCATACATCTAACTTTATCCCTTTAATTTGATAGAACTCTAGTATTACAATAGTTTTTAACCTAGAAATATTCATAAAACAACTATCCAAGGCATCTAATTTATAGAGAACTAAAAGGAAAAACCATGAATTGTTTCCCAAAACTAAAATGATCAAAACATAAAAATATGTTGTCCCCCATGACCAATCAACCAACACTCCATCAATAGAAACCATTCCTAACAACATTTTTATTTATAGGACAAAGTTAAGCCATTTATGTTAGGTTAATTTTTTTGAAAGACTAACCTAATGAAAGCTAATGGTGGGAACCCAATAGGGTGACAAATATTGGCACCAAGATAACACATCCTTGTATAAAACATAAGTAATTAGAGTTATCACAAACCAATAGAACTTTGCTACAACACATTCAAATGAATTGTGACAACTCTAGAGAGGCACAATTATGAAGGAATATGGACACAAATGTATCCATATTTACAAAAATGAATACATGTGCACTGCATCTAAGTAGTCCTACGAAGAGAGTATAACAAAGGAGAGATAAGTAAGAAATATACAAGAGAAGTGTAATAAATGTATGAATCATAGGAAAGTAAGAGATAAAATTATGAATGATAAAATATGTATTGAAGGATAGATAAATGATACATGACAATGTGTTACATTATGATATGATGAATATATAAGAATTATATGAAGGTTATATGCATGAATGATGTGTAAGTGTATTCTTGTTTAATATATATTATTTTGTAATCTATTATATGCATGTTTTGATTATGTACCATATCCATCACACTAGGGTAAAACATAAAACTAATATAAAAATAACATAGATATTTGGTCTTGTTGTTTTGGTTCTCTTGTCAAGACCTTAGCTATTGGTGGTAAGGAGAGGATTGAACCCCATGAAGGTGTTTCTAAGAAATAAATAGTGAAAAGGGATTATAGATGATCAAGGAAGAAATTGTGATGTGTGTTATCACATACTAGGTCCTAGCACTTAGGGGGGTTAGACACCTACAGGTGACAAAATGGGAAGATATGAAAGGATGTAACTACTGAGGTAGGTGCATTTCAAGCCATTGAGGATGGATAAAAATACTAATTATAAAATCAAATAGAAAACACCCATCAATGCGATGATATTAGACACAACAAAAATATTATCCATGATTGAGATACTACCCACATCCATAATGTTATAACTAGTTGATCAATCAATCATTAAGCCAGAGAGAATTCTAAAAAATTTTATTGTTATGATAAACACCTGGGAATATTCAGTAATATCCTTCAAACAAGAAAAATAAGAAATTCACCATATCACATTATCTTAAGATTCCCCTATTTAGCCACAACAATAGCCCTTATTGATTACAAATCTAGAAACATGACAATTTCCATTATATCAAAGTTGAAATATTTGTATATTTATCAACCAACTTATCCTTTCTTACAATATGATAGCAATGTCTGAGTAGATGAAACAACTAACACTAGTGAATACTAAATCTCTTCTTTTAGCCTTGGTTATTATAATAGAACACTTTAAAGAATATCAGGTACATGAGAAAGAATATGGGAAGAAATCCCTAGGTTTAATATATCAATATATCATGAGATGAGTAAAGGAGTTCCCTTGGAAGTTTTTGAGAGAGTTTAAATGTCATATGTTAGAATTGATCTTAGTAAAGATAGTAAATTATCAGCACATTGCATGCACTAATCCCCCATAATCTCCCTCTCAATAATTTTAGGAATCCCTATCATGAGATCGATTCTATATAACCATGGAAAAAATAAATCATTATCCAACCAAGCAAGTAGCTAACCATTATAAGTTAGTTGATAGACAAAGAGGAATACCAATTCACAAAAATATTACAAAGCCATACACATAAAAAAATTTTGGAATGAAAATACATGAAAGGATTCCATCTAAGTGTGTGCACACATATCATTTATATAGAGTATGTTAGGCCTATTAGAAAAGATCAAAGTAAAATTAATCATGCACTAAGAGACATAGTGAAAGTGAAAATTAAAAAGCTCTTGTAGATGTGATTAATCTATCCAATTCCAAACAATCAATTAGTCTCACTATTGGTAATTGTGCCTAAAAAAATGGGAAGTGGTGTATCAACATAGATTAATATAGGGAGATAAAAAATGCCACCAAGAAATCTTACTTTCCTCTCTCATTCAATTATCAAGTTTTGGATAACCTAGTTGGTAGAAGTTACATCTCATTTCTAGATAGTTTTAGTGGCTATAATCAGATTCATGTGACATTCAAAGACCAAGACAAGACTACATTTGCGTGTCCTTGGGGTGCCTATGAATATATGGTCCTACCATTTGGATTGTGTAATTTCCCAAAAACCTTATAATGTGTTGTCTTAGCTATCTTTGTTGATCTAATGAACACTTGCATTGAGGTATACATGAATGATTTTGTAGTTCATGGGAAAATATATAAAGAATCTTTAGATAGTCTTGAAAAATTTCTCACAAGTAAAGAGCATCAACTATCCTTAAATCATGAAAAATGTCTCATAATGAGTGAATGGATAGTATTTGGACACTATATTTTCTAATAAGGCATTAGGGTAGACCCTGAGAAGGTAGAGATAACTATGAAAATGTCTTCCCCTAAAAAACCAAATAAAGTAAGAAAGTTCTTTTGGTATGTTGATTATTACAAGAGATCCATTGAAAAATTTAGCAGGATAGTTAATCCACTATTTTCTTTATTAAAAAAGATTGTTAGTTTAAGTGGGCTAATACGTGCCAAAAATCTTTCAAATAATCAAGAATTTCTTAATCACAATATTTGTTATGTTAAATATCCAATATACTAAGAGGGGGGGGTGAATAAGTATATACTTAAACTTATTGAACAAATACCATCCAATCAATCCAAAACATATAATGATTAAGATAAGCCTAATCATCAACAAAACATGAACACAATGCACAAGAGACATCATTTTTTTTTCGTGGAAAACCCAGAGTGGGAAAAAACCTTGGTGAGGATTAACTTGCAATATAGTATAACTGGTTATAAGATATTACAAAAGGGTGGCTCACTGCCAAGACTCACTGTCCAAAATGGGAGGCTCACTACCTACAAAAAATGAAGTAACAGATTGGCTAACTATCAGAATGAACTGATAGAAATACACCTCAAGTGCATATTCAGTTCCTTTGTAGTTTAGGAAAATTCACATGCCAGCAGATCACATTCACCCTTTTCGCTTCCATCTATAGTCTGCTAATATTCTCTCAACACCATTCATTCATCTCTATATCCAACTCTACAAAAGTATCTTGTATATATATTTGATTGTCAAGGATTACAATCAGGTCGGCTTGAAAAATCTTCTCAATTGATAATCCAAACATGTGGCATGCTATAGCTCTTGGCATGGATTATACAATCAAAATTTAATCCATTACATCTTTATCCATTTGATAGGTTGGCCAACAATAGACCTAATAGCCAAGACAAAAATTGATACCGGAGATAACCATGAACAACTGTGCTCACGAGTTCCTGTCAATGTATGCATTTCTTAGTCACAAAATATTTCCCAAAAACTGAAGTAGCGGAAATTTATCAGAGAGGATTCTAGAGAAAAATATCGGAGGTTGGTTTTGTATTACCGGTTCAGAATACGGGATTGATATGACTTAGAGTCTTGCAATTGTAACTCATATATCATGGTGACATCAATGACAAAAAAACTGTTAACAAGGGATATGATCTTCTTCATTCTTCCAAAAATCTCCCCCTTTGTTATTGATGGCAACATGTGCTAAAAAGAACATACAAAATTGTACAGACTATGCTCTACTTCTCATTCCTCTTCTCCCCCTTTGACATCAAGGACAAAGGTCAAATAACAAAAATACATGAAAGATATGTACATTTGGTTCAAAATGATCAAACATATGGAATCAACTTCTGAACTCCCCCTAAGGAGTTATCTCTTGCAAATTAAAACAAAACAAAAATTACCCAAAGGAGGGGGCACTTTGCAGTTCCTGTAGAATGCCTTGTCAGGTCATTTTTCCATCCTCCCAACTCTTCTTAGCAGACATAGGCAAATTGTTCAAAGATTCTAAAGCAATAAAATTTTCTTCAGCTTCATCCGGAGTATCCAAAGATAGATTTATCTTGTCCAAATTCTCAGCTTTAGCCAAATGGCTACCGGGGCATACTCCATTCTCACATTATCACCAAGTAAGCCAAATTTTCTGATTATCTCTTCTTTCTACTTTTGTAGCATAAAGAACTTTTCCCTGTGCATAGAAATAACATTCCAAGTTGATCTATCTCTATCCATTGATGCATTATAGGTGTTGGAGACAATGGCCAACTGGGACTCAATGGAGTCCATGAGATCTTTTATGCTTTGAGTGACATCAGGATACCTTATACAGTATGTAAACACAAAATTGGCTTTAGCTTCACAAGCCTTCATAGCTTCAAGGATTTTCTCTACATTGGCATGTGCCAAGGCACATTTGTCGTGAAGGATCAACAAAAGTTTCTCATTTAGCTTCTCCTCTGCATCCTGTTTTTCTTTCTCAATAAGTCTTGTAGCATGCTCCTTAAAGGAGTCCAATAGAAGATTTAAATTCTCAACCAGAGAAAGAGATGTATCTAGAGTAACATCTTGCAGGGCCTTAATGGTGTCTTCAATAAGCGTAGTACCTTTCTGATGCATTTCTAAGATTTCTCTCCTACTGGATACATGAAATACATCACCTAACACCAATTTATGTATTAGAGAAATCTTATTCAGGTCTGCATAACCTTGATTTATTAGAAGCTGTAGGAGTTCCAAAGGAATTACCAGTTGGAATCTAATCTATTTTGACAACAATCCTTTCAAAACATCATCATCATCAAAGGATTCTCTAGTAGAATTTTGTGATTCTACCATTTATTGGGATACTTCTTCATTCTTTCCAACAACAGATTTTGTATTTCCATTTTCTACTTCCTCTGCTTTTTCTTCCTTAGCGTTCTCCTTTTTTGCATTCTTCTCTTCCATTTCCTTTTCTTCAGATTTTTGTTCTTCTACCTTATCCTCTTCAATTTTCTCTTCTTCTTTTTCTTCATGCTTTTTCTCTTCTTCTTCACCTAGAAGTACAGGACGGGTAGAAACATGCACTTCTGCTTCAATATTTTCTTCAACAGGTTTTTCATTTTCTGGATTCTCATTGTCAGCATTGATTTCTGGTAGAATATCTACACTACCTATTTTCGAAGGCACATTATTGTCATTCACTTCCAAAGGTTCATTTTTATTTGCATCACCAGAAGGAGGTTCTTCTATGACTTCTGTAGAAGTTTCTTTTCTAGGTTCGGAGGCCGAACCGGATGCACCAATCATGCCATACTTCTCTGCAGTGTCCCTGATAATGCTTATTGTTTCCTTCCTTATTTCTTTGATTTTTTTCTTATCTCTTGTCATCAGGATATTTACTCTTCTTTTCTCCCTAAAATTTTTAGCACAAATCTTCTTCAAGGATTCTAAGTTATCTGGAGTTAGAGAGGGTGCAATTTCTTTATAGGCTTTGTTTCTTATTTTCTCTTCTAACTCAATTGCCTCTACTCTCCTTTTCCTCAATCTCTCCCACAAGTTTTCAGGAACATCACACATGATGTTATCCCATTTGGCTTCCAAAATGATAACATATTTGATAATGGCCAGAATTATTTTTTCTTTATCCTCTTCTTCTACTAAATTATACACTTCCATAGTGGACTTCACCATATCATCTTGATTCACCAAATTATTTACCAATACATCTAATTTAAGAGGGGAACCGGGCCTTACCAGAGAGGTGCTTTTCTCTTCCTAGTTCAATGAGATTTCTTCTAAAATTTTGGCCTTCTTTGCTTCATCATCTGAAGATGATACATATTGAATTTTGTTGGTTTCCTGTGATGCACCTTCATCAGAGGAAACACTAACCCTTCTCTTTCTTGTTAATTTTGCAGCATGGAATCTTCCTCTTCCTCCTGATCATCTGTAATGCTCATATTCTTTTCTCTAGTAGCTTTTTCTTTTCTGCATTTGATAGGGGCTACCGGAGGAACACCTTTCCTTTTTCCTGATCTAGTAGTCAGTTCAGAGGGAACCGAGACTTTGCCTTTATCAGCAGTGCTGGGCTTAAATTTAGTTGTAGTAGGTCCAGAAGTTGGTACGGAAGGAGAGGTCCTACCAGATCTCCTTACATTGGGTAGTTTTGTAGACTTCTGTCCTTGAACAACTCTTGCTTGAGCTAACTGTTCAGGTTTGAAACATTGATTAAGCATTTTCTCCACATTTTTCTTACTTTGAGCTTTGTGCTGAGCTCCAAGCGAACTTCTCTAGATTTTTTTGCATAATTCCCAATCCAGGGTTCATTTGGATCATTAGGACTCTTCAACAAGAGTTGCACATATCCTTCAACAACATCTTCTGAGACT
This sequence comes from Sequoiadendron giganteum, assembly GCA_007115665.2. NCBI lineage: Eukaryota > Viridiplantae > Streptophyta > Pinopsida > Cupressales > Cupressaceae > Sequoiadendron > Sequoiadendron giganteum. Next base: position 363,224,034 of record CM021108.1, on the reverse strand, counting down.
TCATAACCCAAAGGCTAAATCCATATGGTCTGAGGTTCAACTGCTTCTATCATGAATTTATCAGAAGATACATGAAATCTAATTTTATCTTTGTATTTCTCAACCATCTTCCTTGGAATTATATCTCTCTTATTCATATTCTTCTTGAACACTGAAAATAATGTCATCATGGCATTTTCTACATCGTTCACATCTCCCAAATTTTTCATATGCTCAAAAATACGATGTGCAATAGGTTGGGATGGATCCCAACATACAGTTCCAGATCTTCCTGGAAGCATTCTCAAAAATTAGAATAACAAGCATACAATCAGAGAACCAAACTTAAATGGGTACTTCTTCTCCTTTGACATTCTCAAGTTCTCAAGCAGCTATTTTCGAAGCAATTCACACAGATCATAGCTTGTACCATTTACAAACATATCATAACCAGTATATATAGTTGTAGTAGACACATAGTTCTCTCTGTTGGTGAAGTAGATTTTGTGGCCAATCATTATAGATGCATACTTCACGACTGGATTTCTAATAGGCTTTGTCGCTAGAGCTGTTTTGTCATAGGTAGCACCAATGAGATTTGATACTGTTTCATTTTTCACTGCCTTCAACATAGGTACTGATCCAGTGTCACAAAGTTCGATGATGCCTTAATTGCTTCCTTGTTTATTAGGTGTGGTTCATTAGTCCATAAGAACTGATCATGTATTCTACTAAGAACCAGCTTTACATACGGATCATCCATTGTAGAGATGAATTTTGGAAAATTGTTCCAACAGTTCAACTTCATTGTCATAAGATTTGAGTATTCAAGTTTTAACCAGAATTTATCATCAATGAGTTCATTCATCCATATATCAATCAGTTTGATATGATTGAATTCTACTGACTTTACCCTAATGTACATTTCCATATCCTCTGTTGGCATGATGTCGTGAGGAATCGAAGAGAAAGTGCCCATAGGGTCATCTTCAAAGACCTTCATTGAATATTTTTTATAGGAGGGCCTAGGTCTTTCTTTTTTTTGTACGACTATAGGAGTTGCCATTTTCTATATTCCAAATACTTAAAAATATTCAAGAAGGAATTTCCACAAACTCATAGTAGCACAAAATCAAAAATACCTTTTCTTCGCAAAGAGCCAAAACTAGGGTTTGCACTAGTCACTCCTCAATTCGTTTCTAAATCACTCTAGGCCACTCTCCACTTCTTTCAAATGCACAAATGATCGAAATGCCTTCATAATCTTATTTTATAGATTAATGTGATGCCCTAATTCACATTTAATGCACTTGGAATTTGAAAGGTTGCTAAATTCACTTAGTTGTGGTGTAAAACCCTAATATGCTCCACAAATAAGCATTCAAGCCTCTTTTCATCCGATTTATTTTCCAAAACCTTTGCATATTGATTTTTACAACTCTATTTCATTTCACGAATTTGACATGCTCACAATCAGGGGTTTTAAGGATTTTTTGCTAAAGCTCCCCTAAGACCATGCTAGGTCTAGTTACCAGAGGGATCATCTACACCTGATGAGGGTACAGATGCATCATTAGTCTTTGATTCTTCTTTATTTTTCCACACTTCTCTCATTTCCTGCTTAACTTCTTCTTTGTCAACCTTCTTCTCAGATTCATTCTTCTTTTTCAAAACAAACTATTTTCCCTTTTTGCTTTTGCATACCTTTGAAATATGTCCTGGTTTGTTGTAGTTATAACAAAAAACACTTCTTTGACTTGATTGAATTCCATTAAACCTTGTTATGAATTTATTTTCCTTATGCCCATATTTATTGCATGTATAACAATAACTAGCAAAAGATTTATTCATCCTTCCTCCATTAAACTAGTTCATCATCTGAGTTTTTCATTCACTAGCTCTATGTCCAAGCTTTTTACAGGCACAGCATTGTCCGAGGAAAGGACCACAAAATTGATTCATCCCACTTCTACATTCATTTTCCTTGTGCCCAAACTTGTTGCAAGAGAAACAAGTGCCATTGAAAGATGGGTACCTTTGTGCATTTGGTTGTTTGATAGGTGATTTTCTTCCTTGATTCCTTTTCTTCTTTCCTTTTTCTTGAGTCTTTTAATTTTTTGTTGCTTTAGAACTTTCACCTATTTCCAATCCTAGTCCTCCTTTGTCTTTAGAGGGTTTCTATCCAACAATCAGTTCATCAAGCCTGGTGGAGCTTGTCTTGAAATTATCCTCACATAATTTTTACTTTTTCAATTATGCTCTCAAATTTACTACTTCTTGCTCAAGTCTAGAACATTCATCAGACTTGTTCTTTATTTCTGTATTCAGACATTCTTCAATTCTTTTGTTTTCTTCCACTTGGAGCCTCAATCTGGTAATGTCTTAATTTGCTTGTTTCAATTGGTCACTGACTTCTCTATGTCTCTCTTTGAACTTCCTTAATTGTTCCTTCAAATTTCAGAAACATTCATTCACCTCATCAAGATTCTCTTTTAGATCTTTATTCTCATTTTCAGCTTTGTCTAGATGATCAAGAGTAGTTTGGAGTTCTACATTATCCTCCATCTATCAAATCTTCAAGATCTCCCTCAAGTTGTTAGACTTCTCTAGAGGAACCGAGCTCTGATACCAATTGTTAAATATCCAATATACTGAGAGGGGGGTGAATCAATATATACTTAAACTTATTGAATAGATACCATCCAATCAATCCAAAACATATAATGATTAAGATAAGCAGAATCATCAAAAAAGCATGAACACAATGAACAAGAGACAGCAAAAAAAATTCATGGAAAACCTAGAGTGGGAAAAAACCATGGTGAGGTGTAACTCACAATATTGTATAATCGGTTATAATATATTACAAAAGGGTGGCTCACAACAGGACTCACTGCTTACAAAAAATGAAGTATCAGATTGGATAACCACCGAAATGAACTGATAGAAATACACCTCAAGTGCAGATTCAGCTCCTTTGTAGTTCAGGAAAATTCACATGCCAGCAGATCACACTTCACCCTTTTTTCTTCCATCTGTATTATGCTAATATTCACTCAACACCATTCATTCATCTCTATATCCAACTCTAAAAAAAGTATCTTGTATATATATTTAATTGTCAAGGATTACAATTAGGTCGGCTTGAAAAATATTCTCAATTGATAATCCAAACATGTGGCACACTATAGTTGTCGACATGGATTATACAATCAAAATTCAATCCATTACATCTTTATCCATTGGATAGGTCGGCCAACTATAGACCTAATAACCAAGACAAAAATTGATACCAGAGATAACCACGAACAACTGTGCTCACGAGTTCCTGTCAATGTATGCATTTATCAGTCACAGACTATTTCCCAAAAACTAAAGTAGCAGCAATTTACCTGAGAGGATTCCAGAGAAAAATATCAGAGATTGGTTCTGTATTACCGATTCAGAATACTGGATTGGTATGACTTAGAGTCTTGCAGTTGTAACTCATATATCATGGTGACATCAATGACAACAAAACTGTTAACAGGGGATATGATCTTCTTCATTCTTCCAACATGTTAGAAGAGTACCCAATTGGGAAGATACCTTTCAATCCATATTGATGCCTCCAACCATGCAATAGGGATAATTTTAGGACAAAAAAATGAATCATGTGGTATGCATGTTATATATTACATTAGATAGAATATGAATACAATAGAGAAATTACACAACCATAAAAAAATAATTCCTTATAGCAGTTTATACCATTAACACTAAAGTATAGGGTATAAATTGTTTATCTATATAGATCATTCATCCATTAGGTACCTCATAAAGAAATCCATAGTAGAGGTAAAACTCATTCCTTGGTTATTATTGTTGCAAAAATTTGACATAGCTATTTTTAACAAACCTAGAAAAGATAAATTGTGGTTGTTGATTTTTTTTTCAAGGTTGGATTTGCAAGGAAATAAGAAACCAATAGATGATTCATTTTCTAATGAACACCTATTTTCCAGCTCAACTCAATCACCATGGTTTGTAAATATTGATAACTTCTTAGCTACATGGATGTGTCCTTTATATATCAATAGAATGGAAGTGAAGCAATTAATCAAAAAAGAATATTATTTTAAATGATTGAATGATATATAATTAAATGTTATCTTGATCATGTTTTATGAAGGTGTGTGTAAGAAACTAAAGTATGTGGCATCATTCATGTATTCCATGATGAGCCATTTAGTGGACACGTTTTAGCTTCTACAATTGGTCACAAGGTTCTTGGAGCTAGATACTATTGGCCTAATATGAGTAAGGATATGTGTTAGTATATCAATCATTGTTATCAATGCCAAAGGGTAGGGTGCCCTACACTTTTTAATAATATACATCTTCACTGTCAAGTGGTTCTTGAGCCACTTAAGAAGTAGGGGATGTAATTTTTTGAAACTATCGATACACCATCTAGAGGTAACCAATATATCTTGGTTTGTATAGAATATGCCACCAAGTGGGTGGAATCCAAAGTATTGCTAGTTTCCCATGAAGAGAAGATATAAAATTTATTATATAAGCACATATTATATGCTGGCCCCACAATTTTTGTTGCACCAAAAGGTCAATTTGTTCATGCCTAATACAACTGCCAAAGTTAATAGATCCACAAGAGGCGATTAAGCCATGTCAAAAATCCCGAGGGGAGCACTAACTATTTGCCAACAATCCCCCCTTAGCGTTACTCGAGGAGATTCAAACTCGACACCTTTGTCTCTAATACCAAATGTTGGCCCCACAGTTGTCGTTGCACCAAAAGGTCAACCTATTAATGCCCAATACAACTACCAGAGTTAACGGATCCATGAGAGGCGGTTAAGCAATGCCACAAATCCTGAGGGGAACGCTGAACATCTACCAAAATTATATATATGGTGCCTTAAGAGCTCTTATTTTAGATTAATAACATTAATTTATTTCAATGATAATCCATGAATTTATGATAAGGTACCAAATTAGCTAAAAGAAGTCATATCCGTACCCACCTTAAATCAATGAACAAGTAGAGGTGACTGATAGAGCATTGGAAGTTATATTAACAAAGACCCCATTCTATATCTATCTTATATTTTTCTGGATAGAAAGCAATTATAAACTTTAGCACCTTCCCATCTATCCACTGTTGCACACCCTTTTTCTTCCTCACGGGAATACTCAAAGTCTGCAACTGATAAAACTAATTCAGGGACAAGAAGTTGATTCTATTAAGAAACATGTCCAATAAGGTATGGGAAGAAGGAATTGACTTCAAAACAACACATCAATCCTAAATCAAAGAAAAACCTAAAACCAAACAAAGGAAAATAAGAAAACAAAAAAACTAGGTTTGATGCTCCTGCATTAGACCTCAACACAACTTGGAGAACTACTAACAATTGCACTCCTTATGAGCTAATAAATGGGAATAAACTAACACTTCTTATAGAATACGAGTTGAAAATTTTGAGGATAGTAATAGAATTAGGAATTGACTTGACAAATACCCAACGCCAAAAGATATTACAACTCAATAGGTTGCATGAAATGAGGCTAGAAGCACTTAAACATGGATAGCTCATTTAATAGTAGAGATAGTATTTCATGATAAATATGTAGTCAACAATCACCTCACATCAAAAGATTGGGTTCTACTATGTTATTCTAAATATCAAAACTTTAGAGGAAAGATCTATAAATAATGGGTAGGACCTTATGATATAGCTCAAGTATTTAACAATGGAGTAGTATAGTTGTTCCCAATAGATGAGAGAAAAAGAGCATTTTTGGTCAATAGCCATAGATTGAGAGTATACCATAAAATAATATTAAAGGAGGAATTCACAACAAAGTTACATACTCATGTTGGGAACAACACTATGGAAGATCTTTCTTCCATGTGTGTGGATTTTTAATCTCTCCTTTACAAGCCAAAAAAAGGGGGAAAGGATTAAAAACCAAAAGTGGTAGTCGTTTATAGAAGGACTAAATAACGGTGCTTCTTGTTCAAAACCAAAAATAAAGTTGGTATAGATTAATAAATGGTATAGTTTTGTAGGGCTCTAGAATTGATAAACAAAAAACAAGGTAGGTACTAATTAATAAATAGGCTCCAAAATTATATGATTACATACGAGTATTTACATGATCAGAAGTAAGCATAACACAATCATTATATTTTTTCTTTAAATTGTTATTATTTTTTTAGGAATAAAGTAAAAGTTCACCAAAAAGATTGCTTATATGATAAAGTACTTAACATGATGGATGTGACCCTTTTTGTCACTTATGACATCTTATTATCATTTTAAATAAACACCAAATTGTGTCACCTCAAATCCAAAAAAAGACAACAAATTTGACATATTATGACACAAAATGACTCATAATTGCCCATTACAATTATGTACTCTCCATGAGTGATCATGATAGCTCCACAATAGATGAAATAACACAATTTTTTTATTATCCTATCATCATGATAGGTGTAAAATGTATTTGATTCTACCTATTTAAAATAGCATTATCAATTATAGGTGGAATTTAAATCCTAAAGCATAATTGAATTACATAAATATTATAGTATTCTAGAGCATATCATGTAGCTGAACTTCTTGAGCAAAGCAACATTGTAGTATTTCATGTTTTGGAGCCCCAGTCCTTTGATTATTATAGAGATAGTGTTCATTGTCCTATAAGCTATGGGGAAAAAGAGGAAGTTTGACTATAGGACCCTATTTTTGAAGCTTTGGTGGTTGAGGTTTTGAGGTTTGTAGCTAGGCTAGATGGCTAGAGATTATTAAAAAATTGAAGGGCATGAGAAAAGCCTCAAGCCCAACTTATCCATCTTCAAAGGTGTTTAAATTTAAGTAATTTTTACAACTATCAACCACATCTTCAATTTCCTAGAGGTGGGTGATTGTATTTTTCACTCTAAAACTTTGTATGAAGAATTAATTCAAAAAATTCATGTCACCCCATAACCTATCCCTAAATATTTTTATTAAAGGAGTGATTAATAATATAGATGGAAAATTCCTCTCATGGCCTTGGGCACATTTAGTTTTATGGGCTACAAAGTTCTTTACTTATGATAGAAATTATGACATTATGTTAGGGTTTGGTACGAGGTTTCTTAATAATGTTAGGCATAGTGTAGCTAGGCTTGAATGCATTGTAAACCTCCTTACATTTCTACACAATTGTATTCAGGGTATGGCTAGAAAACATAAGTTGATGGACAAAAAATTGAGATGTCATGATTTAATCTAATAAATTATCAAATGTTACTTATTGTAGAAACTAAATGGCTCTATGCCATTGATGGTGAGGCTTAATTTAATTTAGTTACCTTTGATTAGAATTGTGGACACAAGAAAACCTTTTCCTCTAAAATTTAACTCAAAATATTCAATATCGTACACCTAGACATGATACAAAACATTGTATGCATCTTAAACATCAAGTGCAAGACCACATCAATTCTAATTACATCTAGTTTGATATCATACATGCCCCATTCTATATCTTGTATTTGTTTGGATATAAAGCATTTATAAACTTCAATTCCTTCCCATCCATCCGCTGTTGCACACCCTTTTTCTTCCTCATGGGAATACTCAATGTCCACAACTAACAAAACTAATTCAGGGACAAGAAGTCGATTAGTTAAGAGATTCCCAAAAGTTGAGCAACATGTCCAATAAGGTATGGGAAGAAGGAACCAACTTCAAAACAACATAGAAAGCCCAAATCAAATAAAAACCCAAAACCAAACAAAGGAAAATAACAATACAAAAAAAACTGGGTCCAATGCTCCTACATCAGACTTCAACACAACTTGGAGAACTACTAACAATTCCACCCCTTATAAGCTAACATATGGGAAGAAACTAGCACTTCCTATAGAATATGAGTTGAAAATTTTGAGGATAGTAATAGAATTAGGAATTGAATTGACAAACACCCAAGACCAAAAGATATTACAACTCAATAGGTTGGATGAAATGAGGCTAGAAGCACTTAAACATGCATAACTCATTCAATAGTAGAGATAGCATTTCATGATAAACGTGTAGTCAACAATCAACTCACATCAAAAGATTGGGTTCTACTATGTTATTCTAAATGTCAAAACTTTAGAGGAAAGATCTATAATTAATGGGTAGGACCTTATTATTGTTGTACCCATAATAATTTTTTTGCTTCACTAAGGCATTTTGCTTAAAATAGTCAAAATCTCAAAATTGTCTAAAGTTGGAAATTTGTAAAGTGGAAATTTGCATGTCATGCATGAGGGTCAAGAACTCAAAATTTTCTAAATCTGATGATCTGGGTCTGTTCAGAATGAAATTACCTATAAAACCCAGATTTCAATATTTTCAGTTTTAGGTTTTCCTAAATTTGAGGAAAAATTAGGGTTTCCTAAATTTTAGGGTTTCTTTTCCTAAAATTTAGGGTTTTCTATGTTTGTTGTGAAATGGATGCCCATAAAGTTAATTTTTCTAAAAACACTAAAAAATAGGGAAAAAGCCTAAAAATAGCCCAAAACCCTAAAAAATAGAAATCAGAATTGCCTGAAAATTATTTTGATTGGCTTATTTCACTTCACGATCATAGTAGTGAAGTTAGAATCAAGAAAAAGTTAGTTTAAGATTGATGGGTCTATTTCACTTTTTTGGGACAAAAGTTAGGATCTCTAAGGTGGTCAATGGCAAATGGCATGTGCCAGGTGTCAAAATCTAAGCTTAAAATGCTCCAGTGAAGATTCTATGGCGAGTTATGTCCAAAATGATGCTTTGTCTTAGAGGGGATTTTCTTGAGGTGAAGATGTTGTAAATTTTTCTAACTCTGGAATGAAAAGAGCACTTGTTAGTCAGGGGCGCCCTAGCTTTCAGAGGCCCAAATTACCTTTTTGAGATGAAAATTTGACTATACGAGCAAAAAGCACCCCTACTAGCTAGGGGCACCCAACTTTTTGAAGCACCAGATGAAGGTTTTTGATCAAATGATACCTAGGGTGTTTGTCTCAGACTTGATCTGGCTTCACAACGAATCCATTAGTAGATGAATCTGAGTTGCTGAACTACCAGAATTAGGAGTCAAACATAAGGTTTTATCATGGTAAAAAAAAGTTGGAAAACAACAAAAGTGCCCCTGAAGGCTAGGGGCGCCCAAGGTTTTGTAGCCTCAAATGTAGTCTTTGGGTTATCTCAGATACTCATCCTATTCGTGATGCTTCCAAATTTTTGTTGCATACCTCAGCCGGGTCAGAAGATTTGTCAGCAACTTGCAGCCAAGGATTAAGTGAAGATTCAACCAGTTGAAAAAATGGCTCTCTAGGAAGAAAAGTGCTTCTGGAGACCAAGGGCGCCCATGTTTTTCACCTAGCAAATGATGTTTTAAGGAAAAGTGCTCTCAAAGATATCATGTTTAGAATTGAGCTGACTCCGTAGTGAGCTTGTCAGCCAACTTTGAAGTTTTGCTAATTGCTGGAGAACGCAAGATGAAGTAAGGTCAAAATCACCTTCAAAATGATGAAAATGCATGAAAATTGACTAATTCTAAAGCAAAAAGCACCCCTGGAGGCCAGGGGCACCCTAAATTTTGAAGCCTCAAAAGTCAGAATTAGGGTTTGTAGCCTCAAGGAGTTTCTTGTCAGTTTTGATCCTACTCTTCAATGAAACTGTTAGCTAGTCTTCTGGATACATTTGTCAATTAGAATCAGTGATCAAACATGGGTTTTAGCGATGTTTACAAATTAAAATTTTCAAGAAATTGGCTAAGTTTGGAGAAGTGACGCTTAAGTCTAAGTTTGACTTTTGAACTGAAGTGCATAGGCTACCCCAAAATGGAGGAGTAAATAAACTGAATTTAAATAATATTAAAACTTTAATTGTACTTCTCAAGTTGACTTCAATAGGACCTGATTTGTGCTTCAAATGACGAACTTATTTTTGCATGCATAGTTAATTGAAGTGCATGGAGGTGGCACCCAATTTAGGGCTAATTTTTCATCTAATTAACTGAAGTTGAGGTCCAATTAGAAGGTGGCATCTATTTTTAGGTGTTTTCATGCATATGTGTCACCTTAATTCATAAATTTTATTTATTAAGGCATTTGGGCGCCCATTATTCTCATCATAGGTAGCAGCAAACACATATTTTCTCATGCAAGCAAAGATTTGAAGTTGCTATGGGTGATATTTTTTAGTGTTCTTCACAATCCCAGGTCCAAATTGTTCAAAGGAAATATTTTCCAAATTTCATTGTTTGAGTGCATGTAGATTTCATCAAATCAAATTCAAGGCATAAGCATCTTTTTCAAAGGCAAAATAATAACTTATATTTTCTATCTCCAAAATTCTTCTATCCTTGTCTTAGGTTTTCTCTTGCATGTCAAAGTAAATGACATAATTTTTAGAATTTGGTCATCTGGGTTCATTCAGCACAGTCTTAGCAGCAAAACCCATGTTCCAGAATTTTTCAAGAAAATTGCGCCGTTGCTTCCATTTTTGAAGCACTGTGCTTTTTTTCCAAAGATTCTTTTGCATGTGGGCCTAAAACTCAATTTTTTGAAAAATGGAGGATTTGGGTCTTTTCAGCTTATCATCCTACAATACCCATGTTTTAGTTTTTCTCGTGAAATTTTTTCCCGGGAACCCCCTACGACTACTATAGCTCTCAATTGAAAAGCCTTTGCATGCCTTAGTAAAACTCATTTTTTTTGAGTTTTTGACAATCTGGGTTATCTTAGAATTTAATTCTCTACAAAACTCACGTTTCAAAAAATTTCTTAAAAAATTTCCCCCGACTGGCTATTTTTAGCCTCATCTAGAGCCATTTTTAGCTTTTTCTGAAGTTTGCCCAAACATATCCGACTTTATAGTCAAAAGTCTAGATTTTCAAAATGTAATTCAACCCAATAGAATACAAGGCCAAATTAGTCTTAGTTCATGACTTTTTGAAAACCTCTGACACAAACTTGGGTCACGTCTATCTAGTGGTCAAATTGAGCACGTTGGAAGGTACTAACAACTCAACAGTCAAGAATCTTGATCATTCTAGACTGTTGGCATCAACAAGTATTCCGATCATAGTTGGTGATCTTGAGTTCATCATTGCATGCATAAATCATTACCACTCATCCACAAGACACATTCGATCAACAGATCAACGAGTCATTTACAATCTAAAGCTGAGAGACGTCGAGAAGTGCTTTGCCATTCCAACTTATTTAAACAATTTCCTCATGTCGATAGAGGAATGTGACAAGATATGCTAGGGAGACAAGGAAAGATCTCAGAGAAAGGTTGCTCAAAGGTGGTTAAAAGAACAAAAAACTAACATGCCAAAGAAGGTTGGGTGTGGAGAGTTCAAGGATGAGATTGCTATCTTGATTACTTTGCTTAACTAGGTTACAGGTCAAGAGGAAGCTCACGTCTTCCAACCATGGATGTTCTATGTCATCAACCAGATTATCCATAATAAGGAACACTTTGACTGGGCTATGTTGATCAATGAGTGTCTTCACCAACAAATCACAAGATTCCTCAAAATCCACGAGTTTCACATGGTTTCTTATCTAGTCTTCTTAATTGCATTCCAAGGCAATTTTAGAACTTTGAAGACCATTGGAATTCTTGGAGTTCAACATGTACACAAATACTTCCCATGATTGGAGTTCTCAAAGGCTAAATAGGATTTCAAGCTGGTGAATGATCGCTTCCTAATGAAGACAGTCAAAGACCTAGATAATCAGATGCACATCAAAATTTCACCAAAAATAAAATCAACAATAAAGAGTTAGGTAGATTAGTTTATGCAGTTTCCCACTTTCACATATATTTGAGTGTATGGTTATATTGGAGAACCTCTGATGCTACCAAGGTACCCTTTAGACAAGGTTCTATTCATGGAGTTCCTGAGACAGGCTCACGAGGTTCATACTTTTCTATGCAATCGACATAAGAAAGCATTCACCTTTCCTTTTGGATTAGGCATATACAAGTGTAGATCAACAACCAATTGCAAGCAAATGACCAACGAGTTGTCAAAAATCCACCTCAAGTATTTGATCCTTTGGGTCATTATGTAGCTTGATTGGAGTGAAGTAATTCACACAGGTCAGCACTTGAGGACTTTTGGGTCAACTGCAAAGATGAATTTGAAGTGTGCCAACATCACTACTACAAACTTACTCTTCCTTAGCTTTTTGGTTTCCTATCAGAAGACATTGAGGGTTTGTCAGATGATAACAAAGAGGTGTTACTTAGCACATTCATCAAGGAACAAGTTGCTTGCCAACCACTTTGATAGTCAGATTTGTATGCTAGGGAGAATACTTCAGTTGAAGACCTGTCAAAAGGAGTTATCAAAATGAGCATGTACTTCTTGGACAACAAGAGAAGGAAAAAGGAACTTTCAATTATAGAGCTGCTAGAGGTGTTTTCTTCACTACCTTCTACATCAAGTTTGAGGCCCCGAGTTAAGGTTATCATGGAACCTCCTAAAGGTGTTAAGGTTAGTGGAAAAACGAAGGGAAGGAGCACAAATCAATCAAAGAAGGCATCAAAATTTCTAGTAGAGCCAATGGTGCAAGCTGAAGCCGGTTCCTCATCTCCTGGTCTACCATCTTCTCCACGGTCATCTACCATTGAGATTGACTCAGAGCCAGAATTGTTGGTTCATGAAACCTTAGTACCAGTTGATCCACCAGAGGTTGACACAACAACAGTAGTTTCTCCTCAAGAGGATAACATTGATCATTCATGTTGGCTCGAGAGGACTTTGGGAAGAAGGAAGTGAAAGCCTTCATATCAACTTAATATTTTTGAGTTTGGCAGTCCCTATTAGGATAAGTCAAACAAGAAGGTCAAAAAGCAAGTGCATATTGAGAAGACTCCTGAAGAAGATATCATTGTTGAAGTTGCTACACCACCAAAAGGAAAGAGTCTAGATGGAGTTGAAGTTGGTGATTTCACCTTCATCAAAGATAATCTTGGTAGGAGCACTTGGCACGTGGACATAAGTGTTTTTAAGGTTGTTGTAAGTAATATTGAAGAGTGTGTCATGAAGGACAAAGAAGACAAGACAACCCTCAAGGTTGAGAACAAGCAATTCCGTCAGTACATCTCAGATCTTCTCCATGGAACCACAAGCAAGGAACCTATGCTCCCATAGCTTCATGAGACACCTACAGATCAACAAAAACATGGTCATTTAGTCAATCATGGAAAACTCTTGGAGAATTGGATCGAGGATTTCATTATTGCAGGCAGATACCTTCTCGCAGAGTTATATCAATTGAGGTATGATGCGCATGATCTTCATCAAGGAATCTAATGGCTTGAGTTGACTATGGCAGAGGGAAAATTGAAGGATTTGATTGTCATCTCCTAGTTGGCAGTTGCATATGACACTGTTGTAGTAGAGGAAGATAAAAGAAATATTTTCACTTGGAGAGAACAACACCTTTTCAAAGCAGAAACATATGAGAGAATCTCTACAAAGTTGGTTGCAATCAAAGAAGATGTTATTGTTTCCATCCAACTTGTGAGCAGATTTGTCACTCAGATCTTGTGTCGTTATCTTCATGAAGATGGCACCTATGTTGAGCTCGAGGTTGTACTAACTGAGTTCCAAAATCTGGCTCGTGATGGTCTTGATGGTGATCCTATGGTGTCCAAGTTGAATCACTTCTCGATGATGTCAACAAAGTTTGACAAGTTAGCTGAAGAGATCAAAGAGTGTCAAAAGGTGATCAAGGATGCAGAGAAGGATTTGAGCAGACAGTTCATCATCATGGATAGTGTCATAGTTCCAGAAGATGAGACTGTTAGTGAATTCATGGAGGAGATGATAGCCCATGGGTTTGGAGTAGATCGGCAATTAGGTCTTATAGTTTTCAGGATAGACATTAGATACAATAGTTAACTTGATGCTTCTTTCCAAGTTAAACTCGTTGTTCCACATATCATTGCATGTCTATCTTGAGGATATCTTTATGGAGGTTGGACTTTTAGTTAGGATCTAGTTAACTAATGTTAGTTATTAGTCAAATTTCATTTCAATAAGGACTTGCATGTTGCAGACGCCCATTTATTTTGTATAGTTCAGTTAACTGATGTTTTTCCAGTTAATGGCTAGGTTGCATACAGTTAGACTTAGGTGTGAAATGTAATTGATTCTACCTATTTAAAATAACATTATCAATTATAGGTGAAATTTAAATCCTAAATCATAATTGGATTACATAAATATTGTAGCATTCTAGAGCATATCATGTAGTTGAACTTCTTGAGCAAAGCAACATTGTAGTATTTCATGTTTTGGAGCCCTAGTCCTCTGATTATTATATAGATAGATTTTTCATTGGCCTATATTATATGGGGAAAAAGAGGAAGTTTGACTATAGGACCCTATTTTTGAAGCTTTGGTGGTTGAGGTTTTTAGGTTTTTAGCTAGGCTAGATGGCTAGAGTTTCTTCAAAAATTAAAGGGCATGAGAAAATCCTCAAGCCCAACTTATCCATCTTCAAAGGTGTTTAAATTTAAGTAATTTGTACAACTATCAACCACATCTTCAATATCCTAGAGGTGGGTGATGATATTTTTCACTCTAAAACTTTTTATGAAGAATTAATTCAAAAAATTCATGTCACCCCATAACCTATCCCTAAATATTTTGATTAAAGGAGTGATTAATAATATTGATAGAAAATTCCTTTCATGGCCTTGGGCACATTTAGTTTTATGGGCTAATAAGTTCTTTACTTATGATGGAAAGTATGACATTATGTTAGGGTTTGGTACGAGGTTTCTTAATCATATCTGGTATAGTGTAGCTAGTTTTGAATGCCTTGTAAACCTCCTTAAATTTCTACATAATTATATTCAGTGTATGGCTACAAAACATAAGTTGATGGACAAAAAATTGAGATATCATGATTTAATCCAATTAATTATCAAACGTTGCTTCTTGGAGAAACTAAATGGCTAGGAAAAATGGGAAGAGTTCCTAAAGAAAGAATCTAAAAGAAAGAAGGTATGGAAAACCCTATCCCAGAGCCTACTATCTATCATATAATTGAGTCCTAAAATTGTTTCTTATACTTGAATAGTAATTAAAAACTTTCCAAGATTGGGGGAATGTTATTTTGAGGGTGGATCAATAATCTCTTCACAAAGAGTGAGTTATGGATGGGAAATTGCTGAGATTGGAATATCTATCCTTCACTTTGGACTCAACTAGACCTAGGAGGGTTCTCCTAGAGGTAACCTTTAACAATATTTAATCATAAATTTTCTTATGAAAATATACCATCTTTCAAGTAGTATTCTATATGTGCTTGGCCTCAAAATTTGTCAGTAAGACAAGGACTAACTTACTAGTATGATTTCTCTTAATTTGATCAGGACACCATTACAAGACTACAATATGTGGGCATGTAGGACATGATTCTCTGAAGATAAAATCCTTCATGGCTCACTAGAGATGTTTCCTTATTGAACATTTTGAACCTTAAAATACATACAAACCGTTTCCTACTCTTAAACCACTATTGGAAGATATTATTATTTTTTGGGTGCATGGAGGGTCGAACAACAATATCTTATATTAGGTTACAGAGACATAGTAAAAACAAAAGAAATAATGAAAGAAATACAATATCAATAATTGAACATGCTTAATTATTCCTCTCCAAATTTCTAAAAATACATATGCAATCATGAAAATACCATTACAAAGAACTCTTACAATGCATTAAATATTTGTGACACTTATCAAACTAATAATATATATTTACAATTTAGCAAATATGGTGATAAAATCCTAAGCTAAGAAGAACCTATCACACTTCATCACTTGAAAGTCTTCTTGAATATCCAACTACCTCCTTGAGCAACAACACAATATTCAAATTGGATTTCTCTTTACAAAAATCCATGTTATCACAAAACAAGAACTTGATTCTTCCATCATTTTAATCAAATATCATATGTATCATTAAAATTTAATCAACCAATTTATAACCAATAACCCTCTATTATTAGGCCGTCCATCCAATTTTAACTAAAATATTAATTAATAGCTCAGATTATTTGTATCTTAAACTAACAATTTTAGGTGATTATGAAACTGTCAAAAGTATGAGCCTTATGATAAATTGACTTAATATCACCAATTATAATATGACACACATCATGTTAATTTATTTGATTTCCTAAGCCTTTAGTCCATGAAACATTCACCAATTAATGAATTATCACTAATTAGAATATGTCACACATCCTCTTCATTTATTTCCCTCTCTCAATCTTTAGTCCATGAAACACTCACCAAAATATTATCTTAGATTTAATTTCCTTTATAATAAATTGCATAGAATTATTATAACCTCAATTAAGAAATGACTAGCCTTTAAAAAATAGTCATCATAAATTCATTGTCACTGACCATCAATGGCTTGGGTTGATTACCCTCAAAATTAATGGTGTTGGTATATTATTATATAACATAAATTACATTCACTTTAATTCATTGAATCTCCTCCATCTATTGTACTTTACCAAGTAAAGCCTTATAGCATTTAGATTCTCTTAGGTCCCTTCCTTTCACAATCCACTAAGAACCAATGAAATCACACCATCAAAATTAATTACCCACAAAACCCCAAGAATCACCTCAACCTTTTTAGTTTATTTGTTAAATTTATATAATGATCAACGATCAAGATGCACCATAGTAAATAACCCATTAGATCAATAGTTGTGATGTACGATCAAAACATTGAGTAAACCACAAAGGTACCTACTTTCACTAGAATACACTACATCTTGGCACATAGCCACATCCATGATTCATGAGGCAATGGGAGTTAAATCAAACCTATGCCACATGGTTGGAAATGTGGAGAAACCAGTGGTCTAAGGTCTCCCGAATAGTAAACATGAAAACTAAGGAAATAGTGTAGAAAATACCCTAGGCCCACAATTTTGTTTTTCAACCAATTGTGTGGCATATCCATATAATAAATCTCAACCCATTTGAAAAATATTATTTGCCACTCAATCAAGATGATATTTGAGGTCCAAATGTGAGAGATATCATGCTAACATGATTCTCACAAGGATTTTATACTATACCATGTTGGATCATGTGCACCATCAATTATGGATAATAAATGAACCCTACTTCTTGAAAATATTGTGAAAAGTTGCTAGACACTAGGGGAATGCAATATCTTTGATCAATCCAAATTAATGGTTGCTACCAATTAATTACATTATGTACAAAGTCAAAGCTTAGTTAACATGTGAATAAAATAAAAGGTAAAGGAAACTAATTAGGATTAGATCATTATGGACATAAACTAGGAGTTTGATAATACAACAAAGGAGGAATACTAGGTAAGAATGTATTATAGTGTTTAGATGATTTTATCAAGGAAAAATTCACACATAATATAAGAAGAACATGAAACTCTTTTTAAGATGTATTATATTGATGATCAACATGAAGGGCCACAAACATATATATATCCATAATAAGGTAATCTTAGATTGGGTGTCAGCATAACCTTAGTTGATTATTTATTAGTAGTAAATTAATTTTGCACAAATTTAGCACCATTCTTCCATCAACAATTTTAGAGATAAATAAATCTATCCATCACATTTAATTTTTATGTGCTTATTATAGTTATCTATCTGGGATCTAATTAATATAGGTTAATTTATGATTAATTTATTATATTTGTTTAATTATCCTAGATTATTTTATATGGTGTGATTTATTCCCTTACAATTATTGGTAAACACTATATTTCTAACATAATCTACCCTTAGGGCTTATTATCCTTGAGTAGTGTTTTAGATTTTATCTTTCTAATTATTCATCTTTCATATATGATTTACCTAGGGATTGGGGATTGTAATTTTTTAAATCATTATTCTTCTAAGGTTTTTTCTTACCATTGCTTGAACTAACTTATCACTTTACCTTCCCTTATGTTAGAATTTAGGGTTATATTCCACACTTGCTCATTTTTATCTATCATTTTATCCTTTATAGTATTGAGTATTAATTTCATGCCAAAGTCTCTTCCACCTCATATTATTTTGTGAAGGAGTGCATGACCAAATCCTCATAAGGTTTAATCCATTATAAATGATCTGCACAATGATATTTTTATTAATATAATTCTCTTTCGTATTGATAAGAATTAAAATGAAGGTTGTCATTAGGAGGAACATGTGCCTCAAAAAGCCTTTGTAGAGGAAATTTTTAACCTATCAAATGCTAACGCCCTACACAGTTAGAAAATATGATTCATAAGATGTTCATTAACAAATAATTTAATTTATAGATATTGCAAGCCATTGGTACTAAGGTTTCCCTACTTATCTCTTACAATAGTGCATATGCCATACCTCTTCCATCCATAACCGTGTTGTCCCATTTCATGGTGTATTCTCCTATCACCCTCACCATATATTTTTTCCTTAATATGTAATAAATTCTACTTTTCTCCTCCCACCATACTCCCATCCCATATATAATTTTTCACATCCACCTTCCCTTCTTAATCCATTATAACTTCACCTACCACTTTCATAACTTCTACAACTTATATAATTACCCCTATGACACCTATGGTTATTACAACTATCCCTAATTCCACCATGGTTACTTCCCATTACATTCTTCATTCTATTCCTCCTTCCCTCTCGATGTACTCACCCCACTATAGATTTTGATTTATTCCCAAAATTCATTTCATTCCTCATTTTACCCCTCTTTATACCTACCCTCATTTCTATTTTGTAGCTTCTACTTATGCTCGCTTATTTGGTTCTAATATCTCTATTGTGGTTGATCCTTTCTCTACATTAGATGTACTAACACAAAATATATATGTTTGAAAGAAAATATGATACTATTCCTAGAGGGAAATACACATGCATTTATGGAAGCTATGAGCACACCATTGATATTTGATATTATTTTCTATTAAGAGAAAAGAAGGATTTGAAGGGCCCTTGAAACTCTATTATATTAAAACAAAGAACAACATATGCACAACAAAACATTCTCAAAAATTAAACCCTTGGTATAAAAGATAGAACAACACAAAAAAAAGAATAGACATAACACTAACCACTGGAAGATTATTTAGGCTCTCATCAACTTCCATTTATTGTGAAAATAAGTCCTCTAGAATCTTAGCGAACTCAATGAGATCATTTTTTTAGCTTCAATTTTTTTTTCTTACTATCTCATGTCCTCGTACTAGGCCCAACATGATTCTTATTATATTTATATTTTCAGTCCTACTTGACCTTCCCCTC
>CM021108.1:363189731-363204585 GCA_007115665.2 Sequoiadendron giganteum | reverse complement strand
GATTTCAAAATATTCTTTGCGGACCTTTTCTTTTTCAACTAGATAGTTCATATATCGGTAAAATTGTTTCCTAATAGGTGTAGCTGACTTCCACAACATTTTCTTTCAACGGTAATGAATTCAAAAAATACATCATCAAGCATATAAACATAGATCCAAAGTGAAAAGAATAACTGCCATTCTTTGTAATTGTTATGTTTTCCATTAATTGATTTCTCAATAATTCACATAGGTCAAAATTCTCCTTATTCTTAACCATTTGATGTGCAACATAAACGATAATCACAGAGGTAGAGCCTTCCCTATTCCTGAAATAAATCTTATATGAAATTCTATATGCCACATACCTTATTACTGGGTTGATTATGGTGTGAATTATAAGTGCCCTTTGATCTCCCGTAACTCCAGTGAGGGCTTCAACCTCTTTGTTCTTTAAAAACTTTTTGACTGGAATGGGTCCATAATTGCATAATCATGTTATCGTTGCAATTGCTTCTTTCATGATTTAATAGGGTTTGTCAAGGATCATTTGTTCACCTTGAATTCTACTTAGAATATCCCGAACAATGTCCACATTTGGGAAGTATGGAAATTATCTCCAAATGTCTAATCCCTTGTGGCCTAGATTCTTGACCATTTACATTTGCTCAACTGAAAGAGAAGTCTCGAGATTCCTAATATTTTCCTGATTAAACTCATTAATCTATAACTTACTCAATTTTTGCAATTCGTTGCTCCACGGATTGAATATCACCATTTCCTTTTACTCCATTGCTTCAACCTAGTTCTTAGTACTTTCACTTGCCAAAAACCTAACTCTTTTACTTCTAGGCTCATTTACTTCAAAATGACAACTCAATCTTCCTTATTATCGCCTTTTTAGGGTTTCATCATAAAGGATAATTTATTTCTTGTGACATCATCATTTGTACTTCATTCTATTAGAACCTTCTCCCGCCAAAGCTGTTAGCCATATTGTGAAATGTACTATAGCCAAAAATAGTTATGTAAATCCTCTGTATTGCTTGTTTTCTATTGGAATTTTCTTCATTTCCTTCAAAATGATAATTTTCATCACTTATTCTTGTGTTATCACATGACACCTCTTATATCGGGGCTAGATAAATTTTCCTGTGATAGCTCCCCCTAAAGCCATTACTGGATTCAGTTCATAGAAGGGGCATCTAGACTGGGTATAGATACAAGATTCTCTGATTTATCCTTGTTCTCAGGTTCTTCTTTCTTTCTCCAAATATTTGCCATTTCTCTTCTCACTTCTTCTAGATTTAACTTGTCCTTTTGTTCCAGATTCAATTTCTTCCCAACTTTTTTCTTGAACAATTTTGAAAAATGTCCTGGTTAGTTTCAAGTGGCACACATTTGGTCTTTGATTATGAATTTTTGTTCATCTTTGTCCTGCACTGATTGGCCTTGTGTCCAAAAATATTGCATATGTAACAAGAGCCTTGGAATGAATGAAATATTCCACCAGTATTGAATTTTTTCATCATTGTTCGACTTCTACATTCGACAGATCTATGTCCAAATTTGTTGCACACATAGCATTGTCCAACAAAGAATCCAATATTATGACTTAATCTATTCTGATTCATCATACTTCTACTTTTTGTTGCTCTATGTCTGAATTTATTGCATGAGTGACAAAATACATTAAAATATGTGTAACTTTGATTATTAGGTTGTTGGTTGGGTATTCTTTCGATATTGATCCTTCTATTCTTGCCTTGATAAGTACTGCTTCTCCTTTGACTATTCATTTTGTTGAGACTTGGGTCAGTTTTTGAACTTTGTCCTTCTTTGAGTCCTAGACCACCTTTATCCTTTGCAAGCTTCTAAGATGAAATCAATTCATCAAGTAATCCTGAGCTTATCTTGAATTTGTCTTCAATTTTTTTTGCCTTTTCTAGATCAAATTTAAGAGTTACTACTTCCTTTTCAAGCTTTTCAAAATTTACTATTTTTTGATTGACAATTTCTTTGCTTTGCTCAATTTCGAATTTCAGAATTTCTTCCACATTTTTTCTTTCTTCAAGTTTCATCGTTAGATTTTCAACAGTCTCCTTAGCTTCTTTTAGTTCCTGATAAACTTCTTTGTGCTTCAACTTAAACTTCCAGATTTGATTTCTTAGTTTTTGAATACATTCACTAGCTTGCTTGTCATTTTCTTTCAGATCTTCATTCTCAAATTATGAGGTCTCTGTTCTCAATTATTTATCTAGGTCATATCCATTTATCATTTTTTCAACCACCAAGATCTCCTTCAAGCTGTTAGACTTATTTCAAAGGACCTTGCTCTGATACCAATTGTTGAACAAGACAACTGAGAGGGGGGTGAATCAATTATCACCAATATAATTGCTTTTACTGTTTACCAGAACTAAACCATTAGTGATTTATCTAGTAATGCAGAAAGTGAAAGTTATCACATAAACACAGTAACACCAGATTTACGTGGAAAACCAAATGAGGGAAAAACCATGATGAGGAAACTCACACTATAGAGAATATCAAAATCAATTACAAAAAGGTTCACTGCCTGGAATAAGGATCATTGCCTAAAGTAAGGACTCATTGTCTCGACTCCCTGTCTATAGGGATACAACCTAGATGGCTCATTACCATAGAGATACAAAAGTGATGGTTTACTGCCGAAAGTGAACTGATGAATTACACTTTTTTGTATCGGATTTAGTTCCAGATGAATCTCAATACAGGTAGTATTGGATATCAGTAATCACTCAATAGTTCTACTCTAATCATGCACTTACTATCTTCGTTTGCTTCACTTATTATGTTTTGCTATATTTGCTACCTTTTTTGCCTCTATATCCTTCCTCACAAAAACCCATATCTTCTATATATTTTAATAGATCTTCTTCATCATATATTCTGAAGAGACATATATGCATATATATATGTATCATACTCATCAATTAGGTCGGCCAAACATCCATAGAGTATTACACATGCTAAGTCAACCAAGCTCTTCGCATATCCAAATCAAGTTTGTTACACGGTAGGAACCGAACCTAAAAACCAACATACCAAACCACATATAACAATCATCTTTAATGGGAAATATCTTTCGATAAACAAGTCATACATACAGTACTGTGTTGACATCAATGACAACCTGCTACCATTAATGACAACCATTTGATGCAATCTTCAATCTCCAACATAACCATCAACACTACCCTCCTCTTTTTCCACTTCCATCTCATCCCCACTGAGATCACTTTTTGACCCATAAGAAAGCCCTTTTCCTTTTGTTTTTTTTATGGGGAATCAAGGTATTTGGTTTAAATTTCATCTTTTGAAATTCCACTTCTAACTCTTATCAATATCACCACTCACCAACCCAAATACTTTCTCTTTCCCCTTTTCTCTTATGGTTTTGTTGAAATTTTTAATTAAAAAATCATTTTATAAAACTAAGAAGGGGTTTGTAATGCTAAATTCTTGTTAAGGAGTAAGGAAATAAAAAATCTTGCCAAGTCTTAGGGTACCAAGTAGGAAAAAGGAGGTTTCAATTTTTCCTTCATGAAGACCCACATAACAAGAAGATTAGGGTTTTGTTTTGTCATTGACCTAGTGGCAATGTAAGAGTCTTTTGCAAAGGTTTTATGGAGCCATTTACCCACGTTGCAAGGAAAAGCAGAGATGATAAGGCATGCTGCAAACTAAGGAGGAAGCATGGAAGGCTACACATTCTTGGAAAACCTTGGAGGCATCTTCAATATTGTGATCTCCTTCCCATGCAATATAAATCACGTGGAAGATAATGGAAGAGCCAGGTTTGTTTTCTCCTTTTCTGCAAGGCTTCTTGTATTGCTATGAGGGGGTGCCATGTTTATCTTCTCTAGAATAGATTTCATGCATCATTTTACTATGCATTTACCTCTCAAGTTCATAAGGAATGTAAATGATAGAGGAGAGTTGAGAGAGTTTCAAGGTATTCATTTATAATAGATTTTTTTGTTTTAGTCACCCTATTGGGTTGTAGTCTTGAAGATGTCTCTATTGTTTCTCTGTCATTGTTATGTCACTTTCTACATTGATAAAATCATTGAGATACCTAAGGATAGAGGACATATAGAACTCTTGACATATCCATTGTGTAGGTTATCATAATGCATGTATTAGAGCTCAGAGGATGCATGAAGTCACTAGAGATGTTACAGCTACTATCAAGATCATTAAATTCCTTGTAAAATTTCTTGACTATTATCCAAACCCATTCAAACTATTCAAACCCTTTCCTAAAAAAGGCCTTTGTTACTATCAAATTCCATCAACAATGTTAGTAAGTGTTGTACCTTGCTCATATCAAAGATTTACTATGTTAACGATTTCCTTGTTATGACAGTGAGAAGCATAGGTAATTATGGTAAGAGATTTTATGATCAATGTTTGGTATTTGTATTTCATTTCCAAGATACAAGAAGAAAAGGTTTGAGCCATATGTCCAAGTTTATGAAGTTACTTCGTGTTGTACCTGTGAGAAGAAAGGTAGAAGTTAGTCTACAATGGAATAATTTATAGTCTATGAAAGAGCAGAAAGAAAGTTAGAGCATGGTACTAAAAGAGGAATAAGTGATAGTGATGGAAAGATTTCATAACAAGTACATAGAAAAGGTGATAGTGTAGTGTATGGGAAGCTCACAAAAATATGGCATACTCTATATATGACTACGATAGTTCTTATGATGACAGGGTAAGATGGAATATGCATACGAAACCTATAGAGGATATGAGGACACATATCAGGTTACAAATAAATTCAACAATATGGTAGGAATATGATGTTGCATGGAATGGAATGTGATATTGGTAAAGGCATAGAGAGGTCTTTTTATCATAGTGAACAGTCCAAGAAAATAAATTCCACCAAAAGTTAATAAATACCTAAAGACCAATCTAAGGACATGAAAATTTCAAGCAAGCCAAAAGACAAGATAAAGATAGAAGATAGTGATGTGATGGAAATGAAGACTAAGTTCCATAAAGATAAAATAAGTGTTAAATCCTTGTGAGCTTGAAAAGTGGTTAAACATAATGAGAAGATTAAACATACCAAATTCATTTATGCGAACCTTTATCATTACCATTTTGAAGCACAAAGAGGATAATGTGGCAGAAGGTTGTAGCAATGAGATCTAGTACCCATGTGAAGCCTCATAGTAACCTCATAGTCATAAAGGTAGGATTTTATAATAGTGAAAAGATAGGGGATGAAGAAAAAGTTTAGAAATGTATGGAAAGTTATAGTGAATAAATGAAGACACACTTCAGAGAGAAGCCAAATAATTGTAACAATCAAAAGGGGGATGCCAATGTTTATTCAAAGCAAGTGAAGACATACAATCAAGAGGCCTCTAAGTACGTGTAGAAGGTATGATATAAGACCAAGATCTTTATGGATAGTAGTTCATGTGTGACAATCCCTAGGTGTAATGTCCCCTTTTCCTAGGCAATGGTTAGATGTAGTGGTTAGTCTACCAACTGGTCCCTATAGGCTAACATGGTGTTTAAGGGACCCTTTTGGGGTTAATCTTTGGTGCTTCAGCAGACCCTTTGGTGCTTATTTCGGTATTTTTCAGCTCAATGCCTAGTTTATTTGTTGTTTTCCTTCTAGAGGCCATTTAGGACCATTTGATGCATACTTACTATTTATAGTAAGTCAGTGGTATGGTCAATTGGTAAAGTTTCTATATCTGGCATGGTGGCATAATTATATCCTAGAGTTATATTGGTAAATAATGGTCGTATGCATTTAATATTAATACCATCAAATAATAAAGTTAAATTAAATAATTTAACTTTATGCGTTATTAAAATATTTTAAAATGAGACTTTATTCTAAAGGGGATATACATGATTTAAAAGTATACTTTATAATATAAGTGTTGTCAAATAGATTGCACCCATAAGCTGAAATATTGAATTTTAGCAATCTGATGACACATTGGAACTAATTCTAGGCTGTGGGTATCCGATGAGGAATTAGACCTCCAGATTCTAGGTTGGTTCCTATATCGTTTTCTGATTAATACTTGGGTAAATTGCTAGGAAAAAGGATAAAAAGACTAAAACTAAAAACTGAACTATGAAACTTAACTATGGTGATGCACCTAAATGGAAAAATGATAACACCTACAGACTGATTCACAACTACTTTCAAGAGAAATGCTCACACATTAAAAAAATGATCACAAAAATGTTTCCAAAGGAGGCTAAACAGTTTGTCTTTTCAAAAGGAAAATCAATCTTCACAACTTGAAGAATGGTTCTATTATAGCACAACTTTAGACCTATGACATGATGTGCAATTATGAACAAGACAAAAATAAAGGTTTTCAAAAGCTAAAAACACAATAATTTCATCGAATCATTCATAAGGACAGATTGTATAATTCTGAAGAGTAAAATTTAATGAATCCTGAAAGAAAATAGCAGGAAAATACTGCAAGATGACACCAAAATGAACCTGTAAACCTGCTATTGCATTAATCTGAAATGATGCTGAGTTACAAATAATTCTCTTTGAACTAGTGAAAAACAGTTAAGTTTTTCAATATATACAAAAAGCCTTTCCAAAAGGCATGTAAAAAGAACTGAAAGTCCAACTCCAAGAAAGGGTGATAACTCCAAGGCCAAATCCGAGTAGAAGAAAATATCTCTGAAAAGGAGGCCGAAATCCATGCAAAAACAAGTCCACTGAGGCTCAAACTCACCACCAAGTCATAACTGAAACATGGGGGACTCTAACTGAACTGCAAATCCCACAAAAGGTGGACCCAAGCATGCAAAAGTCACCTCATTTGTATCAATCTGCCCAAATGAAACTGAAACTTCATCTTTGTCTAATATTTTATGCTTGCACTTTAAAATAGTTAAATTAATTAAATGATATAATTCACCATTTAATTAATTAACCTACATTGTGTAGTGTAAAGCATAAAATTAGAGGTTAATAAACATAAAACCTCAACCAATACCTAATATTATCACCTTATATTCGTACCTTCCTCCACTTTACATGAGGATTTAAACAAAATATTTTCATAAGGAAAAATATTACTAAGTTTAAAACTACGGCCTTTTATGAAATGAATACCATTCCTTAAAACCTCAGTCAAAAAAAATACTTTAATTGGAATTTAGGGATTCTGTAAAACCATCGAACCCTAAATGATACTATCATTTCTTTTTGCTAACTCAAAGAAAAACTCTGCTGCGCCACCACTGGATATACTGGGCTCAAACTTGGCCTGATTTTGATCGATTGCCTTTTGAGACTTCTCAATATCGGTACTTGGTAAGATATCCTCCTCACAGTCTGGAAATTTTGCTGTATTACAAGGGTTTTAATAGTCTTTGCAACCACAACCTCTTCTTGTCTTTCCTATAATTTTTTTACCTGAATCTTTTGGACAACTTCTGATTTGGGCGCAGCCATGTTGCTAGTATCAATGGTTGAAAACACCCTAGTCTTTGTTGTTTCTGAGAGATTTTTTAATGGAGAAATCTTGCATGAAAGCCACAGGTGATTGTTTCTTTGATCTGAATTTGGACAATCTTTTCCATTTTTTAGCGTTTTCTTGCTTCTACAGCCGTGGCCTCTCTTGTATCTCTGATATCTTTTCTTCTTGTTGTATTCATTGTTGATGCTTCCCTGCTTTGAGGCTGATATGACTGCATCTTTCAAGCTCTTAGTAGCTATTACCTCGGACTGGTGAAGAGTTCTCAAAATCGATAAATAGGGTTTTTACAAAATTTAATGGTTTTTTAATTTGACAGTTTCCTAATTTCTGTCCAAAAATTACGAAAACCCAGTTTATAGTTTGCGAGATATGATTGAAATAAGATTGACTACCCTCAAAAATCTGAGTTTGCTCCTTTCTTTGCTATTGTTTCCATGGTTACACTAGAGCTATGAGTTTTTTTAGAGCTTTCATTTTGCTGTTCTAATGTATATCATTTCATACTTTCATGTAGGTATTATGCAAAACAGTAAAATCTGGGAAAATCTTCATTGTTGGCACATACTCGAATGATAAATATGTAGCTCCATTTGTATATATTCCTTTCTCTTAGTCTACTATGTACTTATGTTGTTCTTTGATAAAAAGATTATGTTTATAATGAGCACAACCCACCTGAAGACCCATGTTGTGTATCCATCTCCTTGATTAGCTATACAAGCTTACCCAAAACAAAATAACAAACATTTCTTTCTTTATGTAGAAAGAATAAAGGGACTCTGTTGCATTGTATAATTGTTGTAATGACTATTTGTGAACATTTGAACATGCTTGGCTCTTTTGTGATAAGATCTGACCTTAAGACTATCATTCTTGAACTGTTCTTCAAACCCTCATGTAACAAGTTTACTTTCAGCTTAAGATGGAAATGAAAACAACTTTGATGTTGATAGTCATTTTCTAGAATTTTGTGACTTTAAGAGCCCTGCTTCATAATTATCATTTCCATGTATGATTTGGATCACAAGCTCTCCCATACTATGGCCGTACTCTAAAAGATCCTGTAGTTGCTTATGAAAAATTGCTGACTTGCACTGATGGAGAGTAATATCATTAGAATTGTCAGCTATAAATGTTTCTTTTTTTTTATCCACTGAATCTTCCTACAACTTACTTGGACTTGAATTCCATTGATAAATGGAAAAAAGCATAATTTTGCTGAACTAGACATGGCTGTAACTTCCTCATTATATGATTAAGCTCCTTACTATTATTGATTTTCATATTGAGACTTTGCGTATCTGCATTTTTCTGATAAATCACCAAATGATGTGATTGTGCCTTATCATGTTGAATGCTTATTTCGATGGAAATGTTCAGTGCTGAAAACTGATTTGCAGCTATTTTTTATGGTTGTTTTGGTATTGATAATGACTCTCACAAGTGAATAGAGAGTGTCTATTTTATATGTCGGGCTCAACCCTTGTGGGAGCCCGTTTTACTCCACATATCTAATAAAATAATCATGAACATAATGAACCTGTTCCTGCACAGTGAAAAAATGTGTTAGCAAAATAAAAGAAGCTGAAAGTCTTCTCTTTTCTCCTTATGTGCTTTAAATTTTTGAAATCATCTAATGGATGCCTGAATAGATGTAAATTATATTCCCGCTGGCAATGTAAGCATGGGACTGATTTTGATTCATCATTGCATAGAGTTAATCTCTAACATCATTTCCATTCATGCTGCAGGACAACTCAAAGAAAGCGAAGTCAAGGAACCTGGAGAGCTTCAACAACACCAATAAAAGACATCAAGCATCACGGGTTCCATCATTACAGGCAATGACGAACCACTCTCCCTTCTATGTTTATTTTGTCAACAGTTGTATAGCATACAAACTATTTTTGTACCTATCGTTTGATTATGTTGATCAAAATTTTCTACTCCCACGGCTTGTGTGGGATTCTGGTTTGCACATTATGAATAAAGCAATAACAATTATGCAATCTTGTGATGTAATTTTGAAGTGTTTTTGCATAATATCATTGAAATATACATTGTTATGAAGCAATGCACAATATGAGTACTTCAACATAAATTTTTAAAGCATCTTGTGTACCTTTTAGCCTGAATTTGCAATTCAGCTCTACCTATTTGAGCTGGTAGTGAAAAATAGGTAACAATAAGTTAAAGTGTTATTTTAAAAAGAGGAGATATAAGTGATTTTTAAAGTATACTCTATATTATAAAGTTGTTCACCAAAAAGGTGGGAAAGGTAAATGAAATTAAAGTAAATTAAATGAAATGAAGGCAAATACAAATTGAGTATTATAAAAGGGCATTCAAAGCTCATTTTATTCATTGATGATTATTATTCTTGTTTTAGAGAAACTTGGTGAAGAGCTTCAACAAGGGTTTGCTGGTAGTGAAAATATCAAGCTTTTTGAGAATGAAATCCCTCAAGGAGAATAGCTTGGTACAAGAGTGAAAGATCTGCCAAGCTAGCTTGCAAAAAATTCCATTTTAGGGATTGTGCTTGTGATTCATTGAATTTTTAGGAAAAAATTTAATAATCAAGGTTTGATGGTTAAAGAGGAATTATAGGCATTGATTAGTCTTGCTATCTATGTGAAGACAAATAGGGTGGCATTTAACCACTTTCATTTGACCACTTCCTAGGAAAAGGGGACAAATAATTGCTACTTAAACTTGGATGGCATATCCATAATGAAGGGTTTGTTCAAGACAACTTCACATTTGGGGTTTGAAGATTTTATTGGTGTTGGTTAAATTGGCGAGGGTGCTATTTTTTTTTGCTACCATCCCAACTCTTCTAGTTGTTATTCAAAGAGGTTGTGGGAGTTCTTACTTAACTGCTATTCCTATTCAAGAGTTTTCAGATCTGAAAATCAAGGTGGCATCCCAAATTGAGGGTTCCAGTTTGCTGGTTGCAACTACAACCCTTTGAAAAAGTTTCCAATTTTTTTTTGGTATGTTGGATTTAGATATGAGTGGTATTTTATGAACTGGGTTGCTGTTACAATTGAGAAAAACTCAATATTTTGATTGTAAAACAAATTTGGAATTTTCTGCTCTTTGTATTTGGAAAATTTAGAAATTTCCTGAGTTATTTCTTGCCACAAATCTATTATTTTCTGTTCATTATTGTTATGAAATATTATTGGCATATCTTCATCTTTCTCAACATCAAACAAACCATAACACAAAAAAAGGAAAAGGAAACATGGAAGCATATTACAGTGGTATTAGAGCATAGTTATTCTTGCCATCCTATTGGGAAAATCATAAAATTCAGTTGGTTCACATCTTTGCTTTGTTGAGTGGCCAACACTCATAGATTTAAATTTCAAATTTAAATTATGTATTTAGTTAGTGACAAAGATTTGGTATCAGATGATAGAAAGTGGTTGGTGAGATTACTCTACAAAACAAGAAGTAAGCTCGGTAGTCAACCTCAACCTAGGGATGATACTTTGGTCACACTGAAAAGAATAGAAGAATGTTTGAGTCTTGTTGAGTAGTCGCCTTCTAATTTTTTGTAGATAGCTATGACTCTAACAATGACTTATTTGGGTGAGCATGAGTTATTGAGACATGAAAAACAAGAGATAAGGATCATTGTTACTTTTTGCCTCAGTGAAATTATAAGGATTACAACTCCTCAAGTTCCTTATAATGTTGGAAAAATGAGGGAGGTATTATAGCTGATTATTGGAAGCTTTGATGGGATAGGTGATGTCAGAATTCCTTCTTTCGGGAAGAGGGTTAAGGTCCTAGAGTTGATGGCACAAGTGAGATCGTGCATTGTTATGATTGATTGTGATTGTAATGACCTTAGTTTAGATATTTTTGACTTTTCATGGATTCTATCAGTGAGGAACATGATAAATCTATTTAGGACTACATGAGGATCATTATGGCTTCAATTATCAATGAAAGTGATGAAATTTCCCAACCTATCTTATCTTTATTGTTGGTTGTTCTAAATCAAGTACAAGTGACATCTATATCTACTTATAACTTGTTTCACAATGTTTTCAAATAATGTGAGGGTATGTTGAGGCCCTACTTGTTTGATGAGGAGAAGGTGGAAGAAAAGGGGTTCAAATTTGAAGTGGTTGATGACAAGAATGCTTTACATCATGATAGTTGTTTGAAAAAACTATGAAATGGAATTTTCAACGCTCATAGAGTTGTGATTAGCCTTGAAAACAAATCGTATTTTATGTTGCACGACACTAATCCTAAATATGAAAATTTATTTGGGATTGATGGGTCTCAGGAGTCCAATCAGTTAGTAGGAAAACTGAAGGTGAATGAAAACCAGATTGATGCAACTATTAGACATTTTTATGACACCCTCATGATGATGGACAAATTTTGTTGGAGCTCTTCAGGAGAACATATGGACCCTTATGGAGAATTTCCCCTTTCAAATTCATAGGTGCTTAGAGAGGCGATAGTAGAGATGAAGAACAATTACATCCAACTACTCTTAGATAAAGATCACTTATTCTAGCTTGGTGAGGTCTACTATGATGCACTTAAGGGGAAAGAAAGGGAAGTGGATAAGATTATTGATATGATTATTGTCATGAAGGATTCCTTGAAGAGCACTCAGAGGGCCCTTAAAGAATCAGAGGTTCAGATTGATGAACTTTGCGAGGAGCTGAGCTTGGTTCAATCTTATTCATCCACTACAGATATCCAATCTTCTACTGTTGTTATGACACTTGCAGATGGTAGTGGCATTCATGGTTTGAGGGGAGAACCCCTAACAGTGGTTGAGCATGAGGAGGTTTTAGGTTTGCATGGACCCGAGGATAGGAATGATTTTGACATTCTTGAATTTTCACATAGCTATTACTATAGCTACCATGAGTCACCTTTTAGGGAGGGCCAATTGTTGGCTTAGGTTTCATATAATCTATTATGGGATGGAGTGCTTCCATGTTCGAAAGATGGAACTAGAGATTGTGGGTATTTGAATCTGTTACTTTCAGACAATTATTATAGGTTTAGGGATATGATTTTCATCATTTAGATGTGTCCTTGGAAATTTTTGTAACTTCCTTGTTTCAAGAATTTCCATTGGAGGCGTGGCTACAGGGAAGTTGTGGTTTCAGTGAGCATGATGGAATTGTTAGTCCAACCCGCAGTGATGGAGTTCTACTCCATAAGTTGGTAGGGGATGGTTGTTCTATTTATTGGGGCAAGGTTTTATTTTTTAATCCTTGGAGGATAGTAGTTGTTCAGGAGTTTGGATGAGAGTTGCATCATCTCCTCAAAATTGGAGAGTGGCATGTGGTTGGTACTCTAGCACCCTATAACCCTAACAGTTTTGTGTGCATTCCCATAGGCTGGATTTCTAGTCTCAAGGCTGCTAATCTATTTTATGTTAGTAACCTAGGAGGAGTTGTTATGCATTTTTGGCACCTATGTGGGGTACTCTTCACATCCTTGGGAGATTTGCACAGGTTGGGAAGATGTGTTATGATGTTGGCACTTCGAGTTACTTCCATCTCCTTATGTTCGATGGATGTGAGGTTCTGATGTGTTGGGATCCAGGTGGTGACAAGTTTGGCACGTCAGTTTAATTAGATCATGATGTGTTGTTTCACCACTCTCAACATGGTGAAGATTATATCAGAGTAGCACAATGGAAGTTAGTGGGTGATGTGTATGGCATACTTCCATTCTGGTTATGGGATCCAAGGATTCCTATATTTGGTAGATTTCCCTACATTGGGTTAGTTGTTTATAGTGATGTTGAGTACGGATTTATCTCTACTCGATGGATGCAAAGGATATGTTGTTAGGAATTCTACAGGCTTATATAGGATCTAGGTATTTAGGTGACCCACTAAGGTATCTAGGTGAGGATTGCTTAGGGACAAGCATTCTTGGGGAGGGAGGATTGCTTAGGTAGTTGTTATATGCAGTGGGTAGTCTACCAATTGGTCCTCGTAGGCTAACAAGGTGTTTAGGGGACCCTTGTGAGGGTAATCTTTGGCTCTTCAACAAATCCTTTGGTGCTTATTTTAGTATTATTTAGCTCAATGTCCTAGTTTATTTGTGGTGCACCTTCTAGAGGCCATTCAAGACCATTTGACGCACACTTACTATTTTTAGTAAGTCACTCAGATGTGTTGCTCGTACTTACTATTTATAGTCAATGGTATGATCAAATGGTAGAGTTTTTATTTTTGGCATGGTGGCATAATTATATCCTAGAGTTATATTGGTTAATATTGGTCCTATGCATTTAATATTAATAACATCAAATAATAAAGTTAAATTAAATAATTTAACTTTATGCGTTATTAAAATATATTAAAAGGGGACTTTATATTTAAAAGGATATAAGTGATATTTTAAGTGCACTTTATAAAATAAAGTTAAATGCCAATTTAAAAGGGAGACATAAGGACTTTATTAAAAAGGGATTTAAATGATTTAAAAAAATATTTTATTTTATAAAGTATTGTGCCCAATTAAATCAAATATTAAAAAGAGTTATAAGGTAGGAAAATTAAATGAAATCAAATGTAAATCAAATGAAAATTGAGCACAAAAATATAAAAGGGCAATGAAAGCTCATTTTTCACATTCATTCATTATTTGAAGAAGATTATTTTGATAAGGGTTTTGCTGTAGACTGGAGAGTTTGAAAATCTCAAGATTTTTTAGGATGAAATCCCTTAAGAAGAACAACTTGGTACAAGAGTGAGAGATCTCCCAAACCAACTTATAGACAACTTCACTAAGAGGTTGTGTTTGTGCTTCAACAAATCTATAGGAGAGTTTCATATTCAAGGGTTTGAAGGATTTATCAAAATATTGCACATATATTGTTCATCATTTCCAGGTAAGGGCTTCATGATTTAATTGCTGCCATATATTGGGTGCCAAGTTCAAGGTTTGATGATATTCTTTCTACTGTTAATGGTGAAGACACAGTTTGGACTATGCGTGGGTTTTGAGGAGTATATAGATTTAATTTTTGGGGAGCTATGCATAGCATCATTTATATTTGAGAGAGGCATCTATTCTACTGTATGACTGCTGCAAAGTTTATACTTCATTTTGGCATCCATTTTTAGAGGGTTTTAAGGCATATCTTACTTGCGAGTTCATGAATTGTAACTCCCAGATTTTTTGGGTATTGTTGTTTTAGATAATAGGGGACATTTTATGAAATGGGTTGACAATGTTTTGTGAAAATATTGAGTATCTAAGCTGATATAAAAATATGGAATTTTCAACTGTGTATTCCCTATGTAATGTTTAGTTTTTAAGTTGAAAATTATTATTGCAATATC
>CM021108.1:362985787-363189631 GCA_007115665.2 Sequoiadendron giganteum | reverse complement strand
AAATGCCTAAGTCCATTTGCATGAGCTAAGTTTAGGGTTTCAAAGAATTAGGGTTTGAGAGTTGTTTCTCAAAGCTAAAACTTATTTAAAGGCATCTCTATATTTTATTTTTCATATTTTCTTGTAGGTGTCTTCAAGGAGAAACAAAGCAACAACTTCAAACCTATATTTTTCAAGATTCAAGAACCTAAACTTGCTATTTTTTCATCCATTTTCAGATCAGCACTCAAAGAAGGCTTGCTTTTTCATATTTCTTCATCTAGAATATCAAATTTGTGAAGGAGGCCATTGTTTTCAATTTTCAAAAGCTGCTTCATAGTTGTTCGATCTTCTAGACAAATTTTTGAAGGATTTTTCTCAAGGTTGCAACAGTTGCTTTTTATTTTGCATGTTAGAGAAAACTTCAAAGTTTTCCATTTCTAATCTTCTAGGTCTATACCAAACCTTCTTCTAGACAAAACCCATATCACAAATTTTTCAGAGAAACTTAAAGTGGTTGCTTTTTGAGTCAGAAGCCAGGGTTTTCAATATTTGATCAACTGGGTTCAACCAGAATATACTCTTGAACAATACCCAAATGCCAATTTTTTCTCCTTTTTTTCAGAAAAAAAATTAGGGTTTGCTTCTTTTTCAGTCTTCGCTCCAAATTTTCAAAAATGAATGATTTGGGTTGGCTTGTAATGAAATTCTAATCAAAACCCATATCTCAGAAAATTTCCAAAAATCCATCCATTTGACGAAGAAAAATCAACAAACTAAAATTAGAAAGTTTGCTAAAACTTGTCAAAACCTAGGTGTGTTTACAGTCAATCTTCAAGTTTTGCAGAATGGAGTACATTCCTACAGAGTTTAAGACCAAATTGTCACTATACCATGATTTTATATAAACAATTGAGACTGACTTACACCATATCAAGCCAGTATTTAATCTACATCCTTTGGAAGATGGAGGCAATGCCACCATCAAACATCTTGGACATTCAGGTCTTCTCGCAGCAGCATCCATACCTTTCTTAGTACATAGCTTAGAATTCATAATTTCTTGTATCAAGCATTATAATCCTCCCACAAGGGAAATTCAGTCAGCAGATGGAAGAATCATATGCAACTTAAAGCCAAACATGATTGATAAATGCTTCTCAATTCCACCATTTCCTAGAAGTGTTACCATCAACATAGAAGAATGTGAAAGGATATGGGAAGAGCACCAAGAAAAGTATAGCAAGAAGATTGCACATAGGTGGCTGAAAGAAAAACATAGTACATTACCGAAGAACATCGGGAGAGGAGAGTGCAAAGATTAATTTTCTATAATAATCACCTTACTCAACCGAATTATTGGTCAAGTGAATGCAACGAAGTTTCAGCCTTGGATGTTCTACGTGATACCTCATATCATGAAGAAGAAAAAGTTCTATGACTGGCCTACATTAATCAGTGATTGCCTTCACCATCAAATAATTGAATATTTCAATAGACATGCATTCCACATGATCTCCTACCTAGTCTACTTGGTTGCCTTTCAGGGTAAATTCAGAGGGTTAAACACGAAGGGTTCTTTAAATGTTCAACATGTCTATGATTACTAAGCTCATTTGGAGTTCACTGCTGCATCACATCATTATAAAAGAGTGAATGAAGCATTCTTAATCTATACAGTGCTTGACCTGGACAATGAACTACGTGTTCACATTTCATCTATTGCCAAGGCAACAATGTCAAAATGGGCGGATTGGTTTATACAATTTGCCACTTTCACCTACCTAAGGGTTTACGGATATTCAGGTGCTCCTCTTATGTTGCCGAGGTATATGTCAGATGAAGTCATGTGTATGGAATTTATCATACAAGTATCAGATGTTCACACTCACCTGCGCAACAAAAAGAAACCAGCAGTCAACTTCCCTTTTGCTTTAGGTATGTATAGGTGCAAATCATCTGTAGATGCTAAAATAATGGGTAATGAGTTAGATAAACTTGGTCTCAATCCTTTCAGCGAGAGACGATCATATGATCCCCATGGTGTCTATGCAGCTCGACTTGGTCAAAACTATGCTCATGTGCCTGCACTTGAAGATTTTTGGGCTAATTTCAGAGATATGTACGAGGTGCGAAGGTGAAGCAATAGTAGGCTCACCCTTCATCAAATGAAATATTTTTTATTCAAAGACATTGAAGGGTTATCAGATGATGATGGGGATATAATTCTCGTAGCCTATACTAGAAATCAGATTGAACAACAACGTATTTCACAAGTTAACTGGGCTAACAAGGAATGCATTACAGTAGAAGAAAGGACTCGTCAGGTTTTAGATTACAACAATACCTTCTTGACACTCAAAAGAATGAAGTCAAATATAGTAGCAAAGCCACCAAAGGTTCATCCATTGCCTCCTTCTTCTAAAGCTCATTCAAAGACAAAAGGAAAAGGTGGCGAAGTTGTGAAGGGAAGTAGGTCTACAAAGAATGTGAAGAAGAGGTTGGATTTCACATGAATTGTTATATAGGAGCAACCTACAGCTGAAACAAAAACTCCTCAACATGAGCCCATACCTTAGGAGGAAACACAAGAGGAGCCTTTGATACAAGACCCTTTACCATCTCCTAGGTCTTCACCAATTCACATTGATTTGGAAGACGAGGAGATAGAGGAAGATTTTGTAGTTATTCCTCCCATGGATATTAGTAGAGATACCATGTCTTGGCTTGAGAGTTCCTTGGGAACAACAAGATGAAGGCCTTCGTATTAGGTAAATGTTGATGATTTCAACATATATCAGGAAGCACCCAAGAAGAAGGCTAAGAAACAAATACACTTTGACATG
This sequence comes from Sequoiadendron giganteum, assembly GCA_007115665.2. Taxonomy (NCBI): domain Eukaryota; kingdom Viridiplantae; phylum Streptophyta; class Pinopsida; order Cupressales; family Cupressaceae; genus Sequoiadendron; species Sequoiadendron giganteum. The sequence continues at coordinate 363,186,806 of CM021108.1, read as the reverse complement.
AATCTTGAGGGTGAAATGGTCATGGAGACAACTACGCCTCTTGAAGATAAAATCAGGGATGAGGTAGATGTCGATGATTTCATAATGGTCAAAGAAAATCTTGGTAAAATTACCTGACATGCTAATATGAGTTTGTTTAAGATGGTAACTAAAAATATTCAAGAAGGAGTGTAGAAGGATGGAGAAGACAAGGCAGCCCTCAATGCTGAAAATCATCAACTCCGGTTGTGTATATAAAATCTTATTCATGGCACCTCACAAACAACACAGTTGCTGCCCCAAGTTTTAGAGACACTAGCTGATCAGCAACAATTGAGGCAGTTGGTTATTTGTGGAAAACAAACTCAGGAATGGATTGAAGAGTTCATTGTCAAAGGAAAAGAGATTCTAGCATAGGTCTTCCAGCTGAGATACAAGGCTCATGACTTATGTCCTGGTATCCAAGATTTTGAGGAGTTGATAGCCGAGTTCAAGCCTATACATGAAATCATAATTGCAGATTTAGAGATGGTTTATGGCTCTACAATGGCAAGAGAACACAAAAGACAGATCTTGGAGTGGAAAAAAGGTCACCTTTTCAAGGTTAATACATATGTTAGAATATCTGAGGAGTTTGCAGTGTATAGGAAAAGAGTCATTGATACTCTTAAGTTCATCACATAATTTGTTGCAACAATTCCTTGTCAGTATTGCCTTGAGGATGGTTCATACATTAGGCTTGACGTAGTCCAAGCAGAGTTTCAGAGTATCATGCATGGCAGCGATGGCAGTGTTGGAAGAATGAAGATGATTTCCATGATGTCAGCAAAGTTTGAGAAAGCGGCCAATGAGAGCGAAGATTTCTTGAGATCTATTGCAGATGGTGAAGAAATCTTGGAAAAGCAGCATTTTTCTATTAATAGTATCAACACTCCTAATAGAGAGGTAGTTCCCTGCTTTTTAGTGGATGTGATCGAGATTTAAATCAACTTTCATCTAGAAGCTTCTTCCACACTTTCTTTCTATTCTTGTCCATTCTTTGAGGATAGAAAGAAAATAGTTGTAACGAGTTGTAACGAGTTGGCACTTTCCATTTTTAGATGCTTTCTAGGTTTTATATGTTTTATGTTTTCTAGGATTAGAAATAAAAATTACATGTTGGCAAGCAGTAGTTGTAAAAGCAAGGAGATTTTAGGGTTCCCTACTCCTCTACTTAGTTATAAATAAGAGCAATGTTTGCTTATTTTTCTTTAACTGTGCTTGTGATAACAAAATCACTAAGCTTATGCCTTCATGTTTGTTATCAATTAGTGTCAGTTCACTTTGTGTAAAGAGAAAGTTTGCATGCCTCCTTAACTGCAAACCCTTGTTTAGTGCATGTGTTTTGTGTCAATTGTAATTTGGTTGATCACATGTTGCAATTATTTTGCTACAATTTGCTATCCTGGAATTGTAACTTTGTGCCAGAAGTTTGAGTAAATAAAGTCCTGAGAGTGCTTTGCTGCCCCGATATAAAAATATCAGATTTTTTATTTATTGTCTTGTGTCAAGAAGTGTGATGAAATAAAGTCTTGAAGCTTTCTTTGCTCCCCTTGATATAAAGTCTCATATTTCCGTTCATTGTGTAATACTTTTATGATCTCCTTTTTTAGCTTGCATTGAAATTTAGTAGATGTATGCTGAGGAAAGTTTATTTAAGTATCTTTGTCAGAAAATCAATCTCGTCCATTTCTAAACTCTCTTTCTTTGCATTTACTTGAGAGGATAAAAACGTTTTAGCGTAAGTTAAGTTATAATTTTCAAGTTTCATTAAAGGGAAAACCTCAGCTGCAACATCTAGAGTTCTATAACCTTGTGTTTTCGCAGTTGAATCAAAAAGATAGGAAAAAATTAGTTCAGTTTACTTTTTTTATGAAACTCAGCAAAAGAGGGAGCTTCCCCTCCTAATTCAAAGAGTAGTTTACTGCACATAGCTATCCATTTCCAAAACACATTCCAGAGGTGCGATTTGAAATTCCAACAAACTCAGAGAGGCCTTGATGGTAACAAAGACCAACTACATACAACTACTCTTAGATAGAGATCACCTACTCATGCTTTGTGAGACATAATTTGATGCAGTGAGAGGGAAAGAGGAGGAGGTTGACAAGATTTCCTATGAGCTTGAGGTTACCAAAGATTCTCTAAAGAGCACTCAAAAGGCCCTTCAAAAATTAGAGATTTAAATAGACAAGATCTGCGAGGAATTGAGTTTGGCTCAATCAACATCATCCACAATAGAAACTCAGTCTTCCAAGGCTTCCATGATGTGTATGAATGAGAGGGGAAATTATGGGTTGAGGGCCCAATATACAAACATGACAGAGGTAGAGATGCAACATACACCTTGTGGACTAGCTAGCAATGAGTTGCATACATCTACACTTGATAGGGCTACTGGTCTCTACATTGGTGGAGTAGAGATTTATATTGGTGATTATTGTGCTAAGGAGGTAGAGTCTTGTGTGACTAGCGTGTTGAATCATCATTCTATCCCATATTATTTCCATGAGGATTGTAGAACATCTTCTAGTGGGAGCATGTCTTTTATATTTGCCACCAAATTAGGTAATGCATTAGTTGAGGTGGATGGTACGCATGAGCCTAATGAGACACCGAGTCTCAAGGAACAACTGATAGTCATTGAGGATAGGTTTGTCCAAACCCTAACACATTTTGATAGCACACACAAGTTTGTGTAGTACCTCATGTGGTCATCACAATTGGAGGAAAGGAAAATAGGGGTAGTAGTTGGGACTTCCATATCTAGTTTGTAAACTATCATGTGTGCCCTAGAGGGAATTAAGTCAAAATACCTCTAGTTGCTATTAGATAGGGACTTTGCTATTGGGTTTGTAGAGGAATTGCAGAGCATCTACCCAATCAGCCCTTCAGAATCGAAGACATAAGCCACCTCCTGATTCAAGTGATGAGAGTGATGAGGCATGCATTCCCAATGACTATGTTGGTCAACCATTGGCACAAGTAGATGCATTCCATCTTGAATACATAGTAAGAAGTTATCATCACTTCTCTTTTAGTCCACACACAAATACTTTGATGTTGCGTAGGTGTGGGTTGGCTTAGGATCCATATCATCCATTGTGGGATGGAGTGTTTCCATATTTGGAAGATGAAACTAGAGATTGTGAGTATCTGAATCTGCTAATTTCAGAAGGTTATTTACAAGGTCATGGACCATATTTTCATCATGAAAATGTGTCTTTTGCAAAGTTTGGAGTGGGGTGTTGTGATGCTAGCATTCAAGTTATTTCCTTCTTCTCATTTTTTATGGATATGAGGTTCTGATGTGTTGGGATCCAAGTGGTAATAGGTTTGGAATGTTAGTTCGGCTAGATCCTGATGTGTTGCTTCACCACTGTCAACATGGTGAAGATTATATCAGAGTAGCACATGGGAAGTGAGCAGGTGATGTGTATGGAAGAATTCCATTTTGTTTATCGGATCTAAGGATTCCTATTTTTGGTAGATTGCTCTACATTGGGGTAGTTTCCTATAGTGATGCTAAGCATGGTTTTATCACTACCCTATAGATACAAAGGATATGCTGTTGGGAATTCTACAAATTGATTTGGGATCTTGGCATTCAGGTGACCTACCAAACTATCCAGGTAAGGATTTCTTGGGGACAAACAATATTGGGGAGGGTAGACTGTAATGTCCCCTTATCCTAGGAAATTGTTAGATGTAGTGGTTAGTCTACCAACTAGTCGCTATAGGCTAACATGGTGTTCAGGGGACCCTTTTTGGGGTAATCTTTGGCTCTTCAACAAACCCTTTGGTGCTTATTTCGGTATTTTTCAACTCATTTCCTAGTTTATTTATGGTGCACCTTCTGGGGGCCATTCAAGACCATTTGACACATACTTACTATTTATAGTAAGTCATTGGTATGGTCAACTAGTAGAGTTTATATATCTGGCATGGTGGCATAATTATATCTTGGAGTTATATTGGTTAATATTGGTCCTATGTATTTAATATTAATGACGTCAAATAATAAAGTTAAATTAAATAATTTAACTTTATGTTGTATTAAAATGTTTTAAAAAGGGACTTTATTATAAAGTGAATATAAGTGATTTAAAAGTATACTTTATAATATAAGTTAAAATGTTATTTTAAAAAGGGGAGATATAAGTGATTTTTAAAGTATACTTTATACTATAAAGTTGTGCACCAAAAAGGTGAGAAAGGTAAATGAAATTAAAGTAAATTAAATGAAATGTAGGAAAATGCAAATTGAGTATTATAAAAGGGCATTTGAAGCTCATTTTATTCATTCATTATTATTATTCTTGTTTTGGAGAAACTTGGTGAAGAGCTTCAACAAAGGTTTGCTGGTAGTGAAAATATCAAGCTTTTTGAGGATGAAATACCTCAAGGAGAACAACTTGGTATAGGAGTGAAAGATCTCCCAAGCTAGCTTGCAGACAATTCCATTTCAGGGATTGTGCTTGTGCTTCATTGAATTTGTAGGAGAGATTTAATAATCAAGGTTTGATGGTTAAAGAGGGATTGTAAGCATTGATTACTATCACTATCTGTGTGAAGACAAAATTTGAGCAACTCGATTACTTCATTATTGGTTGGAAACAGGGGTTTGGAACTTAGATGATTTTCTCCTTGTTGGTATTTGTTTAACTTGAAGGCTATGCTAGAAATAGGAGACCATTCAGAGTATTTTGTGGGCATATCAAGGAGGGTTGAGGGTTTTAAAGAAGGAGATTAAATAGACATTATTGGCCAGAACACACACCCATCAATTATAGAAAAAGGGCATGTTCATCCCTTGACAATAACGCTTCATTCTAGACCCAAAACACACTCCTATCTACTATTGTTTTGATTTGTTGGAGCCTTACATTGGAGTTCTGGAGATGATTATGGTCTAAGCTTAATCGCCTAGCATTGGAAGAATGAAACATGTTGGTCAGGCAGTTACCTGAACAAATTCGATGCAAGAAATGGCTTAGAATTTCCCAATCAATTCAAACTCTAGAGGTTGTGATTGCATTTGGAGGACATAACACGGCTTATATCAGGTTTGTAACTAGTTTTCCACTACATCCCATATCTTTACACGCTCAAAAGTCATTGTTGTAATATCCATGATAGTTGTTGCTATTCGTTGGTCTGAGAATGAACATGTAGGAGTCTTAATATTATTCTAGGCATGAGTTTGTAGTCATTATTAAATGTTGTTCATTTCTGAGTATTCAATGGTGAAAAACTAGTCACATATTTGTCTTAGTTCGAATGATAAGGTTATAAACTACACTACTGTACATATCAACACTTTTCCCTCTCATGATCATTGTATTTCTAAGTATGCCTAAGTTGAAATATGATTAATATGGTGCTATTTTATACGTTTGTCAATTTTTTATGTATTGCCTTGCACTTGTAAGTCAACAAGGTCTTCACGATCAGTCTTTGAGGCATTATTTGGGTTGGTTTAGTTTTGATAAGTCATTATGGGAAATTATCATTGTGTAATCAGTCATCATTTATATTCAAAGATTTATTGATACAATAGTTGTTCAAACATTAGGAAAATGTCTTGATGTTGTAAGTGATTATATGTTGAAATCTTTTGAACTTACTTAGTCTCTTTCTCAAGAAATCTTACTTTGTAAAACTCAGTTCAGGTTACTTAATTGAAAAATGCAATATGTCACATTAAGTGTTGGAAATATTTATCGTTTATCTTGGCAAGGGATATTCCAGATCAGAGCAAGCTAAAAATATCAAGCAAAATCAAAAAATTAAATATCCTATTAGGGGTGGTGATGGACCTTTGAAATTTTGACATCTTTTGGTGGGTTCCTTGACATTTTTATAATCTTTCACCCTGATGATCATGGTTTTCCCTAGGGTTTTTGGGTCTAATACCCTAGCTTCACATTTTTCAAATTTTATTTGGCCCCAAAACCCTTGCATTATGTTTCTTTGTTGACCCTCTCACTAGGTTGCTTGTTTTTTTAGTAATAACATGTCATTTGGCCCATTGTCATTACCGTCCCCTTCACCTAAGCCCATCGGTCGTTGGGTTTTTTTTATCAAATTTTAATATTTCATGGGTCAGCTTGAAATATTTCATCTTTTTAAAGACTTTTTATGCCTTGCATAACCACCCCATTTTAACTTTGGTCAAAATGGGCCCCCATTTTGTTTTCTTGTCCTTGGTGTTTGTTCGGGACTTAACAATTGTTATTTTCTCCTAAGTCTTTGTCTTTTTTCTTTTTGCTTTGGTGGAACCGGAACAGGAAATGAACCTTGATATGAAAATTACTAAGGTTCCATGTCCTGACTTGTTCGCGCTCCTGCTTGTTTCCTTGTGTTTTTTTTTTGGTCGGTGTTGTTTTCATTTTTGTGGAATCAGATCCGGAACGGATCTTGAACTCGAAACTTTGACTAGTTCCAAGGTTGGTTCCCGTTCCACCTCTGCCCCCGCCTTGTGTCTTTTGTTTGTTCCATTTTGGGTTCGGTCCTTCCAATCCTATCTTTGCCTTGTTGTATTTTCTTCCATTGGTTTTTTGTTTTCTTCGTCTTTGGCGGAACTGTAGCCAAACTGGGAACTTTTTAAAAGTTCCTTGGTCAGTTTTGATCACATCCCTGCTTTCTTGTTTTTGTTCCACTTTACTTTAGTTACACAATGGTTGTGTGCTCATTCCCTCAGTGATCCCATGCCCGATCAACCACATTAATGGCATTAATTGCATGCCTTCCACACGCGTGAAATCAAATTCTTAACCTTAATTAAGGTTAAATTCCTCATTGTTATTATTGTTTAAACTGTGATATCGAACTAGAGCTGAAATAGAGAAGGAGGAGTAGGATTTTGATTGGAAAGAAAGAATCTACACTTGGATTGGATCAAGTTTCATCTTGTTGGGTAGTTTTTGAGGTAGGTGGACTTTTCTTTGCTTCATTTCACTTTTCATTTTCGCTTTGTTTGCTGCTTTGTGTTCTTCGTGCGTTCGCGAGAGGTTGCTCATGAATCTTCGTTTGTTTTCATGGTGTTTGTCATTGTTTCCCCTTTTTTTTTTATTTTATTTTTTTCCTTTTTGTCTTTTTCCTATTTTTTTTATTCCTTTCTGTCGCTTTTGTGTTTGGTGGTTATCATTTTTTTGTTTTGTTGTGCCCTAGTTTTTAGGGTTTCATTTTCAATAGATTTTAAGGGCTTTTGGGGTCTCAAATCTATTGAGTGGTTCACTCCATATTGATTCAATGATCTCCATGTTGGGTTTACTGCCCTTTAAAATTCCTGAGTCCATTAGTTTTATGAGCTAGTGTTTCGCACGTTATTTCTATTTTTGTGCCCTAGTTGGTGGTCTCCCCTTAGTCACATAATGGATTGATCCGCTTTGTTATTTTAAGCCCCCTCACCTTACCATAGGACCTTATTTAGAATACCATGAGTGTTTGATCAAATTGTGCTACGATTGATGATAACGAGTGGAAGCAGATCTAGGTTATGGGTTCAACCCATAAGTAAACTTTTGGCAATTCAAGTTCGATCTCGAGCGCGCTCTCGATAAAATTTTGACTTACAAATGTCCTTTACTACGATGAAAGTGAAACTAGAATGGATGTGGGATGTGAAACTTAATGATGTTCTAGGTCTGGATTTTGTTCCAGTCCTGATATCCATCCAAACTACGGTCCCAATCCTTACATGAAGTCCAATCCCGATCCCGGTTCCAATGATGATTTTGACCCCGATCTTGCCATACTTGATTCTTTTCAATTCTGGTCCCTTTCTTGGTTCCGCCTCTAGTGAGTGGAAATTTTTATTAAGTATGTAGAGAATACATGAAGAAGGATAGAGTAACATGGAAGGTTAGCTCTCTAATACTGATTTTCATACTTTCCATAGATCTAATGCTCGGTTGTCATGCAGGAAGTGAGCGATGTCAGGAGCCTCTGTAGGAGCATCACAAATGGAAGGTAAAACTACAAAAATTTCAAAACAAACAAATCCTAAGAGGATCAAGGTAGAGCAACTCCCATACAACTTGAGATATAAACATTAGAGTCCCAATGTTACTGCAAGCAAGTTGGATTCAAAGTTGGCTGATGTCACAGACACCAATCTAGGCCCATTCAATTATGAGGAATATTTGGATGATAACTTCACTAAACATGTGGCCGGGTGGATTGAGAGAATAGTTCAGTCGGGGTTGGCACATGTAACCATATTTCCACTTTCAGTCTAGTGCCTAGAACTTATCATTGTAGCGGTAGGAGCTTATAACATAGCAACTAGGCAATGTGTTGATCTTTAAGGAAATTTGATAATTGACTTGTGTCCACAAATGATGAAGTTAATGTTCAATGCACCTACCCCTTAGAATCCTAGGCTATTGAATGAGACAGAGGCATTGCAATTGTTTAGTAAGCACAAGGAAGTCAATAGAGCTCATTTGAAATAAAGGTGGTTAAAGGCAGAAAAGAAGTCCCTAACCAAGGTGCCAGATCAACCTAAAAGGGTAGATTTCCAAAAGGACATAGATGATTTAATCATGATGTTGTATAGGGTATTTGGGAAGAGGGATTCCTCATGCTTCAAAGAATGGATGTTTCAATTTATTGAGACAATTCTGGTTGGGAATTAAAAATTTTATTAGACAATGATTTTGTCAGATTGCCTACTCAATCAAATGCAAAGGGTAAGAGAAACCAAGAATTTCTTCATGACTTCTTATGTCATATATGTTGCAGCAAGGATGGGTATCTTCCTCAAATTAAATGCTATAGGAATAATGGGGGAAGCTCCTGGATAGAAGAGACCCTAGGAAAATTATGATCAACTTACCCTACATACATCAGAGTTGCATTGGAGAAGGGTCAATGATGCCTTCCTCTATGTTATCATTAATAGGCTAACTAGAGATGTTGGATATAGACTAAGTAGGGATGCTATGGCCTTTATTGAAGAATGAGGACATTGGTATATCCAATACCTGAAGTTCTCCTATTTCAGATTAGTAGGATTTGAACGAGACCCTCACCTACTTCCAAGGTATTGTGGTGAAAGGATTATTCTCATGGAGTTTGTGTACCAAGACTTAGCAGTCAATAGTAAATTTTATACCAAGCACAAATCATGATGTCATAAGTTTCTCATGAAGTTGGGAGAATAGTGTTGTGCTAATATTGTGGTTGCAAAAGAAGTATGTGATGAATTGAGTCATTTAAGGTTGGGATTGTACACCTCTAGGAAGCATTTTGACCCAAAGAATAAGATGAATAAGTTGCTTTCCACTATTTTTGAGAAGTACTACAATTTGCTAGAAGGATTTTGGTGGGATTTTCACGATGAGTATGATGTGAGGAGGAGGAATTATGGAAGACTTCCTATTCCTTGGATGATTGAATTTGGAATAAAGGAAGATATTCCTGACACATTGTTAGATGATGGTGTGACCTTGGATCCAATATATGAGGTTGAAAAGATTGGCACCAGGGACTTGGCTCCCATCAATTGGGAGGAAGAAGAATGCATTGGCATCAAGCAAATTTATAGGACCGTATTGGATAGAAGTATCCAATGGGTGATCAGGAGAATAAAGGAACCAAAAGCTCAAGGTTCAAAGAAGAGGAAAGCAGGGGCCACTAAAGGATATCAAAGGATTAAGAGAAGGGAAACCTCTAGAGAGAAACTTGAATATCTTCCTCCTATCTCTGAAGGAGATGCTATTCCAAAAATACTAGCCCAAGAAGTCCAGGAATCACAAGGCATGGATGCTACAACTGTTGGAGAAGGTTCCTCTTCTCAACCTACCTTTACTCAAGATCCAACCAAAGAAGTACCTACAAGAAGCCTTCATGAACAAGAAGAAACACTAAAGGGAAAAGATCTTGAGGTTGAAATTCATGACATAGACACTGAGTTAGAAGAGACACATTCTGATGATGAGGTTGCTAGAGATATGTCTGCCCAAAATGTGTGAGAAGAACATGTTCTCACTCTGGAAGATCAATGGAAATTATTTGAGGATGCTAAGAATGAGGCAAATGCAAAAGCATAAGTTGATATGCTTGCTAAACAATAGGAGTTGGAGGCCACTGCAAAAGCTGAAGAATTGGCTAGACAAAAAAAAGAGAAAGAAGACCTTTTACTACAACAAAGGGAGGCAGAACAAAGGGCTAAGGAAGAGAGAGACAAGTTAGCCTTGCTTCAAAAGATTCATGTGCTGGAAGAAGAGAAGGCTCAACAAAGAAGAGAAAAGGAAGCTCTTGAAGCCAAGTATAAAGTAGTAGATGAAGCTTGGATAAAGAAAGAAGAAGAAGAACTAGAGCTGAGGTAAAAGGAGGTAGAGGAATGGGCGAAAATTGACCATGAAGATGCTAAAACTTGGGAAAGGGTGGAAGAGCTAGAAAAACAAATAAATCAGCTATTGGAGGAAAGAAGATTAGAAGAAGAACGATTGGCCAAAGTTGAACAAGAAAGGAAGGCAAAAGATGAAGCTGATAAATTGGCCAAGGAAAAAGCAGAGAAGGAGAAAAAACAAGAGGTTGAATCTGAACCCAAGGAAACAATTTGGAAACCTTTCTCTCCTACCACATCTTCTTCCAATCACATGATAACTCCTCCTGCTGCCCCAACATGGTTAAAGCTCAATCTTGAGAAGAAGAAGATAGTGCAACCACAACCCCTTAATTGGGATGATGTCAGAAAGGAATTAGAAAAGGAGAGGCCGAAGAAGAGAACCAAGGTTCTTCATTCCAAAAGGCTAAAAAATAATGGAGAAATTTTTGCTGAATATGCCATTCCTATGATTGAGATGGATAAATAGGATATGAAATTAAGTGATTACCAATTGGGAACTTTCAATCTAGGAAAGCCCACGATAAATCAACAGATGAACTTAATTGATATTGTAGATTCTTCTACCAAGTCTAGAATGATCAAGGACAAGCAAAATAAAGATGAGCTTAAATCATAAGTTGATCAATTGCATAAGTTCTTGAAGAAATTATCTTCCCGTATCTCTTCATAATCTGCTGCTCCTAAAACACCCATTTTGCTAAGTAAGAAAGATGCAGATAACTTGGTGGAAATGAGGAATAAAGTAGGAATGATGGATAGATGGGTTAATAGACTAAACCAAGAAGTGGAGGAATTGCTTGTGGAGGGTTGCGAATCTCATGAAGAAGCATTGGAATTGATTAATGACATGGTCACACATGTTGAAACTCTTGGGAAATAAGAGGAAGAGTATTTAAAGCATGGAAGGAGGCTAAAGGAAATCAATAAATTACCCAAGAAAACCCTGTTAGAACAATCCATTCTCGAAGAGGACAATGTTGATTTTATTGAGAAAACTATTAGCATCATCAGGTTTAGGTCTTCATTCCTCTATATGCAAAGGAATGAGGTGCAACATTTTGGGAAAGATATTAATGAACAGGTTGAAGAATTGGGAGCAAGTATTTCCATACTTTTTGATGAAGAAATTTCTATGGAAGATGGCCTCATCCTTGATAAACTCAAGGAAAAATGGAGTAGCAGATTTGAAGGGGTGATGAAAAAGGGGGATGATGGCGATGATATCTTGATGGATAGGCTAATGGATGTTAAGGAAGAGGTAAAGGCTGCCAGGAGGGAACTCATCAAACTTAAGGATATGAAAGAATTTGCCTCTGTCGAGCTAGCAAGAATAAAATTTGAAGATAGTTGGGTAGTGTTGATGGTGAAAATGACACAAACAACGTTAAAAAATAATATTTCTACTCTATTTCTCCTCAAAAAGAAAGACAACATATAGTAGCCTAACTCCCAAGGTCATGGTAGTTGGTTCTCAACTGTCTGGTGTCACTCAATCGGTTCATGCAACTGTAATGTTCAAGGGACCTGTGCTGGTAATAAAGAATACAAGCAATGACTTGTTCATCGAGCTATTCTTCACTTAGAGATGGGGTTTTTAAATTATAGAAAAAGATAGATCAAAGGGGTAAATCAGTAAACATGAATCAAACTCATCTAACATCCGGACATATATCTTCAATAATGAATGATTTCCAATAGATTAAGAAAACCAAAACATGATACAATTCATAGAATAGTTTATACCATTGTATAAATCTAAGGTGCTTAATTAACTTCACAGTCACACATCACAAATACTTCAAAGATTTCAAAACAACACACATTCATTCATCACCAAGATCATAGATCAACAAACTTCAATAAATTCAATTCAATGATAATCCAACAAGATAATCCTTAAATCCGGATTCTTCTAATGACTTTCATCACATAAGAAACTTTCATGCTTCAGCACAATCACTGGCATTCAGATAGATTATAACTTATCAGCCTTATCAAATAAAACAACTCAATTCTAACACCATATTGCGTAAACCTGTAACTTTATTTAACTATAAAAATCAAGTACAATGTATCTCTGTAATCACTATGCAAAATTCTATCTCCTAATATCAGGTAGGTCAATTCTATTCTCTATTAGGCGACCATTACAATATGATACCCAAAGGGTATTTATAGATATACAAAATTTGAACTCCACTTCTATTTTAAGTCATCCACCTTTTTAGGAACAAAAAACTCTCTTGGAAACTCAGATCAATTTGATCTTGAGTTCTTACATTAGACATTCAGTTAAAATGGAGAATAGAAAATAGAAGAGAAAAAGGAAGTCATGTGCTTCAAAACTGTCAATGCTACATGCAACATGCAAAGAAGAAGAAAGTCATGCATGCAAGAGATTTATGCATGTGAAGTTGGGTCTGCAACAAAATCATCATAACTGGTGAAGACTTGTTGTAATACATCTAATTCTGGCCCATCAACCCAGCTATCTTCAAATTTAATTCATTCCAATTCTGCTGCAGCAAACCCTCTCATATCTTTTATCTTTGTTAACTCTCTTTTAGCAGCCTTTATTTCTTCTTTGACATCCATCAGTTGATCTATCATGAAATCTTCACCATCATCTCCTTTCTGCATGAGTCCTTTAAACCTTTCACCCCATTTCTCTTTTATCTGACTCAAAGGTAGGCCTTCCTTTGTTAGTATATTGACATCCACTATGATAGCAATGACTGCCTCCAACTCTTCAAACTATTCGGTTAGATCCTTAACAACATCTTGGACTTCATTTCTATGTTTGCACAAGAAATCTGTTCTAAATCGGAGTATACGAGAGGTCTTCTCTACAAAATCCTTATTATCCTCCTTAAGTATTGACTGTTCAAGAAGATTAGTCAAAGGCAATGTACTAACATTCTCCAATTTCTGACTATACTCTTTATATTCCTCTTCCTGCTTCTCCGATGCTTCAATATACAAATGCATTTCCCCTATTAACTCTTCTATCCCTTTATGAACCTCAAAAACTTCAACCAAAACTTCACCTACTTCTTGATTTAACCTATGAACCCACCTGTCTAACATCTCTGCTTTGCCTCTTACCTATACTAAATCATCTATCTCCTTTTTGCTCAACAAAATTGGAGTCTCAATAGGAGCTACCTGTTGTGATCTCGGAGAAGAGACACTTTTCAAAAAGGAATGCAATTGATCTAATTGAGCCTTAAGCTCATCTTTCTTCTGCTTATCCTTTAACATTCTTGACTTGGTTGTAGAAGCTACCACATCAATTAGATTCATCTGTTGATTTCTAGTAGGCCTTCCCAAGTTGACATTACTCAATTGATAATCCGTTAACTGCATGTCTCCTACCTCCTTTTCTATCATCGATATGGCACATTCAGCAACAATCTCTCCCTTGTCTATAAGCCTGGTGGAGTGTAGGATCTTGGCCTTCTTTTTAGGCCTCTCTTGTTCAATCTCCTTAATCATATCCTCCTAATTGAGAGGTTGTGAAGGTGTTATTGTTCCTTTCTGCAGGTCCAATTTTAGTCAAGTGGGAGCACATGGAGCATTAGTCATCTCAGTGGAAGAACAAGCAATAGTAGTAGAAGGTGGCTACACATTTACTTGGGGTTGAGAATCAACCCTTGGTTCCTCTTGCTGTTCTTGCACCACATGCATTTTCACAAGCCTTTCAACCTCTTCCCTATCTTTTTGTTCCTGTATCTTCTTATCTTCCTCTTCTTTCTTCAACCTCTCTTCCTCCAATCGATCTCTCTCCACTTTTTCCCTTTCCAATCTTTCCTTTTCTAATTTATCTTTCTCTATTCTTTCCTTTTCCAGTTTTTCCTTATCCAATTTTTCTTTCTCTAGAGATTCTTTTTCCAGTTTCTCTTTCTCTAAAGCCTCTAGTCTTTCTGCCTCTAAAGCCTTAAGCCTTTCTACCTTTGCTTCTTCTTCTTTTTGCTTCCTAACCAGCTCTTCGAAATCCTTTTCCTTTCTTAATCTTTCTGCTTCTTCTTCTTTTCGATGAGCTTCCTCTACGAGTTTTAACTTAGCAACCAAGACCTCTTTCTCCTTTCGGTTTCTTGCCTTCTCTTCCTCAAGGTCATGAATCTTTTTTATTAACTCTAACTCATCATTTTCTTCTTTAACCTTGAGTTCATGTTCTTGTTGCCTTTGCTATCTCTCTACTTCATCAGCTGCTGCCTTAGCTTCAATTTGTTACTGCTATAATATGGAATCAGTTTGTGTCTTGGCACCCATTAAATTTTGCTTTTCTATTTTTTTAGCATTTGCCTCAGCATTCTTTCTAACTTCTTCAAATAATTCCCATTGCTCCTCTTGTGTCATTACCTATTCAGAATCCTCCTCTAGAGGCATATTCTCTTGCACATCCTTCTCTGACATAGTCTCGTCTGAATATGTTCCAACATCATGAATTTACCTCTCCACTTCTTTTCTCTTTGTAGCTTCAGCCATACGATGAAGAGCCCCCTTTTGAACTTCTTCACTCTGTTTCTTTGCAAGTGGGATTTGTGTGGAAGATTCACCTAATGTAGGTGTTGAAACAATAGATCCTTTCTGAGCATCTCCTTCTTGTATTTCTACTTCACCATCTACTGCTTCAAGTTCTATCTCTTCGATGTCTAGGGGAAAGAACTCCAAAGGCTCTTTGGGAGGTGTCTTTCTTTTAAGTCTCTTATATCCTTTCCCCTTCTTAGGAGCTGGTCCTTGAGGAGATTTGGTTCTTAGCACCAACCAATGAACACTTCGATCCAAGACTGTTCTGCCTATTTGCTTTATGTCAATAGTTTCTTCACTATCCCAGTCAATCGGATCCAGGCTCTTAGTTCCTATGTTTAAAGCCTCATAAGATGGATCCAATACAACTCCATCATCCACCAATGTGTCAGGAATGTCATTTTTAACTCCAAGTTCTGCCATGAGTGAGACAGATAACCTCTCATAATTATTTTTCCTCAAGTCATACTCATCTTTCCGGTCACTCCATAAATCTTCTAATAAATTAAAATGCTTGTCAAACACAAAAGTCAACAACGCATTCATCTTACCCTTCGGGTCAAAATGCCTATGAGCTGTGTATAAACCTAACTTCAACTGTATCAGCTCACAACAGACCACCTTTGCTCCTATCAAATGTTGATAGCCATACTCACCCAACTTCATGGGGAACTTGTGACATCCTGTCTTATGTTTTATTCCAAACCAAGCATTAACTCCAAGAGCCTGATATACAAACTCCATTAGCACTATCCTGTTATTACAACACCTTGGAAGAAAATGTGGATGGCCTTCAAAACCAACTAACCTACAATATGTAAACTTGGGGTATTGAATGTACCAACATCCCCATTCAGCAATAAACGCCATGGCCTCTTGACTCAGCCTATACCCTACATCTCCATTTAGTTGGTTAATGAATACATAAATGAATGCATCATTAACTCTTCTAAATTGAGTCTCAGCAACTTGTAGGGATAGCTGGCTATAATGATCCCATACCTTCTTTTGTCCATCCGACACTCCCATTATCCCTACTCTGTTTAAACTTGGGAAGATACCAAACTTTGCTGCTGCATACACAATGTAAGAAGTCATAAAGAAGCACTTAGTCTCCCTGATACTGGTCAATTGATCATGAATAGCATTTGATACAATCATCGGCCAATCAAACTGATGCGTACCATGTAAAATTGTCTGGATGAAAGGAAACATCCACTCCTTGAAATGAAATGTATCTCTCTTCCCAAAAACCCTAGACAACATCAATATTAAATCCGATACCTCCTTATAGAAATATGCCCTCTTTGGCTAGTCTGCAAGCTTGGTTAGAGACTTCTTCTCTGTCTTCAACCACTTTTTGTTAAAATGAGATTTATTTGATTCTTTAAACTTACTATATTTCTCCAAGGCCTCTTCCTCATCCAACTGCACCAAGTTCTTAGGATCCGGGACATTAAATATGTTTTGGAATGCTTGAAGAGTGAGATCAATAATTACATTGTGTTGTGAATCCATGCATTGTCTAGTAGCAAGATTGTAGGCACTAGCTGTTGTCAAGATCAACTCTGGGCATTGGATTGATAAAAGAAACACAATGATATGGGCCAAACCAGAATTAAAAATTCTTTGTGTCCTTCCTGTTCTGCAAAGGTTTCTGCATATAGCTCCTCAAAATTATATTGACCCAAATTGGTATCAGTGATGTCTGACCAATCTGATTCTACTTTGCTCACTTTCACAATAGGACTCCTATGATTATACCTCAAGGTATAAGGCAATTGTTCTGGTTTGATCTTCTTTGGTTTAGGTACTGCCTTTGATGTTCCTGCAGACTGGTTCCTTTGTGAAGCTTCTCCTGATGTTCCTGACATCCTCTTAGCTTTCCTGCAACAAAATTTCTAGTTAGATCCTTGAATAAACATCTCAAAATGTGTCTTTAAACTCATACCTTTCAAACATACATCGGAGGCAGAACCAGGCAACAAACATCTTAAAATACTCTTCTTCTAACATACTGTCGGGCTCAGAGCAAAAACTATTACTGTCACTCTATTAATAAGAAGCGGGCTTG
Source organism: Sequoiadendron giganteum (assembly GCA_007115665.2). NCBI lineage: Eukaryota > Viridiplantae > Streptophyta > Pinopsida > Cupressales > Cupressaceae > Sequoiadendron > Sequoiadendron giganteum. The sequence continues at coordinate 363,169,824 of CM021108.1, read as the reverse complement.
GAGTCAGAAATGAAATAGTGATTGGAACCGGAACCGGAATGGAAACTGATTCGGTTTCCTTCATATTTTCTATTTTCATATTTGGGTTCAGTTCCGCTTCTGCTTCCGCTTGATAAACATTTTTATGAAGTAAAGCTTCTTACTATAAGCGGGGTCAGAGAGGGGATGGAAAATGGAATTGATACTAAACATAAAAACATATCCAAAACTCTAAATCAATTCTGATCCCGCTTCTGGCTATGTTGACCATGATGTCATCAAAGATTTTATCAATTTAATGCATAACTCCATGATTAAAAATTAAGGTCATATTAAATGAAACGAGGCTTAAAATATATAATGAAAAGACTATACCCATATTACCGTGGGGATGACTGTGTTTTAGGGCATCATATTTAATCATTTTAAATGTGATCACAGAAACACATAAAACCCTAACCTAGAAAATACGATATAAAACTAGGGCATGGATTTAACCCTTCCTAATTTACTAGATTGAATGCGCGACAAAACCATAAGTAAAAACAAGATTCTATCAACCCTAAGTCACTGTAAAACATGAATTTAATGTACCTCACTGTGAAAAACCCCAATTAAATCTATGCATTTAAAACCTAACGCAACACGACGTGATCACGACAAAACATGAAAGTGACCGTGCCCTAACTCTCTATAAAATATAAAACGCAAGCACAAAATCAAGAACAACAAACAAAAGAAAGAACACAAACACACAAACCTATGAAAACGGTGAAATCACCCAAAGATCTAAATCAAACAAACCCAAATAGAAAACCCGAAAGCAAAATAAAAGGAAAGTCCAGAATAGGAACCCTACCTTGAACGCAAAACCTAGATAACCTTATGAATTGATTCACAAACAATTATCTCCTCCTCCTTCAATCGATTCACCCAGATGGACTCTGCAGCTGCTCTATTTCACTCTTCAATTTTTAACAATGATAATAACCATGCGTTTAATCCTTAATGAAGGTAAAAATTAGAGTTCTTACCTATGCATAATTGCTATAATTAATGCATTAAATGCAGTTAAGCGGAGTCAGAACTGGAGAAGAAGAAACACTTCACTACAGTGCAACTTCAGTCAATAGTCAATGACTAAGAAAATGACGGGAGTGGGATCAGAATGAAAACTGATTCGAAAACTTAAAGAATTTCCCAACTTCATTCCCATTCTGGTTCTGGGTCCACCAACAAAGCACACAACAAAACCAAACACAAAAAGTAAAACAAAAGACCGACATAATAAAACTTAACACAAGGACTTAGACTAAAACCAAAAGTTGAAAAAGCGGAGGCGGAGACGGGATGGATTATGATTTTGCAATTTTCAATAAACACCAATTTAACGCCCACTCCAGTTTTGGATCCGATAAAGAAAAAACAAAAGGTCAAAAAGAAAGACCGTCGGGATGGGGCTCAGAATGAATTTTGAAAGAAGTTTCAAAACCCGATTTGGTTTCGGCTCTGATTTCGACAGACTAAACCAAAATAAAACAAAGTGTTGGAAATAAAGGACTCCAAACTTTGTTTAAAGAAAAACAAAAGATAAAAACACAAAAAGGGGGACCCATTTTGACCAAGGAAAAAGATGGGGTGGTTATGCAAGGCATAACAAATGGCGACTCGGCTGGGAAAATGGTTTACCCATTTTCAAGACACCTAAAGAAAACTTCAGTCACCCAAAAAATACTTGGTTTATGAAGCATACTAACTTGAATAAGATCAGATATATGTAGGATAAGTTTGAGCTAGAATCTCCGATGTATATGCTCATGAGTTATTTCTGAATCTGAGTGTGTGCAATATATTGTGCATCATTTTGGTAGATACTTTCTCTATTTGTGAACAACTATACCTTAAGATTCAAGCTAGATAGGTTGAGTCCTTTAGCTATCACGTAGTAAAATCCTAGGAATTGCTCTGCTGCCAGACAGGTGTCCATAGCCCCGACGGAGATACCTCTAGTTCTCTCAAAGCATTGCTCTACTGCCAGCCAGGCGTCCATAGCCCCGATAGAGATACTTGATTACCCACTTGATATTGAGTTTTCCTGTTCTTTCTTTCTTTTCTTTTCATTCATTTTTCTTTTTCTTTTTAAAAAAAAAACCCCGCTTTTGGAAATATTTTATGCACCTTCCTCAATACTTCAGACATAATGAATCCGAAACATGGGTTGAGAACTACTATGGATTTCATGATAGTCTTGGAATCAGATTTTTCACTTGAATCAAAGGGTAGAGCCATTCTAGAACAAATAGGTACTTACCCATGCAAATGTTTTCCTAATTTGGTGGCAGATCTTTGATCACAATTCATGAGATATTCACAATCAATCTTCTATCCTTAAATAACTTTTCCAACCCAAACTAGAATGGTCATAAAATATAAGTTTCAGAATGAAATCCTTTTCAATAGTGACAATGAAAATACCTAAACCAATTTCTCTCCCAGTACCAGCAATATACTTTGAATAACAACCCCTTAATTTGAAATGAACAAAATGAAGATCCCCAACGAAACAAGACGAAACAAAACAAAAGCAAACAAACAAAAATAAAGAAAGAAAACAAACAAAAACAAAAAACCAAAAACTAAAAACAAAAACCTAAACAGAAACTTAATTTCATATGATACAGTATAATACAATTTCTTTTAAAACATCAAACCTTTTATGCACCGAAATAGTGCTTGAGAAACTGACCATTAATTGGTAATGGAACAGGCACTCCTGTTAGGATACTCAAATGAAAAGCATTCTCGCCTAATATTTCAGCCACTTGATAAGGACTTAACCAAAGTCTATCAAATTTTTGATGATCTCCTTTCTTCTCCCTAGCCTTATCCCATAATAAAACAAGATCTGATATCCTAAAAGCTTTTATCTTGGCTCTTTTGTCAAACCAACGCTTGATAACAACCTGATGCTTAGAGAATTGCTGCAAAGCAACATCTCTTTGCTCCTCCATGTTTAATAAATTAAGCAGTCTAACTTCAATCCTATCATCCCTGGTATAAAATTCGTGCATGAACTTAAGAACAGGTATCTGTAAATGTATGGGGAAGATTGGATCTTCTTTGGTTTAGGTACTGCCTTTGATGTTCCTATAGGCCGGTTCCTTTGTGAAACTTCTCCTGATGTTCCCGACATCCTCTTAGCTTTCCTGCAACAAAATTTCTAGTTAGATCCTTGAATAAACATCTCAAAATGTGTCTTTAAACTCATACCTTTCAAACATACATCAGAGGCAGAACCAGGCAGCAAACGTCTTAAAATACTCTTCTTCTAACATACTGTCGGGCTCAGAGCAAAAACTATTACTGTCACTCTATTAATAAGAAGTGGGCTCAGAGTCAGAAATGAAATAGTGATCGAAACTAGAACCGGAATGGAAACTGATTCGGTTTCCTTTAGATTTTCTATTTTCATATTCGGGTTCGGTTCCTCTTCCGCTTCAGCTTGATAAACATTTTTATGAAGTAAAGCTTCTTACTATAAGCGGGGTCGGAGAGGGGATGGAAAATGGAATTGATACTAAACATAAAAACATATCCAAAACTCTAAATCAATTCTGATCCTGCTTCCGGCTATGTTGACCATGACGTCATCAAAGATTTTATCAATTTAACGCATAAATCCATGATTAAAAACTAAGGTCATATTAAATGGAACGAGGCTTAAAATATATGATGAAAAGACTATACCCATATGACCATGGGGACAACTATGTTTTAGGGCATCATATTTAATCATTTTAAATGTGATCACAGAAATGCATAAAACCCTAACCTAGAAAACATGATATAAAACTAGGGCACAGATTTAATCCTTCCTAATTTACTAGATTTAATGCATGACAAAACCATAAGTAAAAACAAGATTCTATCAACCCTAAGTCACTGTAAAGCATGAATTTAATCTACCTCACTATGAAAAACCCCAATTAAATCTATGCATTTAAAACCTAACGCAGCATGACGCGATCATGAGAAAATGTGAAAGCGACCGTGCCCTAACTCTGTAAAATATAAAACACAAGCACAAAATCAAGAACAACAAACAAAAGAAAGAACACAAACACACAAACCTACGAAAACGGTGAACTCACCCAAAGATCTAAATCAAACAAACCCAAATGGAAAACCCGAAAGCAAAATAAAAAGAAAGTCAAGAATAGAAACCCTACCTCGAACGCAAAACCTGGCTAACCTTCTGAATTTATTTGCAAACAATTATCTCCTCCTCCTTCAATTGATTCACCCAGATGGACTCTGCAGCTGCTCTAATTCACCCTTCGATTTTTAACAATGATAATAACCATGCGTTTAATCTTTAATGAAGGTAAAAATCAGAGTTCTTACCTATGCATAATAACTATCATTAATGCATTAAATGCAGTTAAGCGGAGTCGAAACTAGAGAAGAACAAACACTTCACTACAGTGCGACTTCAGTCAATAGTCAATGACCAAGAAAACGATGGGAGCGGGATCGGAATGGAAACTGATTCGGAAACTTAAAGAATTTCCCAACTTCATTCCCGTTTCGGTTCCGGGTCCGCTAACAAAGCACACAACGAAACCAAACACAAAAAGTAAAACAAAAGACCGACATAATAAAACTTAACACAAGGACTTAGACTAAAACCAAAATTTGAAAAGCAGAGGTGGAGACGGGATGGATTATGATTTTGTAATTTTCAATAAACACCAATTTAATGCCTACTTTGGTTCCGGCTCTGGTAAAGACAAAACAAAAGGTCAAAAAGAAAGACTATCGGGATGGGGCCCATAACGAGTTTTGAAAGAAGTTTCAGAACCCGATTTGGTTTCGGCTCTGATTTCGACAGACTAAACCAAAATAAAAAAAGTGTTGGAAATAAAGGACTCCAAACTTTGTTTAAAGAACAACAAAAGATAAAAACACAAAAAGGGGGACACATTTTGACCAAGGCAAAAGATGGGGTGGTTATGCAATATGCAAGGCATAACAGGTAGATGGGCTAGATATTAAAATGCTTCAACAAGTGATCATCAGTTATGATGAGTATATGTTGGAGCAAAAAGAGTAAGGTTCAGGCACCCATACATCTGTTCCTTGGCCAAATCAGGATCAAGAAGGCATGGTTTACTGAAGATATATCAATTTCCTATTTTGTAGGAAGGTAACATAAAATCAACTAAAGATCTCAACATGTCTATTCTCCTCCTTTTGGAACACAAGTTTTAACAAGAAGTCTTCCATCAACATTTAAAAGATCAAAATGGACATCTATTCTGTATTGCCCAGTCGCCCCATAATTTGTGGATCTAGATTTTTGATGAGAGAAATTAGTGCTAAATAGGTTTATATATAAAAGTTCTCTCCACTTTGTAAAGGTTAGCTCATTGAAGTAAGATTAGCCACCTAAAGGAGACTTAGGAGATATTTTACAGTTTTGAAGTTTTTACAATTTTTGCAAGATACACTTGGATACATTTTCTTTACCAATTTTCAATACAAGTTATGTTATTTCAGGAATATTGTTTAATGATAATGTTGATGAACCATAGCGATTTGTATGCTAGTGAATCATGTGCATAAGTGTTTTTTAATTGATACAAATAAGTACAAGATTCCAAATGTAAAGCTATTTCATTAAATTATCTGTAAATGGGATTCTTTTATGTTTGTTGATCTATGAAGTAATGATGAGCTAGTGATGTGTTACTATCTAATTTTGAGGTTTGATGGTTGTACGTTTTGAATTAGCACTATGAATGAATATAATGGTGCATAATAGTCTATGGATTATATCATTTTATAGTTTCTTAGTTACTTGAAAGGCTCATGGTGAAATTTATATGTTTGAATTGAAAGGAGTTTACATTTATGATTTGTTGTTCTATGCTTTGATATATATTTTTCTATTTATTTTACACCCCCAAACGTTAGATTAGTTCATATCATGCAGTTTGTGTCCTTTTACCAGTAGGCCCCTTGAATATTATGGTTGCATGGACTACTGAGCGAAATAGCACAGTTGAGACCCAACTACAGAGACCTTGGAAGATAGGTGGTTTTAGATCAGTTATCTTTTTCAGGAGAAATAGAGTAGAAATATTATGTTTAACGTTGTGCTATTTTGACTATCAATAGAACTGGCGCTAGAAGGGCTCGAAGGAACAAACTGGAGCAAATCGGGTCATTCTCACCTAAAAGGTTTGAAAGAATTCTTAGATCTTCTGCAAACCCAAATCCATTCGTTGAACTTCAAACACCCACAAGGCCTAGGACTCATAGGGCTTTAACCCCATGACCAACTCCATCTGGGTTTCAACTAATATTACCACTGGTGCAGCCATCTCTACCGCCACCCATGGCATTCTTTTCCAATAACCCTTCACCATTCTAAATCATTCCTAGTGGTATCCATGAGATGCCTAAGAATCCTGAATTTGTTTGTCCTAGGTACTCCCACAGGGAGTCTAGAATTGCTGAAGAACACATACATGCATTCAAAGATGCTTGTATGTGGGCTTAGGTAGTCCATCCATATGTTACAAGCAAATTGTTTCGATATTCCCTGGGGGATATGGCATATAATTGGTATCTGAATCTACCCACGAGATCTATTCCGAGTTGGGAAAACCTAGAGGATACCTTTATCAACCAATCCCATGTTTATGTAGATCCAACTATTCTTTATCATCAATTTTCCATGATCGGGTAGGAGCCACATGAGCCATTGCCTCTCTTCAACACTCATTTTCAAAGAATGTACTGATGATTACAAGATCCTTACTTGGTAGCCGAGAACATTGCTATCCAAGCTTACCTTAAGGCCATAGATCCCTTGATTGGCCTATTTTTGCAGAGAATATACTGTGTAGTTGACATTGATTCTTTGTCTAAAGTTTACCACTTATCCATTAAGCTACAACAATAGATTAGTTCGCAAGCAAGAAGTTTAGGAGGGGTTTTTCCTCCTATAGGATATCCTCAAATGCCTAACCCCACCTCGCTATTTAATACAGTTCTTGGGATGTCACATTCTTCATATGGGCCCCTAGACGAGCTATAGTCCCCATCACAACAAAATTTCTTTAATAGCTAGGCCCTTGACCCTTCGCATCAAACTTAATGCTCACACAGTTTCACTAGAGGATCCAATCCTCCTACTCCCTTACATGTCGTGAATTCGGAAGAAAGTGAATGCAGTACCCAACTGACCTTTAAGGTAAAGACTTTGAAGAAAACCCTATCATAGGTGACAAACAAAATGGCCCAACTAAAGTTGAACCCTTCCCAAGGCCAAAACCAAAACCAGGGTTACCAAAATCAGGGAGGGTTTTCAAATCAGAATAATTATTCGAATCAAAATTCCAACCAGAACCAGAGGAATTACCAGGGCCAAAACTTCCCTAATCAGAATTACTAAAATCAGAATAGGGGATACAATCAGAGGTTAAATAACAATAGGCAGTGGAATACGGGACCGAATAATGGGGGTATCTCATAACTATCAGGCCAATGATGACAAACCTCATACTACAAATGTTGCAGATCTAAACCTAATGACAAATTGGTGTAGGTTGCATGATACGGCCTCACATTCTGAAGTTAACTGCTCGGAGATGGAGAAGGTCGTCAAAATAGCACAAGCTGATTCTTACCCACGACAAGGGAATCCTAACCCAAGTGGTGGGTCAGTAGATACAACCATGAATTTTGAAACCATTGATGAACAGTACCAATTTCCCATGTAGGGAGAAAATGAACTAGAAGAAGATAGTTACGACACTCAAGCCTTCCAGACTGTTGTCCTCAATTTTGAATTCTCAAAATTTGACAACCCATATGAAATTTTGCCTAAAATTTCTTCATAAATCTCTATGGAACACATTTCGAGGTGCCAAAATTCTCCAATTGAATTGTGCAGCCATTGGTCTCCTTCCTATTTTGCCTTGAGCGAAATTTGGGAACATTTCAACATGTTTTTCCCCTTGTTTTGTCTAATTTCGAGATTTTTGACCACCATTGCAAGTAGGGATCTTTTTGTGTTAAATCATGTTTTACGAGGTGTTGAAGTTAAAAAAATTTAGATTTCAATTGATGGTTCCCTTGGGCATCCTTTCATCAGCTCCCCTTTTCGATTTTGTAAAATTCTGAGTCTTTTTTCTTGTGTTTTTGGTCAAATTCGGGTTTTTAAGACAACTCAGCAAAATAGGAAGTTTTAAGTCTAAAAGCAAAATTGCTAAAGCGCTAAAAAAAACCCGATTTTTGCTTAAGTTGTCAAAAGTTCCTATTCTGTCAAAAGCAAAATTGCTAAAGTCTTCAAAAAGGTCCAGAATTGCTTAAGTTGCCAAAAATCCCTACTTTGCTAAAAACAAAAATTGTTAAAAGAGCTAAAAAGTCCGATTTCACTTATTTGACAAAAATAAAATTGCTAAAGTGTCAAAAAGTTCCTAAAATTGCTAAATGAGCCAAAAGTTCCTATTTTTTCCAAATTGTCAAAAGAAAAGTTGTTGAAAGGCTTCAAAAACCCGATTTGGTCTCTTTTTGCCAATCTGAAAATCCCCTCCGTCAAAAAGCATATTTTTCAACATCTTTCATTGTAGAGTGTCCTGCTTTGAGTTTCAGGCTTAGATATTGATACCTGGTACTGGCCAACTGCCATTGACGACCTCGAAGGTCCTAACTTTTTCTCCCGAAAAAGTGAAAACTACCCACCAACCTTAAACTGACTTTTAACTGAAATCGACTTCACCACTGTGATCATGATGTGAAATAAGCCAATCAAAATTAATTTCAGCCAATTCTGACAAGTTCCTATTTTTTAGGGTTTTGAGTAAAAATAGATTTCAAAAACCTTAATTTTCAAATTTTTGAAATTTTGCCAGTATCTTCCTGGCATCACACTGACTAAAAGCCCATACTTTATTTGCCCAAAAACTGAGTTTTGACCCCATATTTACAAGGTTTAGACCATTTTAAGCAAAATGCCTTTTTATTTTTCCTATCTTGCACTTAAAAATTGCAATATGTCCCAAAAATCCCGACTGCACTTAAAACTTGTAGTTAGCCTTCCAAAACCCGAAATTGAGCTTTGGCCTCACTTTTGTAGCCCCTTTGTCTCATTCTCGTTACTCCTGTTTGCACACATGACCTACCAAATCAATAATATAAGGCATGGGCCTTATTTTTCAAGCAAATTCCTAGGCTGGAGAATGATACAAAGAAAGAACAACAACATGACGAAGCCACACAAGGAGTTGAACAAGTGACATGATTGAGCATGGACTGCTTTCAAGACGGAGATGGAAACATGTTTTCCAAACAACAACATGAAGACCCAATCAAGGATGATGTAGTTCAAATCGTGTCTTTGGACACTTCAAATAGTTTCAATTATGTATTTGTAATTTAGTTTTGACAAATTACATGTAAAATGGAAAATTATAATTGCAAGTAATCATATCACTTGCAAAGTTGTAAAATGTAATTACATGTAAAACCTTACAAGTCAAATTGCAATAGGAATTGTAATGTTGAATAAGTCAATTACAGTTAGTTGGGATCCTCCCACCTTTTTCTCAGGGCTTCTCTCCTATAAATACTTGAGGAGGTCCTTTGTAATTTTTATCTTTTGGCAATGCAACAAAACTCTGCCAGTTTGTATGTGCACTCTAAGACTTTGAGCTTAGATGTAAATCAGATTGCAATCAATAAAAGAGGCAAATTGCTTTGAAACTTTGTGTTGATTCAAGGTGTTATGTGACAAAATTTTCTACATATTGATTGTGAATTTTGTGGTGTTATACAAGAGGAATTCAAGCTGAATTTTGCAGACTTTGAGCTGCTTATTGCGTTTGGAGTTTTAGATTGGTTTTCAGATGTGATACTGTAGACTTTGAGTTGTTTGTCGCATTTGAAGCTATTGTAGAACGCTCAAGCAAAAGGGGGTAACTTGCAGACTTTGTGCTGCTTTTATTTTCTATGTTTGTGCATGTAAAGTGCATCATGTAATTAGACTTTGAGCTGCTACATATTGTACTTAGTTACTAGAAAACCATCTTAAAAAGGTTGATAAGAGAGTAAGTTGTCAAAGACTTTGAGATTTTTATTTGTTTTCCCGTCCCAGAGGAGCAATGGAGGACTTTGTGCCTTCATGGAAACTTTGCTTCTTTCTTTACTTCATTAATCATCTATGCTTTCAATTGTGATTCTTTTTTGAAATAAGAGAAAAAGATAATTGTCTTTTCTGGAAAAATAGAACAAGACAAGAGTTTCACCTAGGTTTAGAATAGATTTGTAGCTAGAATTAATTTTTGAATTGGTAAAATAGAAAGCGAAGGGGGAGCCTTCCCTTTGAAAATAGGAGAGTTTATCTCACGTATTGTGGCTGAAACCACAATTTTGTACGCTTTCCCAAGTATACAAAATTTTCAACCAACACAGACCAAAGGAGGCCATTTCTTGAGAAATCAGAATAAAGGCCCATTCACCACATCTTCTCCTCCAAATACCATATTTCCACCCAATCAGAATGTAGATAACAATCCACCTCCACTGAAAGGCCCACCTGAATTCCAAAATAAAGGTAATTCATCTTTTGTTCCTAAATATCAGATGAAAAATGATATGGAATATGATTTTGTTTTAGAGATGCAAAAGAAAAAGACCTCGTTGTCATTCTTTGACATATTGAAGTGGTACCCTACCCAACATGACATCGTGTTGAGAGCTTTGGAAGAAGCAGATCGGTCGAAAGGGAAAAGCAAGGAAACTCCAGCCAATGAAATGAATGTGACCCTGTACAAAGGAAAGGTAGGAACTCCACCATTTCTGTTAAGTATGAGGATCTTCAAAAATAATCTACACAATTTCCTCTTGGATTCTGGAGCCTCAGGTAATGTCATGCCCTTTTCCATTTGTAAAAAGTTGGGGTTAAGTCCATTCCAAACTCATAAGAAGGTAATACAACTATAAAAATATGAGGTTAATGGAGTAGGGGAATTAAAAAATATTCATGTACAGGTTGGGTCAGACCCAAGGATCCAAACTTACATGGATATTCATGTAGCTGATATTCCTGAGACATACGACATGCTTCTAAGCCGAGATCTAATGAAGAGCATTGGGGATTACTTATCCCTAGAATTTTCACATATGTGGCTACCATGGAAGGGAGTAGAGACACAAATTAGGATTGAAAGTGAGCCTCATCTCAAACACATGATCATTGAATACGACTGTCCTAATGAGGTAGCCTATTTTGAGACATAGATAGGAGTATATAAGAAAGAGGAATGCATGGAATTTTTAATATTGAACCCTAATGCCCTACAACCTTTAGAACACATGCACCCAGTGAACACTGTTAACCAACATGTTTTGATTTGAAGGTTACAACATGATAGGATGGTTTTGGGAGAAGAGGTTGATCTATGGAGTTTGTTGCTCCCAAATTGGTGCATAGTCCACTATGAAGGCCATTCAGAGCAGACATGCCAACCTTGTGTGGCTATTCTAAATTACATTTATGAGTTAGAAGAGACTTGTGAACCTCAACCAGTAACACCTATGAACCAATTCCCATTCCAGACTAAGGATGCAACTATCTTGACAAGAACTAATATCACCCAAGGGGAAGACTATTCCCAAGTTGAATAGGCTCAGGTTTTATGCTCTGATTTTCAGAATAAAACTGAGCAATCTCAAGAATTGTGTGTTACACCTGCCCCTGATAATCTTTCAATGCCTAAGGGGTTACTTGGAAAGGTATCCGATTCTGAAACCATTCAAAAAGAGGTGCAAGAACTAGTTTCTACACTAGTTTTAAATGAAAAAAGACTTGTTGATAAACACCATGAACAATAGTCTCCAAATCTAGATAGCCTAAACTAGTTTGAGCTGCTACCTACTCCTTGTAAACAACCACCTGTAGCATCCAAAAATAAAGAAATCCCAGCTCCAAATCAACTATGGATTCTTAAATTTGACGATTCTAAGTTCAAAACAGGGAGTGGAGCAAGAATTGAACTAGCTAACCTAAAAGGAAAGACATACTTTGCATCTTACAGGTGATAGTTTGACTGTACAAACAATGTAGCAGAGTATGAAGTGCTTGCTATAGGTCTGATGTTTTAACATGAGAAGAAGGTGACATCCATCACGGTTATGGGAGATTCAAAAGTTTTTATCAAACAGATCTGTAGTCAATACACTTGTCACAATAAGAGACTGGCTGCATAAAGGAATCAAATATGGAATTTAATAGAAGAATTTGATGCTTTTGGTATCAATTTGACCCCTAGGGAGAGCAATCAGATTGCAGATGCTCTCGTTGTTGCTGCAAGCACTTTGGAACCTATGGAGGATTCAAAGCTCAAGAGATTCTTAGTAGAACTAGTCTTGATCCCAGCCATCCCTGATAACGTCATAAATTTTTAGGTCTTTGATGATGAACAACATATACTTGCCTTTCTAGAAAGCTTAGATGTATTTGAGGGACAAATAATTGATGAATTAGATAGAGATCAAGGAGACTGGGACCCATAAATATGTGATGCAGAAGGGATCCTGAACCTTAAAATGAATAAAATTTCTAAGGGAATGGTAGCATTGGAGAGGATATTTGACTTAGATCCTCATGCTCATGAAAAGCTTCCCACAACCACTGATGGAGGAAAATATGAATCAAATAACGTGGCATATTCGGGCCCAAAAAATAATGTATTCATTGGCAAGGATTGCCCGAAACATATCCGTGACAAAATCATAAAAGCACCGAAGGTAGATATTGTAGTGATTGCTTGGGGTTACGAGGACTTGAAAACCTTTGACACCTCAGTAATAACTCACATTTTTTCCCTTGAAGCCTGTCACGAAGCCTTTTCATCAAAATCAATGCCTAGTTAATGCCCTAATTGAACCATTAATTCAGAAAGAGGTGCAAAAGCTTCTTTCAGCCATAATAATATTCCCAGTAAGGCATTCCACTTGGGTCACCAATTTAGTCCCTGTACGAAAGAAGAGTGGTGAGATCAGGTTATGTGTTAACTTCTAGAACCTTAACAAAGCATTGCCTTCTCTTGATGAGGTAATATAGATTGTCAACGACTCTCAAATGATGTCGTTCCTTGATGGTTACTCAAGGTATAACTAAGTCCTGGTTAATTATAAGGATAGGATGAAAACAACCTTCACTACAAAGTGGGGGACATTTTCCTACCAAAGAATTCCGTTTGGCCTCATCAACGTTGGAGCTACCTTTCAGTGTGCAATGGAAGTTGTGTTTAAAGACTTGGTTGGTAAGTGTATAATCATATACATGGATGATTTAACTGCATTTTCTAAAGATAGGAAAAACCATGTTGTGGATTTATGAAAAGTTCTTAAGAAGTGCATAAGCTATGGTGTATCTTTAAATCTGAAGAAGTGTGTGTTTGGGGTTTTTGAAGCGAAATTGCTAGGCTAGATAATATTGGAAAGGGGAATTTCAATTGACCCAAATAGAGTCGAATCCATTCTAAAATTGACTATGCCGGACAACAAAAAGGAGATGATGTCCTTTTTCAGGAAAATAAATTTTGTACGAAAATTCATAAATGGATTTGCAGAGATTGTTAAGCCTCTCAACAAAATGATGAAGAAAGAGGCTAAGATTGAGTGGAATAATGAGGCTAAATCTTCCTTTTCATAGATCAAACAATCTATATCAAAGGCACCGGTTTTGACCACTCCTGATTATTTAAAGCCTTTTTATATTTACTCTTTTGCATTTGATCATTCTTGTGCTGCTGTCCTGACATAGAGAAAAGGTGAAGGAGATGAAAGACCCTTTGCCTTTATGAGTTCCCCCTTCAAAAATGCTGAAGTTAGATATCCTCCTTTGGAAAAGTAGGCTTTTGCACTAGTACGAGTGGTCAAGAAATTCCGTCACTATATTCTCCATAGTTAGATTGCTGCAATAGTTCCATACCCTGCTATGAAGTCACTTCTTATGCAAAGTGAACTGGGAGAGAGAAGAGGAAAATGGATGGCCATCCTGTAGGAATATGATCTTGAAATTAATCCAATGAAGCTAGTCTGAGGACAAGGCTTTTCCAAAGCAATGATGAATGTTGATGCTAATATTACTTGTCAATAATACATGGTGCAGTCATTTACAAGTGATCCTTGGTATTCAGATTTGATCTTTTTATTGCTGAATAAAAAATGTCCAGATGGGATGAATGGAACTTAAAGAAGAGCACTAAGGTACACATGAGGAAATTTCATACATGTCATACTTCTGCATCCAGGGAACGTAATCTGACGATGCCCCTACAACCGGTATATGAGGTAAAACCATTTGCCCAATGGGCATTAGATTTTGTAGGGGTAATTAATCCAAATTCATCTGTGGGTCATAAATTTATTTTGACAACAATAGACTATTGTACACGCTGGACTAAAACCCAACCTTGTAAAAATATCACCATTGAGGTGGTAATCAAATTTCTCAATAAATGCATCATTACCAAGTTTGGAGTACCATTTTCCTTTGGTATGTGATAATGGCCCTGCTTTTTCTTCTGCAGAATTTATTCAATGGGCATATGAACATAAGATAGTTTTGAAATATTCTTCCAATTATTACCCATAGGGGAATGGAGTAGTAGAGTCTACTAACAAAAATATTTTGGAAGTGATTAAGAAGTTGTTGGAAAGTAATCCCAGGGATTAGCACACACAACTAAAATATGCCCTATGGGCAGATAGAACTCGTATTAAAGCCACTTTAGGGAACTCCCCATTTAAGTTGGTATATGGCCAAGACCCAATCTTTCCTATGCACTTACAGATACCAATTCTCAGGTTCATGCAAGAATTGTACTTGAACGATGATAGGATAGAGGCCAGGCTTAATAACCTACTGAATTTTGAGGAATAGAGAGATGCTGCTTTACAACAGTTTTCCAGTCATCAGGTTGTTGTCAAACGTTGGTTTGACAAGAGAGTGAAGATTAAATCCTTTAGAATATTAGACTTATTACTGTTGTGGGATAAGGCCAAGGAAAGGAAAGGTGATCACCAAAAATTTGACCAACTTTGGTCAGGTCCATATCAGATTGCTGAGATCCTTGGTGAGAATGCTTTTCGTTTAAGTACTTTAACAGGAGAACCTGTTCCATTGCCGGACAATGGGAAATTTCTAAAGCATTATTTTGGTTCATGAAGGGTTTGATGATCAGTTTTGTTGTAAGTATGTAATTAATTGTTTTTCACTTTTGGTTGGTCTGTTTGTTGTTTTCTTTCTTTCTTTCTTTTGTTTGTTTCTGAGGTTTTCATTTTTATCCGATCTAAGTGATGGGTGAAGTTATTCAAAGTATACTGAAGGTACTAGGAGATAATTTGGTTGAGTTGTTTTCAGGTATGTCTGTTGAATTTTTTCATTTCATAACTTGTGACTTGTGTTCCTTTTGTACAATGGTCTGATGGGTTGAACACAAAAAAGTATATTGTAAGAGATCTCATCAACCACGATTGAATCTGTCACAAAATAGATAAATCATTTATTCTATAAAGAAGCTCATTTGTCTCTAGGTGGTTGTATTTTAGATTTTGGGTGAAAAAGATGAACCTTGACATTGTAATGATGTCCATGGTAGTTCTCAACCCCAAATTTCAGGTTGTTATACCTGAGTATTGAGAAAAGCTAATAAAGAATTCCTTCAAGAAAGCTTATAAAATGAGAAAGAAAAGACAATCATTGAATGATGACAAAATTAGTACAATAAGGGTAGTTCAAGCATCTTTATCGGGGTTATGGATGCCTGACCGATAGTGGAGAAATGCTTTGAGAGAACTAGAGGTATCTCCGTCGGGGCTATAGACGCCTGATTGGCAGTAGAGCAATGCCTAGGGTATCGTTGAATGATAGTTAAAAGGGTTGAACTCATGTAGCCTAAATCTTGAATACAGTTGTTTAGGAATGGGAGGGATTTTTACCAAAAATAGATGCACCATACATGCACACACTCATATTTGAAGTTGTTAATGCTGATTTACATTTGAGATTCCATCTCAACCTTGTTTCTTATGACGAATCACACTTGAGTGGAAAACGTTCATAAACCATGAGGTTTTGGGTGACTTAATTCTTCAATATCTTGAAAATGGGTAAACCATTTTCCCAACCGAGTCTCCATTTGTTATGCCTTACATAACCACCCCATCTTCACTTTGGTCAAAATGGGTCCCCCTTTTTTTTTCTTATCCTTGGTGTTTATTTGAGACTTAGGAGTTGTTCTTTTCTCCTAAGTATTTCTTTTTTCTTTTTTCTTTGGAGGAACCATAACCGGAAATGAACCTTGATTCAAAATTACTAAGGTTCCATGTCCTGACTTGTTCCCGCTCCCGCTCCTGCTTGTTTCCTTTTGTTTTGTTTTTGCTCGATGTTGTTTTCCTTTTTGCGGGATCGGATCCAGAACGAATCTTGAACTCAAAACTTTGACAAGTTCCAAGTTTGGTTCCTGTTCCGCCTCCGCCCCTACCTTGTGTCTTTTGTTTGTTCCGTTTTGGGTTTGCTCCTTCCAATCCCATCTCCACCTTGTAGGCTTTTCTTTCATTGGTTTTGTGTTTTCTTCATCTTTGGCAGAACCAAAACCGGAACTAGAACCAAACTAGGAACTTTGTTAAAGTTTCTTGGCCAATTTTGATCCCGATCTCGTCCTCACTTTCTTGTTTTTTGTTCCACTTTACTTTAGTTACACAATGGTTGTGTGCTTGTTCCCTCTATGTTCCCATGCCCGACCAACCACATTAATGGCATTAATTACAAGCCTTCCACATGAGTGAAATCAAATTCTTAACCTTAATTAAGGTTAATTTCCTCATTGTTATTATTGTCTAAACTGTGATATCGAACTAGAGTTGAAATACAGAAGGAGGAGCACAATTTTGATCAGAAAGCAAGAATCTGCATGCAGATTGGATCAAGTTTCATCCTGTTGGGTAGCATTTGAGGTAGGTGGACTTTTCTTTGCTTTGTTTCGCCTTTTTTTTTTCGTTTTATTTGCTTCTTTGTGTCCTTCGCACGTTCGCGAGAGGTTGCTTGTGAATATTCACTCATTTTTTGTGGCATTTCTCGTTGTTTTCACTTTTTGTTTTGTTGTGCCCTAGTTTTTAGGGTTTCATTTTCAATAGATTTTAAGGGCTTTTGGGGTCTCAAATCTATTGAGTGGTTCACTCCATATTGATTCGATGATCTCCATGTTGGGTTTACTACCCTTTAAAATTCCTGAGTCGATTAGTTTTATGAGCTAGGGTTTCACACGCTATTTCTATTTTTGTGCCCTAGCTGGTGGTCTCCCCTTAGTCACATGATGGATTGATCCCCTTTGTTATTTCAAGCCCCCTCGACTTCCCATAGGAACTCATTTTAGAATACTATGAGTGTTTCATAAAATTGTTCTATGATTGATGATAACGAGCAGAAGCGGATCTAGGTTATGGGTTCAACCCATAAGTGAACTTTCAACAATTCAAGTTCGATCTCGAGCCTGCTCCCAATAAAATTTTGACTTACAAATGTCCTTTACTTCGATGAATGCGTAAGCATAATGGATGTGGGATGTGAAACTTAATGATCTAGTTCTGGATTTTGTTCCAATCCCGGTCCCGATATCCATCAAAACTACAGTCCTGATCCTGACATGAAGTCCAATCCTGGTCCCGGTTCTGATGATGATTTTGACCCCGATCTCACCATACTTGATTCTTTTCAATTCTGGTTCCTTTCTTGGTTCCGCCTCTGGTGAGTGGTAAATTTTGTTAAGTATGTAGAGACTACATGAAGAAGGATAGAGTAACATGGAAGGTGAGCTCTCTAATACTAATTTTCATACTTACCATAGATCTAATCTTGGGTTGTCATGCAGGAAGTGAGCGATGTCAGGAGCCTTTGTAGGAGCATACAAAATGGAAGGTTAGACTGCAGAAATTTCAAAATAAACAAAGCCTATGAGGATCAAGATGGAGCAACTCCCATACACCTTGAGATATAAACATCAGAGTCCCAATGTTATTGCAAGCAAGTTGGATCTAGAGTTGGCTGATGTCACGAACACCAATCTAGGCCCATTGAATTATGAGGAATTTCTAGATGATACCTTTGCTAAACATATGTTCGAGAGGACCGAGAGAATAGTTTAGTCAAAGTTGGCACATTCACCATCTTTCCATTTTCAGGCCAGTGCCTAGAACTTATCATTGCAGCGATAAGAGCCTATAACCCAACAACTAGGCAATGTGTTGATCTTCAAGGAAATGTGATCAATGACTTGTCTCCACAAATGATGAAGTTAATGTTAAATGCACCTACCCCTCAAAATCCTAGGCTATTGAATGAGGCAGAGGCATTGCAATCATTTAGTAACAAAAAGGAAGTCAATAGAGCTCATTTGAAATAAAGGTGGTTAAAGGTAGAAAATAAATCCCTAACCAAGGTGCCAGATCAACCTAAAAGGGTAGATTTCCAAAAGGACATAGGTGATTTAATCATGATGTTGTCTAGGATATTTGGGAAGAGGGATTCCTCATGCTTCAAATAATGGATGTTTCCATTTATTGAGACAATTCTGGATTGGAAACAACAATTTAATTAGACAATGATTTTTTCAGATTGCCTCCACAATCAAATGCAAAGGGTAAGAGAAACCAATAATTTTTTCATGATTTCTTATGTCATATATGCTGCAGCAAGGATGGGTATCTTCCCTAGATTAAATGTTGTAGGAATAATGGCGGAAGCTCTAGGACAGAAGAGACCGTGGGAACATTATGATCAACTTACCCTACATACATCAGAGTTTCACTGGAGAAGGGTCAATGATTCATTCCTCTATGTTATCATTAATAGGCTAACTGGAGATGCTGGATATAGACTAAGTAGGGATGCTATGGCCTTTATTGTAGAATGGGGATATTGGTATATCCAATACCCCAAGTTCTCCTATTTCAGATTAGCAGGATTTTATGGGCACCCTCACCTACTTCCAAGGTATTGTGGTGACATGATTATTCTCATGGAGTTTGTGTACCAAGCCTTAGTAGTCACTAGTAAATTTTCTAGCAAGCAAAAAATAGGATGTCATAAGTTTCCCAAGAAGTTGGGAGAATACTGTTG
The DNA here is from genome assembly GCA_007115665.2 of Sequoiadendron giganteum. Classification (NCBI taxonomy): domain Eukaryota; kingdom Viridiplantae; phylum Streptophyta; class Pinopsida; order Cupressales; family Cupressaceae; genus Sequoiadendron; species Sequoiadendron giganteum. The sequence goes on along the minus strand of CM021108.1, from coordinate 363,150,647 downwards.
TGCTGATATTGTGGTTGCAAAAGTAGTATGTGATGAATTGAGTCATTTAAGGTTGGGATTGTACACCTATAGGAAGCATTTTGACCCAAAGAATAAGATGAATAAGTTGCTTCCCATTGTTTTTGAGAAGCACTACAATTTTCTAGAAGTTTGTTGGTGGGATTTGTAGGATGAGTATGATAATTATGAAAGATTTCCTATTCCTTGGATGACTGAATTTGGAATAAAGGAAGATATTATTGACACATTTTCAAATGATGGTGTGACCTTGGATCTAGTATACGAGGTTGAAAAGATTGGCACCAAGGACTTGCCCCCATAAATTGGGAGGAAGAAGAATCCATTGACATCAAGAAAATTTCTAGGACCGTATTGGATAGAAGTATCCAATGGGTGATCATGAGAATAAAGGAGCCAAAAGCTCAAGGTTCAAAGAAGAGGAAAGCAGGGGCCACTAAAGGATATCAAAGGATTAAGAGAAGGGCAACCTCTAGAGAGAAACTTGAATATCTTCCTCCTATCTCTGGAGGAGATGCTATTCCAGAAATACCAGCCAAAGAAGTTGAGGAATCACAAGGCATGGATGCTACAACTGTTGGAGAAGGTTCCTCTTCTCAACCTACCTTTACTTAAGAGCCAACCAAAGAAGTACCTACACGAAGCCTTCATGAAAAAGCAAAAACATTGAAGGGAATAGAGCTTGAGGTTGAAATTCATGACATAGACACTGATTTAGAAGAGACACATTCTGATGATGAGGTTGCTAGAGATATGTCTGCCCAAAATGTGTGAGAAGAACATGTTCTCACTTCGAAAGATCAATGGAAATTATTTGAGGCTGCTAAGAAAGAGGTAGATGCTAAATCAGAAGTTGATATGCTTGATAAACAATAGGAGTTGGAGGCCACTGTAAAAGCTAAAGAATTGTCTAGACAACAAAAAGAGAAAAGGAATCTCTTTAGGCCAACTATAAAGTAGTAGATGAAACCCGAAGAAAGAAAGAAGAAGAAGAATTGGAGTTGAGGCAAAAGGAGGTAGAGGAACAAACCAAAATTGACCAAGAAGCTACTAAAATGTGGGCAAGGGTGGAAGAGCTAAAAAAATAAATAAATCAGCTATTGGAGGAAAGAAGATTAGAAGAAGAACGATTGGCCAAAGTTGAACAAGAAAAGAAGGCAAAAGCTGAAGCTGATAAATTGGCCAAGGAAAAATCAGAGAAGAAGAAACAACAAGAGGTTGACTCTCAACCCAAGATAGTAATTTAGAAACCTCTCTCTCCTACCACATCTCCTTCCACTCACATGATAACTCCCCCTACTACCCCAACATGGCTAAAGCTCAATCTTGAGAAGAAGAAGATAGTGCAACCACAACCCCTTAATTGGGATGATGTCAAAAAGGAAATAGAAAAGGAGAGACTGAAGAAGAGAGCTAGGGTTATTCATTCCACAAGGCTAACAGATGCTGGAGAAATTGTTGCTGAATATGCCATTCCTATGATTGACAAGGATAAATAGGATATGAAATTAAGTGATTACCAGTTGGGCATTGTCAATCTAGGAAAGCCCATGAGAAATCAACAGATGAACTTAATTGATATTGTAGCTTCTTCTACCAAGTCTAGAATGATCCAAGACAAGAAAAAGAAAGATGAGCTTAAATCACAAGTTGATCAGTTGCATAAGTTCTTGAAGGACTTATCTTCCCCTATCTCTTCACAATCTGCTGCTCCTAAAACACCCATTTTTCTAAGTAAGAAAGATGCAGATAACTTCATGTAAATGAGGAATAAAGTAGGAATGATGGATATATGGGTTAATATACTGAACCAAGAAGTGGAGGAATTTCTTGTGGAGGGTTGCAAAGCTCATGAAGAAGCATTGGAATTGATTAATGACATGGTCACACATGCTAAAACTATTGGGAAACAAGAGGAAGAGTATTCAGAGCATGCAAGGAGGCTAAAGGACATCAATAAATTATGCAAGCAAACCTTGTTAGAATAATCCATTCTCGAAGAGGACAATTTTGATTTTATTGATAAAACTATTAGCATCATCAAGTTCAGGTCTTCATTCATCTATACACAAAGGAATGAGGTGCAATAGGTTGGGAAAGATCTAAATGAATAGGCTGAAGAATTGGGATCAAGTATTGACATACTTGTTGATGAAGAAATTCCTATGGAAGATGGCCTCATCCTTGATAAACTCAAGGAAAAATGGAGTAGTAGATTTGAAGGGGTGATGCAAAAGGGGGATGATGGCAATGATATCTTGATGGACAAGCTAATGGATGTTAAGGAAGAGGTAAAGGCTGCCAGGGGGAACTCATCAAACTTAAGGATATGAAATAATTTGCCTCTGGCAAGCTATCAAGAATAAAATTTGAAGATAGTTGGGTAGATGGGCTAGATACGAAAATGCTTCAACAAGTGATCACTAGTTATGATGAGTATATGTTGGAGCAGAAAGTGCAAGGTTAAGGCACCCATACATCTGTTCCTTGGCCAGATCAAGATCAAGAAGGTGTGGTTTGCAAAAGATATACCAATTGTCTATTTTGTAGGAAGGTAACATAGAATCAACTGAAGATCTCAGCATGTCTATTCTCCTCCTTTTGGAACACAAGTTTTAACAAGAAGTCTTCCATCAACAACTAAAAGATCAAAATGGATGTCTATTCTACATTGCCCAGTCACCCCATAATTTGTGGATCTAGATTTTTGATGAGAGAAATTAGTGCTAAATAGGTTTATATATAAAATTTCTCTCCACTTTGTAAAGGTCGGCTCATTGAAGTAAGATTATCCACCTAAAGGAGACTTAAGAGATAGTTTACAATTTTAGAAGTTTTTACAGTTTATGCAAGATACACTTGGATACATTTTCTTTACCAATTTTCAATACAAAGTTATGTTATTTATGGAATATTGTTCAATGATAATGTTGATGAACCATAGAAATTCGTATGCCAGTGAATGATGTGCATAAGTATTTTTTAATTGATACAAATAAGTAGAAGATTCCAAATTTAAAGCTATTTGATTAAATTATTTGTAAATTGGATTCTTTTATGTTTGTTGATCTATGAATTAATGATGAGCTAGTGATGTGTTACTGTCTAATTTTGAGGTTTGATGGTTGTACATTTTGAATTAGCACTATGAATGAATATAATGGTTCATAATAGTCTATGGATTATATCATTTTATAGTTTCTTAGTTACTTGAAAGGCTCATGGCGAAATTAATATGTCTTAATTGAAAGGAATTTACATTTATGATTTGTTCTTCTATGCTTTGATCTATCTTTTTCTATTTATTTTACACCCCTAAACGTTAGATTAGTTCATATCATGCAGTTTGTGTCCTTTTACCAGTAGGCCCCTTGAATATTATGGTTGCATGGACTACTGAGCGAAATAGCACAGTTGAGAACCAACTACAGAGACCTTGGAAGATAGGTGGTTTTAGATCAGTTATCTTTTTCAGGAGAAATAGAGTAGAAATATTATGTTTAACGTTGTGCTATTTTGACTATCAACAAGGCTTATGTATTAAGTCTTTATTTTTTGTTGAATGGTCATTTCCTGTTGTCTAGCTCATGGCTCATTTCCTTTTAAAACAAGCAATATGCGCATGTGCTTAAAGTTTGAGCTGTCAAATCTATTCTTGGTCCTTGCATGCATGACGTGTAGTATTTAAAAATTGTATTTTGGCTAGGTTGTGTGGTGTGTGCGATTGCACCATGCATCCCCCAGCTCAGGTGGGACCCAATCTCCATTATCGATAGGTATTAGCTGGAGGTTAATCAACGACTCTAAATGTACCGTCCGACCAAATTTGAGTTGTAGAGCACATGCGGCGTAGGTTATTAAATAATGGCACCTAACCTTGTGTGTGGTCTATGTGATGACACCATGTGGATTCGGCTGGCGACGTATGAACGCTGGATGGTGCCTGTAGGTGATGGATGTGTTGTCTGACTGGGAATGACAACATTGGTTGATGGACTGGCCATGCAACAACATGGAATTTTAAAATATCTTTGACTCAATCTGAGTCATCCGAAGTGCCATCTCGGCGATTGATCGATGGCTCATGTTCAAAATGAAAAATTGGCCATGTGATCATCGCTGAAACACTGCAAATAGCGAGCATTTATGGCATATGATCTTCAAAGGATATCAGCCTGATCTCCATGCATTTAAAGAACTAATTCTTGGCAACTATGATGAATGGTACGCCGATTTCCATGTACCTGGGAATTAATAGTGATGAAATAGACATCAGTGAATAATCACTCATTCACTCATGCTCTTTGGGAGCATTGATGGTCAACATCATCAATTGGCTCAAAAATGTGGATGATGACTCATCTTTTCTATCACAGTAATTGGGAGTTTGAATTTTTTGTGCTTAGCAATTTCTCTTGTGAGGTTTCTATTTATCAGTGCAAGATGAGTCGGTCGAACGCATCTCCATCAACTATGCGTTGGTCAACCAGAGTTAATGTTTGAAAATCTGGTGGTGACATGCCACTAACTCATTTGACTGCAAAATACAATGAAAATTTTCGATGAAAGATGTACAATTAGATGAATCATTGGGTACATGTGTAATTAATGTGTACTTTTCATTTTTTTAAAAAATTTGTGCCCTACGTTCGTCGAAATTTTGACGTACAGTGATTTTCGTTGGAATTTTGATGAACAATGATTTTCGTCGAAATTTCGATGAACATCGGGCATAAATATTAATAAATGAAAGTTAGTTTGACAATTTATCTATACTTGCAATAATGTTTGCGAATTTTCCCTACTTGCGAATTTACGATACTTGTGACAGTTTGTGGAGGTTATAGGCCAATTTTTTTGGGTGTAAAATATCAGAATTATTAGATTTTGTTACTTGTCTATGATTAAAAGTTATTGGAGTGTGAGTTTGATATTTTTTGAAGATCTAAATATTCAAGCTTGGTAAAGAAAAATCATGTCAGATAATATTAATGTAGAATAAAATGAAATATGGGCTAGATTTAAAAGAAAGGGTGATGGGAAATGTTATTGTCCTTGCAATAATTGCAAGGGCTTAAAGATGAGAAGAATTTTAATTACAACAACTGAGAAACATTGTAGGTAGCATGGTCACATTGAAGGGGGGCATGATTATCGTCCATTGGTAAGTTGTTCATTATATGTCCTTTTATTGATTGAATTTGTAAATGTTTATATCGTTTTAACACTTTTTATATAAAAAATCACTTGATCATGATAATGGTTTATTTATGTTGATCATTATTATAAAGGTGGGGCACCCTAGGGCACATGATATGGATTATCACGGCTTGGAGAATGTGGTTTTGCAAGCGGAGGAACATGGAGCTATGAATATCGAAGATGAAGTTAATGATCCTATGGAAGAAGATGATCATGCGCTAGAAAAAACAGTTGAAAATGATGGTACAAATACATTGATCCATGACACATTTAGTGGCACAATTGATCATGATGATTGAGATGACTTTGAGGATGTTCATGATTTACCTATACTTGATAAGGTATACGAGCCCCTTTATGAGGGCTCCCAAACAAATCTTCTCTCTGTTGTATTGTTGCTGGTGAACTTGAAGGTTATGAATGGCTTATCCAACATAGCAATCTCACGGATGTTAAGGTATGTCATATATGTCATATTTTTTCATCTGTTTAAATTGTTGTTAGTTCATCACTAGTAAATAAATTAGGATGAAATATGTACCATTAATATTAACAAATTATTTTTTTGTTGTAGATTGATAGGTGAATTTTTGTTACCACCATCAAATATTTTACCTCACTCATATCGAGATTTATTTTCCATTATGAAAGATATTGGAATGGAGTATCAAGGAATAGATGCATGTCCCAATGATCATACTGTATATCATAAACAACATGAATTTGCAACAGAATACCTAGAATTTCATATCAGTAGATATCAAACAGATCAACTAACAAAAAAGGTGCCTCGCAAGGTTCTTCGTTATATTCCCATTATTCCATGTATGCAACGATTGTTTAGGTGTGAAAGCTTAGCGCAATTTATGGATTACCATGCATGGAATAGAAGTGGAGAAGACATTCTTCGAATGCTTGCAGATGGTTTTGCATTTAGGGACATAGAGTAAAAATGGCCACACTTTAAAGAATAACCTTGTAATCCCAGGCTTTCATTGGCAACAGACAGTGTCAATCCATTTGGAGAGCTGAGATCTATTTACTCGGCGTGGCCTGTTTTTGTTATCAACAATAACATTCCTCCATGGATGTCAATAAAGAGGGAGCACATAATGTTGGCAATGATTGTTCCAGGCATTTGTTTACATCGATTTTCTTTAACGTAGTAACATCTCATTTCTCTTATTTGTTGCATAATGACTTATATTTTTTTCATTTAATAGTCATGTAGATTAATTTATATATATTACAGTAAAATGGTTATAATAATTATGTAATATTTATGTTCATTCAACTAGGTAAGTACCAAGTTAAAGATATGAATGTATATATCGAGCCTCTTATCGACGAGTTACTAAAGTTATGGAATGGCATCACTATGTATGACGTCTCTAGACCAATAGGACAAAGATAATTTCAATTCCATGCAATGCTTGTATGGACAATTCATGATGCCCCAAGGCTAACACATTTTTGTGGTATGTTATAACGTTCGACTACACTTTAATGATATTTAATTTCTATAAGTAGATATCATGCATGTTTTTTAAATAATCTATTCCTTATATATAATTATAAAAATTGACATATTTAATCAAATTATATATGATCTTGCAGGTCTTCAAACAAAGGGAAAATTTGCATGTTCAGTTTGTGGTCCAAAGATGAAATCTCGTCATTCAACAAGTTTAAGAAAGCAGGTGTTTGATGAGTATAGGCACTTCCTCCACATAAATCATAAGTATCAAACTACCATAAAACATCTTTTCAATGGGAAAGAAGAGACTACATCAAAACCACAAAGAATGACACCTCACCTATTGAAGTTGGAATATAATAGAATTAATCATCAAGGTTATACATCGGATCAAATTATTTATCTATCATATATGATATGTTTGAAATTTATATTTTTATATTGTGTTTTGTTTACTCATGCTGTAATTGACAATGATTGTCGTTGTTAATTTATTTAACTTATATGCTTCGTGAAGGTCATCAAGACATTAATGGCCAACTTCCACAGGGATTGAAAATTTATCCTAGACAAGTTAGTAGGTTGCCCTACTATGAGAAGCTAGAAATTGTGCATTTTTTTGATACAATGCATATCGAAAAGAATATAACTGAAACGTTATGGAAAATATTGGATGGAAGGCATGACAAAGAAAAAATTGTCAAAATTTGTAGTGACATTCAGGAAGCCAATCATGTAATGAAAAATTTCATTCAATTAAATAGTGATGGAGACCAAATTAATATAAGCGCCCTTCCTTGGTTATTAACGAAGCAGCAAACAATGCTATAAAAGAAGTCATACGGAAAATTCAATTTCCCATAGGATTTGATGCGAACATAAACAATATCATAACAAAGAAAGGTGAATTTGGGTCAGGGATGAAAACGCATGATTGGAATACCTTCATTAAGGTAATTATTTTGGAATATTGTATATATATTTGTATACTACATGTACTTTTTAGTGTATTATGTTTACTACTTTTGGAAAAATAATGAAAAGATCATTTTATAATTGTTGTAGTATGTTCTACCTCTATCTCTCCTAGACAAGTTCGACAACAATGTCAAGAAAGTTATATATGATATTGGAAAATACATGAGTAAGTAGCGATATTTGTTCAATTCGTTGTGTAGATATTATATTTTCCATTTGTTTTACTTGTTATGTAATATATTGTATATTTTTGTTCAATCTCATTAATATATTTGTGCCTTGAATCACTTGTAGATGGTTTTCATTTAAAGAAATCCATAAAGAATATATAAATTATTGGAAGAGAAAAATTCCTCATCTAATGTGTGAAATGAAAAAGTGTCTACCTTCGATATTTTTCAATGCACAAGAACACTACCTCATACACAAAGTTGAGGAGATTAAATTGTGTGGACCTATACACAATCAATGTGGATGGTTGAGAGGCACTTGAAATTTTTGAAGGCTTTGGCTAGACAAAGAGCACATCCTGAGGGTTCTATGGTGGAGGGATATATGGTATACCAGACCATGGTGTACATTACTGAATATCTTCCTAAGTTTGCAACAAAGATCCATGTAGATTGCATTTGGGATCCCAACTCCATTAACAAATTCGAAGGGGAGTACCTGATGGGGAAAGGTAGATTGAGGAAAGTGAGAGGTAATTATAAGATGGTCATGGAGATTAATTAGAATATATTTTACATTTGATTTTTATGTATATTGTACTTATTTAATTATTAATCTTCAATATACATCAATTATAAATTTAGGTCGTATACTGTGGTAATTAACTAATTATACGTCATTTGTGAATTTCAATTTTTTTTGATACAGTTGGTCGAGAGTGGGATGCACTACATTTTTACGTTGCAAACAATATTGATTGGATGATGGTATGAATTGAATGATGTCAACAATCTGGTCGCGCATTAACATGGGAAGGTGTGGCTTCATTGGTTAAAGAAGCTCATCATAATGGAGATTCCAATGTTACACCAAGGGAAATTGATTTAGTATATGGTTTAAGAGATAAACAGGTATGTATAAATATATTAATCACCCATATTATTTAATTATTTTCAATTATATTGATGCATATATATGTTGAGTTTTTTTTCTTTGCATACATTCGGCCAAGAATAAATATGTTTATCAAATGATGATGCAATAATTTTTACATGTTTGAAATATTGCAGGTGAAACACCACAAGGCTATGTGGTGCAATGGTCATAAATTTTGAATCAAAAAGTTGGATGAAACGAAGAAAACTTGTGATTCTAGGATAACTGTAGTCTTTTAGGTGACTAATGTTTCATCTAGAAGTGACACACATCCAAAAGTCTCAAAAAATTGATACTATGGGATTTTGGATGATATACTTGAGTGTGACTTTAAGTCCTTTAAATCAATTTTGTTCATCGTCCAATGGTACAGGCTACAATTGAATGAAAATGATCTTGAGAGAACTTTTATTGAACATGATAATGGATTTACCATGGTTAATACAAGGTCGATCGAGCAAGCTGGAAATGAGCCCTATGTTCTTCCAAGCCAATGTGACCAGGTATTTTACTCAAAGGTTCCAGGTAAACTGGGTTGGTCATTTGTTGTTAGACATGATCCAAGAGGAAGGCTGGTAAAGTATAATGTGGCAGAAGAAGAAGATATAGAAGAACTAAAAGATGATGTAGATGATGATCATGATCAACAGTTAGTTGATGATGTGCTTGATGAAGATGTCGAAGAAGAGGAACTAGATTATGATGATGTAGGAGTTAATGTTCATGAAGATGATATTTGTGTGGATGATGAAATTATCGAAACTGATATCAATGACAATGATGATGATATGACCAATCCTTACAATGTCAAATTTGGATCGGATGATACAAACAAAGAGTTGGATGAAGAAGAAGATCAATGACATTGAAACGTATGAGTTATGCAATTATATTATCTATTTGATATTGATTTATTGATAGAATTATATTTGACTTATATGGTTACATAATTAATTCATGATGTTTTTAGTTTTTATGCCATTACATAATTAATTCATGATGTACTTTTTAATGTTGTTAATTCATGATGTTACAACTATTGTAGCTCTCTTAGAAATTTCCATATGATCAAATCCTAATTACTTTACGACTATTTATGATTAGATATTCTTTGATCATATCTTTGGTTATTTCATTCCCAAAAAATTAGTGTTTCCTCATGTTGACCCCGAATAGTGACATGTGTTTTGTATTACTAACATGTGACATTGTATGCATATATTGATTTATTGTATATATTATAGTCTTACCAACATATACTATTGTATGCTTGCATGGCTTCTTAGTTAATATATATTTTTTTATTATTGATCTTTTTGATATTTTCTATAAGTTATTATTAGATGATACACATTGGATTCCTTTTAATTTCTTATATTTGAAGATACATAACTAGTTACAAGGATAATATAAAGAAGATATATCTATATATGTATCATTTATGAGTTTCTAAAATATTTTACTTCCATGTCAAACACTTTATTTACTTCAATTGAGAAACACAATACCTCTATAATCTTGCATTTATCAAGTGTCAATAAAATAAAATTCAAGTACTTAGCTATCAATTTTCTCTTGATTGATCTAGTAATAATATACTAGCCAACTAATACTCATCCAATGATATCATCTTGAATTGATTTGTGTTATAGGGTTTATCTTGTAGTTTTAATGTATGAATTTAAGGTTCTTACAATGAATTTTCAACCAATGGTTATATTATTCTATCCTATATTTACCATTCTAGTTCTAAAATAAAACATACAAATCAAACTTAACTAGCAATCACTTAAATTATATTCCCATCATTTGGAGAAAACTCTACAATATTCCCATCACTAAAATGAAAAATATAATAAATATAGATAAGGTTAGTAGAAATCTTAGGAACAAAGAGAACATCATTGATCCAACCATCTACCAACTATATATTTCTTGATCCTAAAACTAAAACTTGTGGATATTTTTCAACTATTTACTAAGAAGTGTTACTATTAGAAAGTGAAGAAATAATATGATTCATATTATGTGAAGCACCTAAATCAAGTATCTAGCTAGAAAATGGTTTATGTAAAGCCCAAGCAGAAAAGGGAATACCCTTTATAAGTGGACTTCACATGTCACTTGACTTCTTCCTTGTCTTGGAGCAAGACTCATTAGTCTTAAAAGTGGGAGGTGTGGATTATTTATTTTAATTACATATATTTTTGGATGGAGAGTTACAAAATAAAGTAGTTTTTTAAAAATATTTTACCTATTTTTACCTTTTCTATTGGAATATTGATCCATTCTTGCTTGACTTACAACTAGGAAGAGCACCCAATTATCCAAGTTTGGAATGCTTCCTATTAAGGTTCACATAGAAAATATCTAGGGCGGGTATCTTAAAGTTAGTTCCTATTCCATTTGTGGTGAGTCAAAGGTAGAGGAGAAAACCTAAAAAGGGCCCTTTACCTTAGAAAAATTCAAGAAGATACATTCCTTATTGAATTTTTCTTTTAAAATACCCTTTAATTCAATAACAATAACTTGAATTTTTTAAATAAATCCCAATCAAGCAATGAACATCATGAGAAATATATATCAATTTTTCTTCTAATTGTAATGCATAAAACTCATTAATACTACCAAATAGATCATGAAAATCATCATTTACCTTTTGAGGTGTTGTGCACTCCACAATATAAAAAAAAGTTACGTAAATTATGTAATCCAATCAAACCCATGGATTCACCATTTTTTTTGTAAATATTTTTTTAAAACTCGTTAATACATATAAGTGGTTTGATAGCTAACATTTACCATAGAACCTTAGAATTTTTCAATCTTTCATTTTTGTGTGATAGCTATGTAGGGATAACATCTCAATAGCCCTAGATTCATCTGTTAGGACAACAAATACCGAGAGAGAGAAAAGGGCAATGGGCACTTAAATTTTTCCTTTTAGCCCCTTAAACGAATTAATACACAAGGTAAATTTTAACAATGGAAAATAAAAAATCAACCATCAATAACAAAAAATGTTTTATAATTTATAGGAAAATAGGCTTGTCAAACAAAAAATGGAGGTTACAAGTAGATTCCTTGTATTTTCTAATCAATTTAAAGAAGTTAGCCAATTTTTACTCATGGATGAAGGTTATGTGAATCACAAAAAAAAAAAAAAAGATGCTTCAAATAGAAATTACTATTACCTAGATTAAAAATAGTAAAAATATGTGGATCATACTTTAGAGCTCAAAAATATCTTTTTAATAAGAAGTATAAAATATGACATCATAGGAAAAATTTGTGTGATTTTGAAAGAAATAGCCTCAAAGGGATGAAAAAGGGCCCCTATGGTATATAAGGATGATGCTTTTAGGTGGCCTTGGTCACTAGTGGAGTGAAAAAATGGTTGAGATACCTTGTAGAGTAGAGATGACTAAGGATTTCCAATTTTCGTGGTAGTCCCAAGTGGTGTTAAAAAAAAATTTAGTTCTTATGTGCTAGGCACTAAATATTATGACTACATGGCATTATATCATGAGGACTATAAAATAAGATCTACCACATAAGATAATAACACTAATAATTTTAAGTAAATCTACTCATAGTGTGGCATACCCTACAACCACAAATATGTCAAAAAAATTGTGAAGTACCTATGGTTACGACAAGGGAATATAGGGGGTCCTATGCCCAATGGGGAACCCTATTTACACCTAAGATAAGTATGGTGCTATATGGGTCATTTCATACCCTATATAAAAGATATTAAATAAAATCTTAAAAAAATGAAAATCCCTTCTTTGTACACCATATATGTGTGTTGGTTACATCTACGTCCAAGGAAATATGCGAGTGACACAAAAGGATGCAAAAATGGTACAATATCAATATAGATGTACAAAAATGCATACACCATATGGACTAGGAAGCCAAAAAAGGTATCCATTCTTGAAATAGATCTAAACCCTATGAATATTACAATTTGATTTTGGAAAATTTGAGCCTTTTGGACTCAACACTGATTTGAAATTTAGGCTAGGATACACCCAAAAACTATCTTGGAAAAATATCCTAAAAAAGAGAGAGGGACTTGTAATTTCCTAGATTTGATACCATGTTGAAGTTTGTAAAATAACTTCATATGAGCAAGAATACTTCCACAAGAGAGATAAGTAAAAAAAATGATATATTTCCAATATTGATGTGATAAAAATGTACATAGAGATGATTTTGTATGTAGTCAAGGATGAGACAAGAAGGTATTTGGAGTAGGTGAGAATCACACATGTGAATGTGACAAGTGTCCTAATAAGTTTCATATGCACATGAGGAGATCTCATCTACCCTAGCTTATCTCACCCTTTCCTATATTATGTATAAGGGCCCCTATGTATATGCACATGAATTTAGACAACTAAAGGTTTCCCTCAATATAATTAACTAACTAGGTGTGATTAAGACATAAAATTAAAATATTATTGTAAAATACATGTTCACGCCAACAATGATAACTAAATTTTTGGGCCTTGCTAACAAAAACTACATATATTGTGAGATTTGAGCTTGAAACAAATCTCATGCCTGGAAACCACTATTGTGTCATTAGAAAACAAGTTTCAACTGCCATTTAATGGTAAACTAGTTCTAGTGTAATGGTAAAATCCTCTAAAATATCAGGTAAAAGCCTATATATACTATTATATAATAATAAATATAATTATATTATATATAATTTAATCTAATATTACTATTATATTAAATATATATTATATTAATTATATTTTGTATTATATAAAAATATACTTATTATTAATTATTAATTATAATAATTTATAATGTATAAAAGAATATAATATATAATTATAATAAGTAGAATAATTATATTATTTATTATGTAAAATATAGCTAATATATACTTAACTATGTAGAATATTAAAACCTAAATGGCACCATAATTTTCATTTTAATTAACATACTCTAAAACCTTCGTCGAAACCTTATTTTTAGGTTGTAGCTCGTCAAATTGGAGAAGTGAAAGGTCAATACCAGTGATCAGGAAGAGTTTGGAGGAGTGAAAACCCTGCATATCAATACGTGTGCGCAGGAGCACACATAGCTTAGTGCAAAAAGGTAGGAGGAAAGCCAGAGCGACGAGGTTGAGGGCACTCAGGGAAAATCGACGACCAAGGGACAATGAGTACTGTAAGTGATTTATATCTTTTATATTGGCACCCCCATTCTCTTTAACCTGCAATTTTCATGCCTTTCCAAAGATCTTCTCATACATTGGAACCCCCATTCTCGTAAAATGGTATAAGATAAGATAAAAAAGAAGAAGTTGTATTCAGCCATACCCTGACTAGCATGCATGCCTAAGAAATTTTTGTGGTCTTCAACTCTGCAGATGGATCAAAACATAGCTACTTACCTGCCCACTTAGAGCTGCAAATGCCTCTACCATTGATCAGGATTGAAATGCCCTTTTAGAGTCCCTTTCTCAACCCTACTTGTGATGCTAAGAAGTCAAGTCCTATATCAATCTTGGTTCAACATTGTGACACTTAGAAAGTATCAAAATTTTGATCTAATGCATGCTATTTGAAGGGTTTACACCCTAGGCTAGTTAATTTGATTACAATACCCCTAATGGATCCAATAAACTATATAATGGTCCTATAGGTCTTGGGATAAAAATCCATATCACAAGTAAATAATTGAACCCACATGAGTTTGCCTCTATTTGGCCACATACATAAATACAAGCTCATAAAATGGTCTCAAAGGCCATTTACTGCATTCAATTATTATTTGAAAAATACATTAGTTAGTTGACATAGGTTAAATCCATAAATGTAATATTACAAAAAATCTACTTTTGAGTATATCACATTTTGTGTATTACTAATCATAAATCTTAACATACATTTATCCACCATACATATATCCACCATATTCAATATACTTGCTATTAATTACCTATAGTTAGAAAAGGTGGTCATAAGGAACTCCATCTTAATCTCAACATAAGTTCAAGTATATATGTAGGTAGATCTTTAGTACCTATTAAGAGTTTCTCACCCATCAAATCATAACATCTAAATACCTCATTATAGTTGAATACAAAGTTAGCAAGTTTTGTTAACTTTGTGATAGCCAAGTCATGGTCAATTTTATCATGACCCTATTTCTTAGAATAATATACCTTAATAGCTCTTGAGGCTAACTTATACCCTCTTTTACTTTTCATTGATTCAAGACATAAGGTCATATTGTTTAACACACAAAATTTGATCATTCTAGTTTAGACAGGTTTGGAGGCATTTTCACACATTCACATCAAGAAAAACCACAATGACAATGCCTCTAGAAGTTTATTCAAGATTGGAATAGACTTTGAAAAGATAAAAACCAAAAATCTCAAAGTAGGCAAGCTTGATGATGATAGGTTTCCTTTCATTGAATCAAATATACATAGTGGGAACATATTAATTGTAAAGGTGAGTTCACAACCATCTAATGCATAATTCAACCTCTAGTTGAAACGTACTGAAGAAGGATTGATCAAATTTAGGAACAGTTCAAACCTTGGAGCTTTTCCCAAACCCTTCCCCTACGAACTTGGGTCATAGGGGCATCCTTTTTCCAAGGAATACATACATACATACTTCCAAATGGGATTGAAATCCCATGTTGTTCTTCTAATATTTCCACTATTATGATGAGAAATTGCAGTTTCTCAAGTGAATATAACTTATATAGATATAGATAAAACCATTTTGTCACATAAATCTAAAACTATATAGCTAAATCTATTTTTTTTTTGGTAGGAATATAAAATATTATAGATGAATGCCCATGGGGTTGAGCTTAATTTGTTTTTCACCATTGTTGGGCTAAGCCATGGCCCTTTTGTCACTATTCTACAAAACCCTCCATTTTCCCTCAATACACTAGGGTTGTAGAGAAACACCATATACCCGACCTCCGTAACTGAACTATTTTCTTCAACACATTAAAACAATCCTACAATATGACAAAAAAACTTCATTCATACTATTGCATTCATCAAATTGACAAACCTTGACTTAATAGCCACAAATTCACAAGAAAATTGCCCCTGTCAGCCCTAGGGCATCAATTCAATGTCAAGTTTCTTGCTTTAACATAACCATAAATGAAATGAAAATCTATCCTACCATGTTGCACACCAATCCAATGAGTTACAGTTCCAAGACAGTGGGTGGATTGGTGGATGTTATTTGTTTTTAGCCCTCAAACCCTTACATAGGCAAAATAGGGCAGTCCTTGTATTTGATTGTTTTCTCCCACAAAGCACTAATTTAGCATTTCAAAACAAATTAAAATGAAAGGGAACACATACATTTATCTACACCAATGATCTCAAAGCATTTCAAGATTGTACGGATCCATACAACACAAAAGAACTTCAGAAAAACAATAAAACATAGAAAATTGCTTCAAGAACGTGGTATTTGATATAAAATTTTGGTATCAAAACCTCCAACAACATTTTCTCAGGTCTTGGAATAATTTTTAAATAATCTAAAACCCAAAATACCTTCAACCAACATCCATAACTAACTTGCAAACACTTAACAACCCATTATTTTACAAAATTGCAATTTTGACAACTTTTAATGTCAACAATTGCAACTTTTTACATTATCAACTAGATGAATTCCAAGCACCCTAAACACATTGAAAATGGTCTTGTTAGACCTTATTCACCTTGAATACATGAATCCCTACCAGAAAACCTATTCTACCTACTTTGACAATATTTGACCATCATTGACAATTTCTTCACATATTTGATCTTGTTGACAATATGGATCAATGAAACAATAAATGGTCTTTTAGACCTTATTAAAACATTAAAAAACTTTGCAAACCTCCCTAGAAACTTCTATTATCAACCTATAATGCTCCATTTTTGAACATAAGGTGTAGGTGCTCCTGCACCAAAGACTCCCCAATGAGCTATGCCTGTATCACATGGAGTCGTCTTCCATTGATTGTAGAACATATTATTGACCTCCATTCACAAAAAAATAATATGGTTGTTGGGAACAAAAGTGGAGAAAATCAAAGATAGGGTCTTATAAACTCAAATCCTACCATCATGCATAATCAAAATGTTGTTGTTTCAAATGACTATGAACACTAACTTTCACTATTTAAAGATGTTGAAACCTTGTCATAGAGAACTAGAACATTGATGCAACCACTCATCCTACCTTAAAACATATGAAAAGTCTCCTAGAAATTAGACATAGGAAGATTTAAGATGACTTAAACAATTTTTATTTCCAAAGCATAAACTTATGATGACTTAACCAAGCCTAGTACACACTCCCTCCCCATTAACCACTTAGACATATGGAGTTTATCAGTGGACAACTGAACCACCTCACACGTGCACCTGAATTATGTCTATTAGTGTTCTAATTTTTCTTTTTCAAGACAACTTAAACCAAAATATTATGTATGGTGAAACCATTCTTCTGCACACTACATAAAATTTCAATGGAAATTTACATTAAATATAAATTTGTTGCTATTTTTAGTCATGTAGGTGTCCAATAAACCACTTGGTGGTATTTCCCTTCAAGTTTAATTACTTGAATGAAGAGAAAAAGTCCTTTGATTACAATTAGAGAATACATTGGAGGCCTTGGTTGTGTAACTGGTGGACCATAGTCACATTTAACACTCGTTACAAAGTTTGGGAGTTAAAACTTTAAGTGGAAGTCTAGTAAATAAAATAACTTGGATTAAGACTATGAGACTGTGAGATTGATAATGACTATCATTCATTACCTTTGCCCCTTAAATGTCATGCAAAAATCCTCGTAACATTTCCATACATTGTTCATGTAGGAAAATTCATCATTAAGTCTAGGTTTTTTAGGCTTCCATAGCCTCAACTACTATGAACTGCATCTCCCAATCTCCATGTTTGTGTTAGCTTGTAAAATAATGAAATTTTAAAGTCATTAATTACAAGGGACAGTCTCATTCATACATTGATTTGATTTTTGATGGACACATTTGGACGGTAGTAACAATAACTTGCAATCTATCAAGACTTGATTACCTTATAATCTGTCAAATTCTAGCGATGAAATGATAGATTAATCATAATGTCACCTTGGGATCACATCACCATGAAAGAAATTCATCCAACATCCTTAGGAGTGCAGGTACCGCCAAATAGGTATTTTTCAGATCTGTCTTCCTCAAGCGAGGGAAATTTAGGAAGAGGAAAGTGAGATGTATAGTAGGTCTAAAAGAGGGAGATCAACTAGAGGTCAAAAGATTAGAAGAAAATTCCGTAAACGCATGGAATTTTTTCTTGCTAAAGGGGGGTCATGTTCTTATGATGATGAGAGCATATGAGACATTGAGGTACCCTTGAGGTACAAAAATCTACGGAAACAATGGGTACCCAAGGAACTTCCTCCAATAAACATTGATTTTTGTGTCAATGAGAGGATATATCACATAGCACCATCGTCATTACATGGTTTGGGCCTATTTTTCGTGGATGACATAAAGGTTTGCTACTGAATTGATGGAGTTTGTCGGACCTTGTTACAATTACAAAGATTGGATGCAACTGGTTCGATATACACGAAGTATGCGTAGGTATGCACTGTCAGAAAATTATATACAACTAAAAGATAAGGATCGAAATAAAGGAGTGGCTATGTACATTGATGAAAGGCCAAAAGCATAGGGAATATTGCAATGTTTATAAATAGTACACGACTTGGGTCAACAAATAAGCAACCCAATTGCATATTCGAGGTGCACGAGGGAAACCGTGTATTTGTATGTGTGATAAAATCAATAACTATAGGGAAAGAGTTGCTAATCGATTACAATTTGAATCACATAGATACAAACACAATTACTATGGGGATGGTACATACTATATACCATTTTACCCAACCTCCAATCAAGGACTCTAATATACCATTTTATCATTATGTTTTTTTTTTCGTAAGTCTATTGGTTTCATTTCGGTAATATTTTTTTTATATTTAATTTTTGTCACAGCGGGACATTAATCATATAGGGAAGGCTCTGACCCAGAGCATAAATCATGATGTATTTTCAGGTACTTCTACCTGACAGGTTTACCTCATTGTAATTGTACAAATTAGATACAAGAAATTTTTTTTATTATTATGTTTTTTCATAAGTTTATTGGGTTAATTTTGATAATATTTTTAATATTCTTGTCATAGTTGACTGATCGAGGAAAGGAACCAATAGTAGAAGAGAGCATCCATAGGGAGGTGCAGTCACTATTATGTGATGATGACATCACATATTCCGTAAAACCTTTGGATATGATAAGGAAGACCCAAAAAAAATGCAATGAATAAATCCTTTAGTTGTTATTCATAGTGACTCAAATAGATGAGATAAGAGAAAGGGTTAAAATATTGACTGAGAGAGCACAAAACTTGCAAGTAAGCTATTTTTTCAGATCTTTAATTATAACATAAGTTCATTCATGGTTTTATATTTTTTACTTTTTTATGTCATGAACTAAAATATGTGTTGTTTTTATAGGATTTTTTGCATCCTCATGATGTTGCTAGCCATGATTAGGGTACTGCAAGTGTTGCCTAGGGAGTAGGGGTTGGTACAAGTGTCGATCCCGATCTTCCTACACATACATCACATCATCTGACCCCATCATTCATGCCTATATTTTTGACTGAAATGTCGGCAACACATAACATGCAAACATCGGGCACTACACCCTCTGGTAGCGAACACATGCCAGAGCATGTGCCAGGACATGTAACTATGGATGCAAAGGCTACTAGTACTAGTGATGTTTTAGTAGCGTTTCCTGGATCTTCCCGTATTACTAGTACGGGAACATTTCCACTCACATTTGTGGTGACCGAGGATTTTGTTCCCATAATGATAGAGAAGGTCCTAGGTACTTTAAAATGTTTTAATTATTATTATATATAATCCAATTAAAATTTACTTATTGATCACTCTTTTTAGACTAATGATCCCATGATCATTTTGCAGGAAATGATGGTTTTTATAAACATCTAAATGATATTACATTGGAGATCTTCGAGCCCACCATATGTTTATGGTGGAATGCCCAAAATCAAGATTTAAAAGATGAGCTCATTAACTGTTTAGTTGTGTTGTTCGGTAATACCACATTCAACCAAACCAAGGTCCTTAAGAAAGTTGGTAACTATCTAAAGTATGTGAGGGAACAATATAGGTCACATTTAGAGAAGAACAAAAAGTATGAGCGTCCCCCCATGATTCCAAAGAGGGAGTGGAAGGACCTGGTGTCAGATGGAAAGGAGAAGTCTAAAAAGAAGAAAAGGAAAGACACCATCGGGACAAGGAAGGTATGTGATACTATCAACAATGTAATTATATTCTGATTACTATTTCTTTTTACATAATCTAATGTATTTCAAACTTTTCATAGGTTGCCCGACACATCGAAGGAAACAAAGGCAAGACTAGAAAAATACAGGCAACACAAACTTGGCTCTGGTGGTTATATGAAATTAGCCGCATGAATTGTAAGTATCAATAAATGAAATATTGCATCCAAATAATAAATTGCAAACAATTTTGGTTTTATCACACCATAGAAGCAAAATTCATGATCTTATGCAAAACTGTAGGGATTTGAATTAAACAGAGTGCTCACTGAAGAGGACTTGAAGATTGCCTTCCAGCAAGGCTATGGAGCCCTGGCTGAATGCCTAAGACTCTTGACTGGGCAAACACAATATTTCACTGCATCCGACATGCAGGTAAATAAACTCAATGAAGTTTATTAAAAATTGAATACTCGTGCAATCTATTCAATATTAATTTCCACCATAAAGTAATTATGTGCCTATTTGTTTTAAACATGCAAGCAATGATAATACTACACATGAAATTGGAATGCAACCTGGTGAGGGTGGAGCACAACCTGCAGATGAAGGTCATGGTGTGCATCCCGGTACTGGATGTATTCATGTGCTATACAAAACACAGTATGGATTAATACAATTAAACATCTTTAATTGAAATTGGTGTATTAATTAATGTAATCTTTCGTGTTTCAACTTTAGAGAATGTAGAGCGTGATCAACATGTTAAGCATGATCAGGCTAGACAAGATCAGGAACATGATGTGGCCCCATCAAGTAAAGCGGACCACACTAATGTTCTTTTAAACATATTTAATTGCAATTGGTGTATTAATTAATGTAACCTTTCATGTTTCAACTCCAGATTAGGATTAAGAGGGTGTTCAACATGTTGAGCATGAGGCTATAAGACAAGATCAGGAACATGATGTGGCCCCATCAGGTAAAGAGAACCACTCTAATATTCTTTTAATTAATGAAATACTTGTAACAATAAAAACTGTTGTCAAATAGATTGCACCCGAATGCTTGAATAGTTAAATTCAACAATCTGTTGAAACATGAGAACTAATTCCAGGCTGTGGGTACCCTATAAGGAATTAGACCTCCAGATTCTAGGCTAGTTCGTATATAATTTTCTGTTTAATAATTTGAACTTGCTTGGAAAAGGGAGAAAGAGATTAAATTTAAGTCAGAACTATAAAACTTAACTATGGTGATGCACCTAATTGGAAATTTAAGACACCAGATTAATTCACAACTGATTCTATATGAGCCTATTTTCACAACTCAGATTGAACAACTCAACTGCATAAATGATTCACAGAAAGGCTAGATAAATCATTCTTTATGAAGGAAAAATACTTTCACAACTTAAAGATATGAATATATTATGAGCATAATTTATGACCTGCAACTAAGAACGTCTTTTCTGTGCACATGCATTCATGAATGTGACAAAAATTTAAAGGTTTCGATGTGAAACACATTAAATTTGCATCCAAAACACTCATAAAACACAACGCCTAAATCTAAGAAGGATAATACCTAACTCACAATGATAACATAAGGAAAACTCTGAAATTATACTCTAACATAACCTGTAAATACCGCTAAAACTTTATTAAAACTGAAAAGCTTAGTTACATGGTAATTCACTTTGCAAAATGCAAAGGATGAAAAACAAGAACTAGAGGAAAAAGACTAAATTTCCTCAATATATACAAGAGGCATGCACAAAGCAGCCAATAATAGAAGTGAAAGCTAACTGAAGAAAAAATGATAACTCCAAAGCTGAAATCCGAGCAGAAGAGGAAACCATGATAAAAATAGCTCCAAAAAGAAACAAAATGCACTCTCTGCTTTGAAAACTCCACCTATCCATGCGCATGATAAAAAAAACTGCTAACTGATGTGGAACTGAAGAAGAAGTCTTAATACTCTGCATGATTTGAATAATTGAATCTAAACTCCACTTGTGCATGAACAATTTTTTGTTTAGTATTTTCAATATTTGCACTCTCCATGCACAGTCTATAATTAGCACTTCACATCAACTTGAAGTCATGTAGGACTTAAGAATTGACTTTAGTGTTTATATTTGCATTCAAAAGAGGTTATTTAATTAAATGATTTATAAAATATCATTCAATCAAATAGACTTTACAATGTATAATATAAAATATAAACACTGATTTTCTAATATTAAATTAGAACTCAACTCCTTCTATAGTCATGGTCTTCATATCTAGAAAAACACTTCACCACACTTAGCACACATTTATCTCTAAAATATGGTCGACCACCATGGGTATTTGTAGGGCTTTGAACATAATATTTCAAAATGCATGAGGCATTGAAATCGGCCTTCACTGTGAATTGGAACTTAGAGATAAATGTTTCTAAAGAAATGCTTAAATCATGGCATAAAGTGATTGACCCCCATGGTTCATTTTGACTTAGATAATTATCAATTCATAACTAAAGCAAAATATGACCTAAGTAAAATTAGGATTGATAGTAAAACCAAAAGCAAAACCTAAAATCAATTCATTTCATGTTTTGGTTTTGAGAGTGAACACTGCAAGAGGCGCCACCATACTTAGGGTTTGAACTCTGAGACCCCATTCGAGCTCTCTTCCCCTTGATTCTCCACCAGATCTAGCCTCTTCTACTCATGGTAAGTTTGAATTATTATTTTATTTGATCCATTGCTTCTTTTAATGAGAAAAATGCCTCACTGGCCGCGACTATGAGATGATTATCTAATGCTTTTACTTCATTTTCTGTGCTTTTTTTTGTTACTTCTATGTTCCTTCTACTCACTGGCCACCATGAGAGGGTTTGAGTTCTAAATTTAAAAGCTCATGTGAAGGATTTGGCCGTGGCTTCTTAATCTTCAGTAGACAAACAATGGTAAGCCTTTGTTTCTACTTGCCTTCCATTTCTTATAAAGCTTATAAAAGCTTGAAGATTTTGATAGGCTGTGAGCCTGACATGCTTTCGTGATGACATTTTTGAAGGAAGCTCTCCATCTGACATTAAATTTGATCTTTAGGCTCTGATTGTAAACTTAAAAGGGTTTACCATTTGATAGTTGATGAAATTTATAAGCCAAAGGCTCCCTCTAGGCTGCGGCCAATTGTGCACCAAAAATGGTTTGTGTCATTTTCTGGGCTCGACCCAAGAGATCATTTGTATATTTAATACTTCTAAAACAAAAATCCCATATGGATATCTGATAATTTGAAGAAATCACCCCTACTTTGTAATTTCTGTTGGAAACCAACGCGGTCCACTGTGATATGGATAAATTTGAGTTTCAAATAAAACCTCCATACAAATATTCTATTTTCTCTTGTGGTTTTCATTGCTTTAGCAATTCTATCACAAGAAATGACTCTATCTAGTATTCTAAGGCAACGGCCTTTTGATTTTCTTGGTGTGTTTGAAATGAAAACTCGAGCTTAATATGCAAATCCCCTGTGAATTTTTTCTTCTGTATTAGAGAGATGAACTCTCAGGCCGCACCATCATGATTGTTGAATTAGGTATTCTTGTGCTTGTATCTTCATCATTTTACTGTGTACATACGTTGTTCTTTGATAAAAAAAGCTTTTGTGTTCTGGCGTCCATGTATGTTTCCTGAAGGCTGAGTATTAGCTGAAATAGTGTATTTTCATTATCATGAGCACAATCCACTTGAAGACTTATTTATTATGTATCCCTCTCCTTGATTAGCTACACAAGCTTACTTAAAACAATATAACGAACATTCTTCCTTTCTGTAGAAAGAATAAAAGAGACTTTGTATGTTTTCCAGTACAATAAACACCATTTGTATGAACAAAAACTATCAAGGCATCATTATATACTCATATTCATATTTAGAAGAATAAATTAGGTTTTTGTATGCATATGATTATCTCCTCACTCTTTGTAATGCTTCCTGAAATGCAAATCTCCTATCACTACAATTGATTCTTCATGGCACATTGTTATCATTGATGACTATTTGTCACTGTGTCTGTGACTCTCATTTCCATTCAAACCCGTGACTGTCCCATTGATGTGCCTAAAACTGTTGTCACTGGTTTGCAAACTGTCACCCCTTAGCTTACTATCACCTTTATACATTATCTAAACATTAGTAAATGTAAGATAGCTTGGAAATATAAGATAGCTTAGAGACCACTTATGATTCAACTTATTTAATTGTTCCTATTTCATGCTATCTTAGCAAGCTTGTTGTTTAAACAATTGTTGGACAATAATGATTATCCATTATCATGCCTTTGTAAGCTTCTCCTGATGTATGACTAATCCTTTTGTAGACTGTTATATATGTCTTTTAAGTCATGAAAACACTCCAATGCACGAGTACTCTATTTCTCTTCAATGCAAAGAGGCTCTATACTTCATTTAGATATAATGTGAAAAATGTAAAGCAGAGTTGAAATAGGATATTAATGAAACTTGGTGAGTTCTTTACATGTTTTGATCATTCCCTAACATGAAGAACAATATTATGCTTGCTCAAACTATTTTTCTAAATCTCTTTGAAATGAGGCTGCTCTTTAATTATCTTTTTAGTTTCAACAGCTCTCTTAATGATTGTTCTGACAATATTAATGAACTCTCATATGTAACTCAAGAGTGTCCCCCTTGATATGTCGAGCTCAACCCTTGTGGGAGCCCGTTTTACTCCACATATCAGATAAAATGACCATGAACATAATAACCCCGTTCCTACACAATGAACAAATGTGTTAGCAAAATAATTTAAGTTGAAAGCTTCCTCTTGAGTTTTATTCCTTTGAAATGAAATCATCTGATGGATGACTGATCAATTGTATGCTATATTTTTGTTGATAGTGTAGGCATATGATAGGATTTGATTTGAATTTCTCTAACCACACTTCTATCATACTTGCAGGTGCATCGAAGCTTGGAGCTGGAGCTGGATCGATTCAGAGTCACAACTGAAGACTTCAACTTGTCAACAATTCATCATTCCAAGCAATGACGAATCACTTTCTACCCTATGCTTTCTTTATTCTTAGTTGTATAGTTTAATTTACTTCATGCACCCTTTATTTGATTATGGAAATCAAATGAAGTTACTCCCACGACTTGTGTGGGACTTTGGTTTGTACATTATGAATAAAGTAGTAAAAATTATGCAATCTTATGATATCATTTTGAAATTTTTTGCATAATATCATTGAAATTCATACTGTAATGAAACAATGAATACTAGCAGAATTTTTTTGAACGTCTTGTGTACCTTTTGGCTTTGAATTTGCAATTCAGCTCCACCTATTTGAGCTGGTAGTGAAAAATAGGTAACAATAATAAAACATATCAATTTAACATTTCTTTGCTATTGCAAAAGACCCCCCTTGTAGCGGCGTCCATGTCATAAGTACACGACTAGGAATACATTAAGATCATGAGAAGAGCTCAAAATAACTGAAGGGGGGACAGATGATTTAGAAAATGATACTCCACTTCAACTTTTTTTAGCTACAAAAAAGAAACAAAAAAAAAGTGATCATATTATGACAACCATATTTTTGATAATATGTAAAAACTGAAAGAATGAATGTTATATGTTAATGAATGGATGTTATATGTTATTAATGGATGAATGGATGAATGAATGAATGAATGTTATATGCTATTAATGCAGGATGAATGAATGAATGTTATATGTTATTAATGGATGAATGAATGATTAATGTTATATGATCAGGTATGGGGAATTGAGAGTGATGTGAGGGGAGGGTGGGGAGGGGCCAAATGAGCTTCCACCTTCACATGGTTGGCCCTATTAAGTAGAGAATATTAAACTATTCTCGAAACAAAGAGAAGCTCAATAAGGTAATGTACTTTTCAATATAAGAAATGCATTGTTTGAAGCATCAAACCAATATTTAAAGATGAAAGAAAGTGCTAACTTTTCACTATGGTGGAAAAAAAATGATTCTTTATACCTTGATGCCTTCATTTTCCAAGCCAATTTCTCCTACTTTGCATAGCTCTGCCATGTTTGTGGATGTGATATTTCTCCTACACAAAAAACATGTACTAGTTTACGGCCTTCAATCCAACTACATCCAAGTATCTTTTTAATTCCTCTATCTTTCATCAATCTCTTTACTATTTGAATCTCGTACAAATGTTTTAGATGAAGAAACCATTATTGTTAAATGTGCCTCCAGTTGAGTAAAGTGAATCCATGCTTTGCATCATAATTTAAAGTTGTTTCCATTCCAATGTTCTTAGTTTAGTTTGTTTATATGGATTTGTATGAATACCACATTGTGTTGTGTGTGGATTTGGTTTCAAATCTTTGTTTCTTTTGTTTTTAGTGGTGACATAACTCTAAAATTTGACTTTTGTGCATAACAGGTTAGTGGAAAAATTGACAGCTCTGAAGGGTTTAAAGGCTTGATTGAGATAGATACACAAATATTTGGATCTTGTTGTTGATGGGAGGCTTCCACTTAACCATGAAATTTTGTATCATTTGCATGTATGCAAAAATTTCTCTACTTACATTCATTCAAGAGGCTAGATCACTTATCTTTTGTCATATGGTTGGATTAATGTGGCATACAATGTTAATGTGGGCTATAGTTTTTTTAATATGTTCAAGTTATGCATAGTTTACAATGAATAGAGGGTGAAAAGGGGCGTGTAAGTTATAACAACCATCATTAACAATCATTCTTTATACTATGTTATATTTATTCATTATTCCTAAAATTCTTAAACATACAGACTAGGAAGGGAACTCTATTCAATACATGAGTATGTACTACATATATTGTTGTATCCAAGCCTTATGATCTTGGATATATCTAGGAAGGCCCAAGAAAGGAGTTGCATGTATAGAAGTAGTTGATTGGATGTCTGAGAAGTTTTGGAAGAATAATAGTAAATTTTGTTTGGTGCTTGCATTTTTCCCTGGGTTTACAGTTTAGTGCTCAATATGATAATAAATGTCATTTTTCCATGTTGATTTCTATCCCAAATGCTTTTTTAGCTATTCTAACTTCTTGTATACTTTGGTTATTCATCAACTTTAATATAATTTCTCCATCTCTCTGTGTCTTTTGGTTCAATAAATACTTGTCTCTTTCTTATCTGTGTTTTCTCTTGTTGGCCTGAGTGAGATGTAGAATGCTTGAATTGAACATTTTCTGTCATAGACACCCACATATATACTTCATTCCATATTGACTCCGTGGGGACACGTCTGCTTGAGAATTTTTTATTTTGTATACATGTTGAGGTGAAACTAAAGGTTTAGAAGGTTCGGGGAACTGGGTTATGATGGTCTCTTTCTTATTCTTTGCCTTTGTTCACATGTTTTGTACTGATTTTTAGGAGCTTGAAGAAGAGGGGAAGCGCCCACCTAACCTCCCAAACCTTAAGAGGAGGATAAAAGAGGGTAATGTTTTAATTTTGATTGTTGCTACACTGTTTTCAAGATTACAAGGCATCACTTGTTTCATCTATTTGGACTATGTTTGATAGTGTTTATTAATGATACATATCGATCCTTTCTCTATTAGTTGTTAGAATTATGTCCAATTTCAAAGCTTTAAGGAAAAAGGGTCTAGTCGAAAGGACTATACTGAGCGGCTTGTTGTAGATTTGTCTGTATATTATGGCTACAATGACTATTTGATCCAGACCTCCGTCGAGGTTGAAGCCTGAATTTTTGGAATTTTGTTGTTATTATCTATTCTAGTGCTTTGCTTGATTGCCATTTTAGCACTTTGTTTGTAGCTTAGTGAATTTTAGAATAAAGTTAAATGACGTGATATTGTGTTTAAGGACTGTAAATTATGGTCTCCAAACTTTAAATATTCCCTATTGTTGAAGTAGTAGAACTTATCGAAGCAAACGAAGCTCCTCCACCTACATGCCTCCAAACCAAAACTTTAAAGGTCAGTAGTTGGAATAGCCAATTTATAGTTAAATAAAATACTTATTGCTCACCCGAGTAATCAAGCATCTTATTTTGGATGTTATTTTCCTACATTGATTTGCCTAAAACAAACACATGAAGCATGCGTGAAAAATATACCTATTTGCCTAAAAAAAATGCAGGGACTATTCACAAAAGATATCCTGATGTGCATAAAACAAATGCAGGAAGTATCGATGAGAGATGCATTGATAAACGCAAAAAACACACCATGACCCTGGACACCTATAGGTATTGCTACAACAAAGTGGAACAAAAAATCTTACTTCATACCAACCTCACTGCTCTATGAGTAAACTTACCAATAAACTTCAAGGAAGGATATCAAACTTTCTCCTCACATTTTACAACTTACTATTTTCTAGAGTTCCCTCAAAGATCGAAGCAAATCCAACTTTTTTCTCACACTTTAAATCTTTCTGCATTCTCAAGTTTCTTCAAAGATTGAAGTAAAGATTTGCACTATCACCCGTATTCATCAAACCACTATGCATTGTTGATATTTCATCTCATAGTCCAATTTATTGATATTTTCATACATTGTTTTAACGTTAAGACTATACTTTATTGATTATTGATTGTCTTTTAAATAATTTTCTACCTCTCATGATTTGGCATCTTCTTGAAGACTCTAAACTCTTTCCATCATTGCTCACTTGGTGAGGGGGACACTCACTGTACTTGTTTGAAATGCTTGTGGATTGTCATCCTTTGAATCTACCCTTTACATGACTATCTTTTACTGCCCTTAGTTGATAGTCCTTCTAGGTGACTGCCCTTTATATGTATGGTGATTGTCTTCTTTGAGTAATCGATTTGAGTGTCATTTGAATATTGACATTTTCTCTTTCATGCCTACTAGGTCTGTGCTCTGCTCCTCTTTTGTGCCCATTGACCTCATACATTTAATATGACAATCCTTTAGTGCTCTTAAGGTTTTTCATCATGATTCATAGTCAAAACCTTTATAACACAATCATAAAGAGACCTATTAGGAACAAAACACAATCATAACTTATAGTCTTTAATCATTGTCCAAAGTCAATATAACTGTCCTTTCAACTTCACAAGGTCACTGCCATTTAAATTTTCTAAAATGACTATCTCTTGAAGACATTTATGACTATCCTAGGTTTTATTCATGGTGTTTGATATTTTTTTCACCCTCATTAGAATCATTTCCCTTGTGAAAATCATCTTTTGCTAGTTGATTGTCATTATTTTTCCTTGAGATTTGACCCCTTTGTGATTTCTCATCAAAACTCTATTTTTTTAGTATTCCTCCATAGCACTTCCCCTCTATTACGTCATACATTGTGTATTGATTCTTCCTCATGAATATCAATGCACATGAATTTCCACAAAAAAATTCATGCTCTATGACTCATGCTCTATGATGTGTTTTCTTGCATTTGTTCTCTCAACGCTGTTCCTTTTGTATGTCATTGCATAAGATTACCTTTAAAGGTCACCTTCTTACAAACCCTAGGGTTTAATGCATAAGGTATTTATTAATTCTCTTTGCACACAATTCATTGTGGGAGCTAACTCTATCCATTGAATAATATCTGCACCCTTTTCAATGTAAGGTGATTGCCATAAACCATTGCCCCTCTCCTTCTTCATGGTCACTGTCTTAATCACATTGAATGTGACTTGAATCCTCTACCCCCTTGAGACTTGTAGATTTCCCATTCAATATTTTTCATTTAAAACATATCACTGTTCATTTGATCATATTTATACCCTACACTTGCATACCTTTTCTTTCACAGTCCATTTTATTGGCATGGCTCTTTATGCTTGGACTATACCAATCCACTATTGTTTTGACACCATCAAAGTAGATTATCATGTTTGAGGTATTCAATGTCTTTGAGTTCAAAAGAATATTTGAAGGGCTTGAAATTCACATACTTCTAATAGTTGGGAAACCTTTTCCACAAGATACACATGTTCTTACCAAGTTTTACATGGTCCAGCATAAGAACCTTCCTAAACCTACTAAACCTGATAGTTCTGATTTAGGCCATTTTCCACTTGACAAACAAGAACACTACATGCTCTATTAGTAGCAAAGATGTAGCCTAGAGAAGAACATTATCTAAGAAGACAAGCATAAGTTTCTAAAGGAAAGGCATAAACATGTACTTGTCTCATATTATAATATTCTTATCTCCATGACCATCTAGTAATACCATAGGAAAGAATATAGCTATATGCAATCCATTTTATAGATTATCAATAAAATGTGAAGGAAACTTTTATTATTTATAGGGACCTAGTTTAATTCTCAATAATGAGGACATGTGTGCGAAGAAGTACCTTTTTGTGCACTATCACTAGAGGAAAGGAGTAAGCACTATGGCATAGTTGAATGATCCCAATGTCAAGGGTTTCACACTTGAATGATCCCAACATCAGGGATCCCACAAACTATGTGCTTGATCACACTTTTGTACTTATAGGTAGAGCAATAGGGCCAAAATTTTAGATGGTCTTAAAATACATCAAGAAACAACTATAGATCTAGAGGAGTGGATCTTTGTTAAGTGTGCTTCTAAGAAGAGTAATGTTCAACAACTCATGAGGCTCTTTTTTTAACATCTTCTTCATTGTATGGGAGAAGATTACTTGAATTGGTGATCTTAAAGACCTATTGATGGTGAAAATGACACAAACAACGTTAAATAGAATATCTCTACTCTATTTCTCTTGAAAAAGAAAGACAACATATAGTAGCCTAGCTCCCAAGGTCCTGGTAGTTGGTTCTCAACTGTTTGGTGTCACTCAATTGGTCCATGCAACTGTAATATTCAAGGGGCCTTTGTTGGTAATAAGGAATGCAAGCAATGACATATTCATCAATCTGTACTTAACGAAAAGGGGGGGGTTTAAATAAAAAGAAAAAGATAGATCAAGGCATACATCAGTGAAACATGAATAAAAATGATCTAATATCCAGAAATTTATTTTCAACAACGAATGTTCCTCCAATAGATCAAGAAAACCATAACATGATGCAATTTACAAAACAATCCATACTATTGCATGCATCTATGGTGCTTAGTTTAACCATCACAATCACACACCATAATAATTTAAAGATTCAAAAAGAACAAACTCTCATTCGTTGCTAAAATCATAGATCAACAGAAATTCAACAATTTAATCCATGGATAATTTAATGAAATGATCTTTAAATCTGGTTCCTTCTATTGATTCTCATCAAATAAGAAACACTTATGCTTCAGCAAACTCACTGGTATACAGACATATTATGATTCATTAACCTCATCCAGTAAACTCAATTCCAACATAATACTGTGTAAAAACTTCTATTTATATTTTACTGTAACTAATAATAACAAAGTATCTTTGCAAAGCTATAAAATTCCTATCTCCTACTATCAGGTGGCTAATCTTATTCTCATTAGCTGACCCTTACAATATGGTACCCCAAAAGTATATATAGATGTACAAAGCATAAAATCCTCTCAATCAAAATTGAGATCCACAATTTTAGGAACTGAAACTTTCTTGGAAACTTAGACCGGTCGATCTCCAGTTCCAACATTAATTACAAGAGAGAATAAAAGAAAAGGGGAAAGAAGTCATGCGCCCAAAAGACTGCCACTCATCCTTGCGTAGTTTTCTCTAGAATGTATTCATCATAACTAGAGAAGACCTGTTGAAGAATATCCACATCCGGCCCATCAAACTAACTATCCTCAAATTGAATTCTCTTCAGTTCTGCGGAAGCGAACTCCTTCATGTTTTTCAACTTAGTCAACTCCATTCTCGCAGCCTTCACTCCTTCCATGCCATCCATCAATCTATCCAATAATAGATCCTCTCCATCATCCTCTTTTCACATAATTTCTTGAAATCTATTATCCCATTTCTCCTTTAATTGACTTAGAGGCGGACCCTCTTTAACAGGTATATCAACATTAACTAGAACAGCTACAAAAACATCTAGTTCATCAAGTTGTTCATTTAAATCTTTATTAGCATCTTGGACTTCATTCCTATGCCTGTATATAAAATCAGATCTAAGCCGGATTATGCTAGAGGCCTTTTCCAAAAATTTTGCATTGTATTCCTCAAGAATTGATTGCTCAAGCAAAGTAGACTTTGGCAGTTTATTGATGTCCTTTATTTTCTGAACATATCCTCTATATTCTTCCTCTTGTTTTTCCAATGTTTTAGCATGGTGCTTCATCTCTTCTATTAGCTCTAATGCCATCTTGTGAATCTCAAAACTACTTACCAACACCTCACCTACCTCTTGATTAAGCTTATTCGTCCACCTATCCATCATCCCAGCCTTATTCTTTACTTGTACTAGATCATCCACCTCTCTTTTGCTGAACAACACTGGTGTCTCTAAGGCAACAAGTTGTGATCTAGGAGCAGAAATATCCTTCAAAAAGGTGTGTAGCTGATCCAATTGAGCTTTGAGCTCATCCTTTCTCTGCTTGTCCTTCATCAATCTTGACTTAGTGGCTGATGCTACAACATCAATCAGGTTCATTTGCTGATTTCTTGTAGGCCTTCCCAAATTGACAATGCCTAATTGATAATCAGTGACCTGCATATCTCCCACATCCTTATCCACTAATGGTATTGCACATTCTGCAATAATTTCACCTACCTTAGTTAGCCTTGTGGAATGAAGAATGCCAGCCTTGTTCTTGGATCTCTCCTTTTCAATTTCTTTCATAATTTCATTCCAATTAAAAGGATGTGGGGGCGTTATTGGTCTCTTCTGAAGATCAAGCTTCAACAAGGTAGGAGAACTTGGAGTAGTGGCCATTACAATAGAAGAGGAGGCAACAGTTGTAGAGGATAATGGCTGTAGTATATTAACCCTAGGTTGAGAATCAAGCTCTTGTACATTTTTTTTGTTCTCCCTCTATATTTTCTTGTGCAAGATTTTCAGCTTCTTCCTTGTCCTTCTGCTCTTGCATCCTCTTATTCTCTTGTTCCTTCTCCAATATTTCTTCTTCCAACCTCTTCTCCTCAACTAGCTTGTTTCTTTCTTCCTCCAAAACCTGGAGTCCATTTGAGGCCTCCTTTTCCTTTTGTTGTTGCTTGGCTAACTCCTCAACATCTTTCTCCTTTTGCATGCGTTCTGTTTCCTCCTTTTTCTTGTAGGCTTCTTCAATTATTTTGAATTTAGCCTCAAGGGCTTCTCTTTATCTCCTCTATTTAGCCTTTTCCTCTTCTAACTCATGGATCTTCTTCACCATCTCCAACTTGTCATTTTCTTCCTTTGTCTTGAGCTCATGCTCCTTTTGCCTCTGCTACTTTATTACATCATTCGATCTTTGCTTAGCCTCCACTTTTTGTTGTTCAAGTAAAATATCAGCTTGTGCCTTAGCATCTATTTCCTTTTGTTTTTAGATAGCTTCTGCATGTGCCTTAGCATCTGAAGCTTTCTTTGATTCCTCAAACAATTCCCATTGATGTTCTTCTATTAACACATGGTCAGTTTCCTCCAGAGGCATCTCCAATTGTGCATTGTTTTCTGATAAAGTCTCGTCAGAATTTGATTCAATATCATGGACCTCCATTTCTACTTCCTTTCCCTTCAAGGTTTTAGCTATATCATGCAGAGTCCCCTTAGTCATCTCTCCACCTTGTCACTTTGTAGGAGAGACTTGGGAAGATGATTCACCCACAACTAATGTTGGAGCCACAGGTCTTGTTGGGACATTCTCCTCATGTGTCTCAGACACATCTTGGGCCGATGCTTCAAGCTCAAGTTCTTCAATATCCAGAGGGAAGAATTCTTATGGTTCTTTGGGAGTCACTTTCCTCTTGGTTCTCTTGTATCCTTTCCCTTTCTTAGGAGCTTGAACTCTAGGAGCTTTGGCTCTAAGGA
Source organism: Sequoiadendron giganteum (assembly GCA_007115665.2). Taxonomy (NCBI): domain Eukaryota; kingdom Viridiplantae; phylum Streptophyta; class Pinopsida; order Cupressales; family Cupressaceae; genus Sequoiadendron; species Sequoiadendron giganteum. Next base: position 363,116,538 of record CM021108.1, on the reverse strand, counting down.
CAACCCATTGGATACTCCTATCCAATACCGGTCTTCCTATTTGTTTGATGTCAATTGTCTCCTCAACATCCCAATCTACTGGATCCAAACTCTTAGTACCTATGTTCAATGCCTCATATGAAGGAACCAACACTACCCCATCATTTGTTAGTGTATCAAGAACATCAACCTTCACCCCAAATTCCACCATAAGTGGGACATACAACCTTTCATAATTTATTTTCTTGAGGTCATATTCATCTTGGAGATCACTCCAGAAGTCCTCCAGTAGGTTGAAATGTCTATCAAAGACTGAAGCAAGAAAAGAATTCATCTTTTTCTTCAGGTCAAAGTGCTTCCGGGCAGTATATATGCCCAATTTTAAATGTGTCAAGTAACTAAAAACCACCTTAGCCCCCACAGGGTGTGGGCAGATATACTCATGCAATTGCATGGGGAACTTGTGACAACTTGGTTTATGTTTTATTCCAAACCTGGCATTGACCCCCAAAGCTTTGTAAACAAACTCCATCAAAACTATTCTATTGTTGAAACATCTTGGAAGCAAATGAGGATGACCCTCAAACCCAGCCAACCTGAAATAAGTAAATTTGGGGTACTGGATATACCAACATCCCTATTCTGTAATAAATGCCATGGACTCTTGGCTTAGTCTATACCTTGCATCTCCAGTAAGTTGATTAATAACTACATATAAAAATGCATCATTAACCCTTCTAAAATATGATTCAGAAATCTGTAGGGACAACTGGTCATAGTTATCCAATACTCTCTTTTGTCCATCAGCTTCTCCCAATATTTCGACTCTATTTAACCTTGGAAAGATGCCTCTTCTGGCTGCTGCATAGCCAACATAAGAGGTCATGAAGAAGCTCTTAGTTTCCCTTACTCTAGTTAGCTGATCATGTATCTGAGACAATCATAGGGCAATCAAACTACTACCTACCATCCAAGATTGTCTTAATGAATGGAAACATCCATTCCTTAAAATGAAAGGAATCCCTCTTTCCAAAGACTCTAGATAACATCATTATAATGTCTACTACTTCTTTATAGAATTCTACCCTTTTTGGCTGATCTGAGTGCTTTGTCAGGGACTTATTCTCTGCTCTTAACCATTTCTTATTTAAGTGGGCTTTATTAGTCTCCTTGTGACTACTATATATCTCTAAGGCTTTTGCCTCATTAAGCTGCTCCAGGTTCTCTGGATTAGGGACACTAAACATAAACTGAAACATCTGAGGAGTCAAGTCTATGATAACATTATCTTGTGAATCTACACATTGTCTAGTGGCCGGATTATAAGCTCTAACTATTGTCATGATCAATTCTGGGCATTGAATGGATAGAGGAAATACAACAATATGAGCCAGGATAGACTCAACTATTCTTTGAGTTCTCCCTGCCACCTCTTCAAAAAATGTCTTTGAATACAACTCCTCATAATTAAATGGACCCAGATTTGTGTCAGTTATATCGGCCCAATGAGATTCCACCTTGCTAATAGTTCCAACAGGACCCTTATGGTTATACCTCAAGGTATAAGGTAGCTGTTCTAGTTTAACTTTCTTAGGCTTAGTTGATGCCTCCAAAGTTTCTATAGGTTGAATCCTCTGAGAAGCTTCTCCTGATACTCCTGAAATACTTTAACTTCCTGCAACAAACCTCAAATTAGATCAATAATGAATATAACCAAATATGACTTAGAGATCCTATCCTTCTATTCATACCAGAGGCGGAACCAAGCAATTTTTTTTCTAAACAGTCTCTTTTAAAAATATTGTCGGGATCAGAACCAGAAATGGAATTGAGCTTGTAATAATAATATGGCAGGACTGGAGTCGAAGTTGGGATGGTAACCAGAATCAGAATCGGAATAAAAATTGATTTGGTTCCGTGAAGAATTTTCAATTTCATATTTGGTTTCGGTTTTGGTTCCGCCAGAGCTACCAATATTTTGAAATCCTGCTTCTTACTGTAAGTGGAGTCAGAGATGGGATGGAAACAAAATCAATACTTATTAAAAAACATGGTTCAAGATCAAAATCGATTCCGGTTCTAGTTCCGCTCCAAAAAAATCATGACATCATAAGTGATTTCAACAAGATGATAAATAAAATCATGATCTAAGGACTAGGTCATATCAAACAAAAAAAGGCTTAAAAATAAACTTATACGAGAACAAACCCATATGACCAAGAGGAAACCGTAATTAGGGCATCATATTTAAAACAAAAAAATGCGCCAAAACCCTAATCCACAAACCCTCAAATTCAAACAATTAGGGCAGGAATTTAACCCCATTCAAACTAATCAGATCAATGTGTAATAGGATTCCTAAGTAAAACCGTAATTTATCAAACCCTACCAACATAAAAACAGTAACTAATCCATGCCATTTAAAAACTAGGGCATCACGATACGGTCATGATTAAAACATGAAAACGATCATGATAAAAATAAACAAACAAGAAACTAAACACCAGAAAAGCAAAACGAAAACAAAAGAACAAAAAAAAAAGAGAATATGAACAAAACAAACAACATGAATTCACAAGAAAACCGAACGTCATGAATTCATCAAAAACCAATGATCAAATGAAACGATACACAAAAAAAATGAAAGAGAAGAACAAAACCCCTACCTCAAATGCAAACAAATAGGTTAGCCCTCTGAAGTGATTCCGTGTGTAATTATCTCCCTTTCGATTGAATCACATGCCCAAATGCTCCACTGCAACTCTAATTCGCTCTTGATATTTTAAACAATGACGATAACTTCCAGTCAATCCCTAATTAAGGTTAAAACTATAGCTTCATATGTGCATGGCTCCTGTAATTAATGCCATAAATGTGGCAGATCAGAGTTAGAACTACAAAGGGAACTGACACATTGTTGTTGTGCGACTTCAGTAAAGTCAAACAACCCAAAACGGCGAGCGCAGTAATAGAGTGGGAATTGATTTAGAAACTCATTTGAGTTTCGCATTTGGATCCTGTTCCGGCTCTGGATCCGCTAACAAAGAAGAAAGCGAAACAAAAAAGGAAAAATAAAAACATGAAGACCAAAAAGAGAAAACCCAACATAAAACCTCAGTCTAAATAAAAAGACCAAAAGGTGGAGGTGGAGGCAGAATGAACCTTTATTTCAAAACCATGAATAACTTCAAACTTAACTTCCACTCCGGCTCCAGCTCTGACAAAGACAAAATCTAAAAGACCACAAAAAGACCGTCGGGGTCGGGATCAAAATGAAATCTTTGAAACAAGTTTCAAAACCCAATTTCGTTCCGGTTTCGGTTCCGATAGAACAAACAAAAAAGAAAAACAAAGTGTTGAAAATAATAATTCCAAACTTTGTTTGAAAAAAAAACAAGGACAAAAACAAAAAGGGGGACCCATTTTGACCAAGGCAAAAAGATGGGGTGGTTATGCAAGGCATAAAAAATGGCGACTCGGCTGGGAAAATGGTTTACCCATTTTCAAGACACCCTAAAAAATATCCAATCACCCCAAAACCACTTGGCTTATGAAGCATGTTAACTTTAATAAGATCAGATATATATAGGATAAGATTGAGCTGGAATCTCAGATGTATGTGCTCATGAATATTTCTGAATCTGAGTGTGTGCGTATATTGTGCATCATTCTTCATAGATAATTTCTCTGCTCCTGAACAACTATAAAATCCCAGGTATTGCTCCACTGCCAGATAGGCATCCATAGCCCCGACGGAGATACCTCTAGTTCTCTCAAAGAATTTCTCTACTACCAGATAGGTGTCTATAGCCCCGATAGAGATACTTGATTCACCCATTTGATATCGAGCTTTCCTTTTCTTCCTTTCTTTTGTTTATTTTTACTTAAGCTTCACTCGTGGAAATCTTTTATGAACTTTCCTCAATACTCAGATACAATTGATCTGAAATGTGGGTTGAGAACTACAATGGATTTCATGATAGTCTTGGAATTGGATTTTTCACTTGAATCAAAAGGTAAATCCACCCTAAAAATAGATAGGTATTTACTTAGGCAAATGTTATCTATTTTAGTGACATATTTTTGATCATAATTCATGAGATATTCACAGTGTATCTTCTACCCCTAATAACTTTTCAAACCAACATTAGAATGGTCATAAAACATGAGTTTCAGAACGAAATCCTTTTCAAAGATGCTAATGAAAATACCTAAACCAATTTCTCTCCTAGTTCTTGTAGCATACTTTGAATAACGACCCCCTGTCTTGAGATGGACAAAAATGAAGATCCCCAACGAAACACGACAAAACAAAACAAACAAAAACAAAGAAAAGAGAAAACAAAACAAACAAAAAATTAATTACATATGATACAGTATAATACATTCTTGTAAAACATCATACCTTTCATGAACCAAAATAGTTCTTGAGAAACTGACCATTAATTGGCAATGGAACAGGTTCTCTTGTTAAGGTACTTAAACAAAAAGCATTCTCACCTAGTATCTCAGCCACTTGATATGAACCTAACTAGAGTCTATCAAACTTCCGGTGATCTCCCTTCTTCTCTCTGGCTTTATCCCATAGTAGCACAAGATCTGATATCCTAAAGGGTTTTATCTTGGCCCTTTTGTCAAACCAGCATTTGACGACAACCTGATGTTTAGAGAATTGCTACAAAGCAACATCTCTTTGTTCCTCCATGTTAAGAAAATTAAGTAATCTAACCTCGATCCTGTCATCCTTGGAAAAAAATTCCTGCATAAACTTAAGAACAGGTATTTGTAAATGGATCGGGAAGATTGGGTCTTGGCCATAGATGAACTTAAATGGAGAATTTCCTAGAGCTGCTTTGATTCGTGTTCGATTTGCCCATAGGAAAAATCTCAACTAGGTGTGCCAGTCCCTAAGATTGTTTTCTAACAACTTTCTTATTACTTCCAATAGGTTTTTATTAGTGGACTCAGCCAGTCCATTTCCATGAGGGTAGTAATTGGATGAATACTTCAAAATAATTTTATGCTCATAAGCCCATTGAATGAATTCAACTGAAGAAAAAGCAGGGCCATTATCACATACCAGAGCAAATGGAACTCCAAACCTGGTGGTGATGTTCTTAGTCAAAAATTTGATAAACACCTTTGTGGTGCTATTTTTGCAGGGTTGGGCCTCGGTCCAACGTGTACAGTAGTCAGTTGCAGTCAAGATGAACTTATGACCTACAAAAGAATTGGGATTAATAACACCTACAAAATCTAGGGCCCATTGAGAAAATGGCCTTACCTCATACACTGGTTGCAAAGGCATTGCCGGATTTCTTTCCCTGGGTGTAGAGGTTTGACATACACAACACATACTGACATGTTGGTGTGCATCCCAAAATACATAAGGCCAATAATAGCCTGATCATAGAATCTGATGAGCCAAAGCATCCGCCGACCCATGTCCTATTCCATGTCTTCCATGAAACTCATAAATGGCATGTTTAGCCTCCTATTGATCCAAACAGCGTAGGTAAATCCCTTGAAAGTTATTTCTGTAGATAGATCCCCCTTTAATCATGTAGTGAGCACTCTTCATCCTCAAAGCTCTTCTCTAAGTAGCATTCATTCCTTCTGGACATCTGTTATTGAGGAGGAAGAAGATCAAGTCCGTGTACCAGGGATCCTTAGTAAATGATCAGATAGTGTACTGCTAACAAGTGATATTCTTGTCCACATTTGCCATCACCTTTGATAAACCCTACCCTCAGACGAGTTTCATCGGATGAATCTCTAAGTCAAACTCTTGCAGAATAGCCATCCACTTTTCTCTTCGCTCTCCCAATTCACTTTGCATAAGGAGAGACTTCATAGCTGGATCAAGAACTATGGCCATTACTTGACTTCACAGAATGTAATGCTTGAACTTCTTTATCGCTCAAACCAATGCAAAGGCTTGTTTCTCCAGGGGCGGGTATTTAACTTCTACATTCTTAAAAGGAGAGCTCATGAAGGCGATAGGTCTTTCCTCTCCCTCACCTCTTCGTTGTGTTAACACAGCTGCACATGAATGGTTAGATGCAAAAGAATAGATATTAAAATGGCTTAGATAATCTAGGCTAGTCAACATAGGTGCCTCAGATATTGACTATTTGATCTATGAGAAAGCAAATTTAGCCTCATTGCTCCACTCAATTTTTGCCTCTTTCTTCATCATCTCATTGAGGGGTTTGACAATTTTTGCAAACCCTGTTATAAATTTTCTAACAAAATTAATCCTTCCGAAGAAGGATGCCATTTATTTCTTGTTGCTTGGTCTCATCAATTTCAAGATAGCCTCCACTTGATCAGGGTCTATGGATATCCCTTCTTCTGATATGATTTGACCTAAGAGTTTCCCTTTAGATACTCCAAACACACACTTTTTTGGATTGAGGGAGACACCATAGCTTATGCACCTCTTGAGAACTTTTTCCAGATCTGTTGCATGCTCTTCTCTATTCTTGGAGAAGATGGTTAAATAATCCACATAGATAATTATACACTTCCCTATCAAATCTTTGAAGGCTACGTCCATTGCTCATTGAAAGGTTGCTCCAACGTTGATAAGACCGAATGACATCCTCTGATAGGAAAATGTGCCCCATTTGGTGGTGAAAGCAGTCTTCATTCTATCCTCATGACTGATAAGGACCTGATTGTACCTAGAATAACCATCTAAGAATGATATCATCTGGGACCCATTAACCTTTTGTAGCACTTCATCAAGAGAGGGTAGTGGATAATTATCCTTCTCAAAGGCTTTATTTAGATTCCTGAAATCAACACATAGTCTGATCTCACCATTCTTCTTGTGTACAGGAACTAAATTTTCCATCCACATAGAATATCTAACAAGAAAGATTATTCTTGCAGATAGGAGCTTTTGTACCTCCTTCTGGATCAGGGGCTCAATTAAAGCATTGACTAGGCATTGTTTTTGATGGAAATGCTTGGCTTCTAGCTTGAGAGGTATGGTATGTGTGATCACCGAAGTGTCAAAAGTCTTTAAGTCATCATACCCCCAAGCAATGGCTACAATGTTCTGCTCCAAAAATTTGACTATCTTGTCCTTAATTTCTTGAGGACAGGTCTTTCCTATAAGGACATTCCTTTCAGGGCCTAAGTGAGTAAGATTGATAGATTCATATTTCCCTCCATCACTCTCTGTGGGCACCCTTTGATGAGCCCATGGGTTAGAATCAAATATTCTCTCCAAAGCTACCATCCCTTTTAGAATACTATTACTTTTCAAATCCAATATCCCTTCTTCACCATCCTTCTCAGGATCCCAATCTCCCTGATCTCTTTCGAATTCATCTATTATCTTCCCTTCAAAGACATCAAAACTTGCTAGAAAGGAAAATATATGTTGATCGTCATTGAATACCTGAAAATTTCAGACATTATCATGGACAGTTGGGACTGAAATTAATTCAACTGAAAATATCTTTAGATTAGAGTCTTGCATGGGTTCCAATGTGCTAGCAGCAACGACAAGGGCATCTGCAATTTGATTAGGTTCTCTAGGGATTAGAGTAATCCCAAAAGCATCAAAGTCTTCAATTAAGTTCCAAACTCTCTTTCTGTACACAACCAATCTTTTGTTATGACATGTATACTAGCTACGTACCTATTTTACAATCACTTCGGAATCCCCCATGACCATGAGAGCAGTAACGCTCTTTTTATGAGCGAACATGAGTCCATGAGCAAGTGCTTCATACTCAACCACATTGTTTGTGCAGCCAAACTACAACCTGTAAGATGCAAAGTAAGTTTTCCCTTTTGGGTTGGTTAGTTCAATCCCTGCTCCACTTCCTGCCTTGGATTTGGAGCCATAAAAATTAAGACTCCACAATTTATCTTTAGATGGGAGGTCCTTCCTTTTAGGAATAACAAGGGATGAATTACTTGGGATGTGTGGTGGCTCAGACTTTTTCTGGTCATCAGGAGTTGAAAATGACTGGGGGCTAGGCTCACTTAAGAGTTTTGCTACGTTTACAGCTTGCTCAAGGATCACTTCCTAAACAACTTCTTGGATTAAATTGCAATCCAATTCATCTTTTATTAATGCCTTGGGAATTAGCAAAGTATCTAGGGTAGGTCTATTGGAAAAGAATTGAAACACCTCAATTTCTTCTTGAATCTTAGAGCATAGCGCCCGAGTCTACTCTACTGGTGAGAAATCTTCCTCTTGAGAAAGACTAGTCCTAGTGAGAATGGTAGCATCCTTAACTTTAAAAGAAAACTCATTGATCAGTGTTTGGGGTTTTTCTTGACACATTTGTTGAGGCTGGCCTATATGATTTAAGATATCTAGGCATGGTAGGCATGTTAACTCTGAATGATTGTGATAATGAATTCTACACCAATTAGGAAGCAACAAACTGCTTAAATCAATTTATTCTCCTAATACCAAACTATCTTGTTGCAATTTCCATATTAGAACTTGCTGGTTGATGCAGATCATTGGGTCACTGTGTTCTAGGGGCAATATATCCTCAAGATTTAGTACAAAGAAGGTGAGGAATTCATCTTGCTTGTAAACTCCTATCTTAGTCTCAAAATATGCTACTTCATTTGAAGCATCATATTCTGTAATCATATGCTTGAGCCTTGGTTCACTCTCAATCCTTATCTGTGTTGCTACCCCCTTCTAGGGTAACCACATGTGAGAAAAATCCAAGGACAAATACCCCTCAATAGTTTTCATTAGTTCCCAACTTAGGAGCATACCATATGTCTCTGGGATGTCAGCCACTTGGATATCTATGTAGGTTTGAATCCTTGGATTTGATCCAACCTATACATGCATGTTCTTTAATTCTCCTACAACATTGGCCTTAGTTTTGTCTAACTGGATCACTTTCTTATTAGTCGGGATAGGATTTAATCGTAACTTCTTACATATTGAAAAGGGCATAACATTACCCGATGCTCCAGAGTCCAACAAACAATTATGCAAATTCTTTCCAAAAATCCTTAAACTTAAAAGAAAAGGTGGGGTACTGGTCTTACCTTTATAGATGGCTGCATTTGTCTCCTTCACTGGAGTCACTTTAACTTTTCCCTTTAAGCAGTCTGCCTCCTTTAGGGCCTTCAATACCACTTCATGTTGAGTCAGGCACCACTTCATGATGTCAAAGAATGATAATGATGTCTTCTGTCTCTACAGTTCTACAATAAAATCAAACTCTGAATCATTCCTCACTTGATATTTAGAAAAAGGAGGTGGATTGCCTCTATTCTGAGGATTAGAAGGTCCCTTTGGTGGCGGTGGGTTATTATCTACATTTTGTTCAGGTGGGACCATGTTGTTTGGGGGTGCAAATGTAGTAAATGGGCCCTTATTTGGATTTCTCAGGAAGTGACCACCTTTGGACTGGAAGGCTTGGGCATCATACACATCCTCCTTTGGCTCATTATCTCCCTGCATGGAAAATTGGTATGTCTCATCAATAGTCTCAAAAGTCATAGCAGTACTTACTGGCCCATTATCTTGATTGGAATTTCCTACTGGAGGATGGGAATCAACTTGTGCAATCTTTACCATTTTCTCCATTTCTAGGAAATTAACCTTAGAATGTGCTGCAGTATCATGTAGCCTACACCAATTAGTCATGAAATTAAGGTTAGCCACATTAGCAGTATGTGATCTATCCTCACCTGACTAATAATTATTGGAAACTCCCCCATTGTTAGGTCCAGTATTCCACTGCCTATTGTTGTTGTTGGACCTCTGGTTATATCCTCTGTTCTGATTTTGGTAATTTGTATTAGAGGAGTTATGATTCTGGAAGTTCCGATTAGTGTTCTGATTCATATTCTGATTGGAGTAATTCCCTTGGTTGTTGTAACCTTCCTAGTTCTGATAATTATGGTTTTGGTTGTGGGGAGGGTTATGCCTAAGTTGTGCCATGTCATTAGACATTTGAGATAGAGTCTTTTTGAGAGTTTCTACCTCACTCGTCAGTTGAACAATTTGTTCATTATGCATATTCTACACTATGGATGGGGAATGAACATGCGTTGATCCTTCCACATGTTGTTGTTGATTTTGAGGTTGTTGGTAAGAATCTTGCATGCCATTGCTGAAAAAGGGCATGGTAGGTGGGGCTTGCAACTGAGACACAGGTCCGTATTGGGAGTAAGACATCCTTGGGATAGTGTTGTACAATGGTGGGTTAGGCATCTGATAACCCATGGGAGGAAGAGCTGCTCCTAAATGTCCTAATTGTAGACTTATCTGTTGTTGCAATTTGAGGGCTAAATGATACACTTTAGACAAAAAGTCAATTTCATTGGGCTGATAAGTTCTCTACAAGAATAGAGCAATCAAGGGATCAACAACTCTTAAAAATGCCTGAATGGCAATATTCTTAGCCACTAAGTAAGGATCTTGCAACCTATGAAACATCCTTTCGAATATAGTGTTGAATAGAGGCAATGTCTCATGATGTTCTTTTCTTATGGTGGAAAACTGGTGATATAGGATGGTAGGGTCTACCTAGACCCAGAATTGATTAATGAATGCATTTTCTAAATATTTCCAGCCTAGAATAGATCCTCAGGGCATATTTAAGTACCAATTATATGCCATGTCCCCTAAACAATAAGGAAAAAATCTACATACCATGTCTTCATGAGCCACTTGAGCACGAGTACAAGCATCTTTGAACGCTTGTATATGCTTCTCAACACTTCTTGATTCCCCATGCATGTACTTGGGACAAAAAAAATCTAGATTCTTCAGTAGATGATGGATTCCCCCTAGAATAGTCCCTAGCAAAGAGGGGTTATTCACAAAGTAAGCCATGGGTAGGATTGGTTGAGCAGGTGGTGGTGATATAGGTCGAACTGATGGCGACATTGGATGAATCGGTGGTGGTGATGTAGGTTGGACTAGTGGCGACACTAGCTAGATCAGTGTTGGTGATGTAGGTTGGACTGGTGGTGGTGTACGTGGATTTGGTTGAAATCTAGGTGGAGTAAGTGGTGGTGGCAACGGTGGAAATAAAATTCTAAGAGCATGGGGTCTAGGTCTAATCAGGGTTTGGAGTTCTTCTGATGGTTCAGGGTCAGTAGAGGATCTGAGAATCCTCTCGTACTTCTCCGATGAGAATGACACAATGCGAGCCAGCTTGTTCCTTCAGGCCCTCCTTCTAGCTCCAGATCTGTTGATGGTGAAAATGACACAAACAACATTAAATAGAATATCTCTAATCTATTTCTCCTAAAAAAGAAAGACAACATATAGTAGCCTAACTCCCAAGGTCTTGGTAGTTGGTTCTCAACTGTCTGGTGTCACTCAATTGGTCCATACAACTATAATATTCAAGGGGCCTTTGCTGGTAATAAGGAATGCACACAATGATGGATTCATCAATCTGTACTTAACGAAAAGGGGGGGTTTAAATAAAAAGAAAAAGATAGATCAAGGCATATAGTAGTGAAATATGAATAAAAATGATCTAATATCCAAACATATATTTTCAACAATGAATGTTCCTCCAGTAGATCAAGAAAACCATAACATGATGCAGTTTATAGAACAATCCATACTATTGCATGCATCTATGGTGCTTAGTTTAACCATCACAATCAAAAACCATAATACTTTAAAGATTCAAAAAGAACAAACTCTCATTCGTTGCTAAAATAATAGATCAATAGACATTCAATAATTTAATCCATAGATAATTTAGTGAAATAATCTTTAAATTTAGTTCCTTCTATTGATTCTCATCAAATAAGAAACACTTATGCTTCAACAAAATCATTGGAATACAAACAGATTATGATTCATTAACCTCATCCAGTAAACTCAATTCCAACATAATACTATGTAAAAACTTCTATTTGTATTTTACTGTAACTAATAATAACAAAGTATCTTTGCAAAGCTATAAAATTCCTATCTCCTACTATCAAGTGGCTTATCTTATTCTCATTAGTTGACCCTTACAATATGGTACCCCAAAAGTATATATAGATGTACAAAGCATAAAATCCTCTCAATCAAAATTGAGATCCACAATTTTAGGAAATGAAACGTTTATTGGAAACTCAGACCGGTTGATCTCCACTTCCAACGTTAATTACATGAGAGAATAAAAGAAAAGGGGAAAGAAGTCATGCGCCCAAAAGACTACCACTCATCCTTGCGTAGTTTTCTCTGGAATGTATTCATCATAACTGGAGAAGACCTATTGAAGAATATCCACATCTGACCCATCAATCCAACTGTCCTCAAATTGAATTCTCTTCAGTTCTATGGAAGCAAACTCCTTCATGTCTTTCAACTTAGTCAACTCCTTCCTCGCAACCTTCACTCCTTCCTTGACATCCATCAATCTATCCAATAATATATCCTCTCCATCATCCTCTTTTCGCATAATTTCTTGAAATATATTATCCGATTTCTCCTTTAATTGACTTAGAGGCAGACCCTCTTTCACAGGTATATCAACATTAACTAGAACAACTACAACAACTTCTAGTTCATCAAGTTGTTCATCTAAATCCTTATTAGCATCTTGGACTTCATTCCTATGCGTATATATAAAATCAGATCTAAGCCGGATTATGCTAGAGGCCTTTTCCAAAAAGTCTGCATTGTCTTTCTCAAGAATTGATTGCTCAAGCAAAGTAGACTTTGGAAATTTATTTATGTTCTTTATTTTCTAAAAATATCCTCTATATTATTCCTCTTGTTGTTCCAATGTTTTAGCATGGTGCTTCATCTCTTCTATTAGCTCTAATGCCATCTTGTTAATCTCAAAACTACTTACCAACACCTCGCCTACCTCCTGATTAAGCTTATCTGTCCACCTTTCCATCATCCCAGCCTGATTCTTTAATTGTACTAGATCATGCACCTCTCTTTTGCTGAGCAACACTGGCATCTCTAAGGCAACAAGTTGTGATCTAGGAGCAGAAATATCCTTCAAAAAGGTGTGTAGCTGATCCAATTGAGCTTTGAGCTCATCCTTTCTCTGCTTGTCCTTCATCAATCTTGACTTAGTGGATGATGCTACAACATCAATTAGGTTCATCTGTTGATTTCTTGTAGGCCTTCCCAAATTGACAATGCCTAATTGATAATCAATGACCTGCATATCTCCCACATCCTCATCCACTAATGGTATTGTACATTCTGCAATAATTTCACCTACCTCAGTTAGCCTTGTGGAATGAAGAATCCTAGCCTTCTTCTTGGGTCTCTCCTTTTCAATTTCTTTCATAATTTCATCCCAATTAAAAGACTGTGGGGGCGTTATTGGTCTCTTCTGAAGATCAAGCTTCAACTAGGTAGGAGCACTTGGAGTAGTGGCCATTATAGTTGAAGAGGAGGCATCAGTTGTAGAGGATAATGGCTGTAGTATATTAACCCTAGGTTGAGAATCAACCTCTTGTAGATTTTTTTTTTCTCCCTCTACATTTTCTTGTGCAAGCTTTTCAACTTCTTCCTTGTCCTTCTGCTCTTGCATCCTCTTATTCTCTTGTTCCTTCTCCAATATTTCTTCTTCCAACCTCTTCTCCTCAACTAGCTTGTTTCTTTCTTCCTCCAAAACCTTGAGTCTATCTGACGCCTCCTTTTCCTTTTGTTGCTGCTTGGTCAACTCCTCAGCATCTTTCTCCTTTTGCAAGCATTCTATTTCCTCCTTTTTTTTGTAGGCTTATTCAATTATTTTGAATTTAGCCTCAAGGGATTCTCTTTCTTTGCTCTATTTATCCTTTTCCTCTTCTAACTCATGGATCTTCTGCACTATCTCCATCTTGTCATTTTCTTCCTTTGCTGCTTTATTACATCATCGGCTCTTTCTTAGCCTCCAATTTCTTGTTATTGAAGTAAAGCATCAGCTTGTGCCTTAGCATCTATTTCCTTTTGTTTTTCTATAGCTTCCGCATGTGCCTTAGCATCCGAAGCTTTCTTTTCTTCCTCAAACAAGGCCCATTGATCCTCTTCTGTTAACACATGGTTAGTTTCCTCTAGAGGCATCTCCTCTTGTGCATCCTTTTCTGATAAAGTCTTATCATAATCTATTTCAATATCATGGACCTCCATTTCTACTTCCTTTCCCTTCAAGGTTTCAACTATATCATGGCGAGTCCCCTTAGGCATCTCTCCACCTTATCGCTTTGTAGGAGGGACTTGGGTAGATGATTCACCCACAACTGATGTTGGAGCCACAGGTCCTATTGGGACATTCTCCTCATGTGTCTCAGGCACATATTTGGCCGAAGCTTCAAGCTCAAGTTCTTCAATATCTAGAGGGAAGAATTCTAATGGTTCTTTGGGAGGCACTTTCCTCTGTGTTCTCTTGTATCCTTTCCCTTTCTTAGGAGCTTGACCTCTAGGAGCTTTGGCTCTGAGCATAACCCATTGGATACTCCTATCCAATACCGGTCTTCCTATTTGTTTGATGTCAATTGTCTCCTCAATATCCCAATCTACCAGATCCAAACTCTTAGTACCTATGTTTAGTGCCTCATACAAAGGATCCAACACTACCCCATCATCTGTTAGTGTATCAGGAACATCAACCTTCACCCGAAATTCCACCATAAGTGGGATAGACAACCTTTCATAATTTATTTTCCTAAGGTCATATTGATCTTGGAGGTCACTCCAGAAGTCCTCCAGTAGGTTGAAATGTCTATAAAAGACTGAAGCAAGCAAATCATTCATCTTTTTCTTCAGGTCAAAGTGCTTCCGGGTAGTATATATGCCCAATTTCAAATGTATCAATTCACTACAAACCACCTTATCCCCCACAGGGTGTGGGCAGCTATACTCACACAATTACATGGGGAACTTGTAACAACTTGGTTTATGTTTTATTCCAAACCTGGCATTGACCCCCAAAGCTTGGTAAACAAACTCCATCAAAACTATTCTATTGCTGCAGCATCTTGGAAGCAAATGAGGATGACCCACAAACCCAGCCAACCTGAAATAAGTAAATTTGGGGTACTCGATATACAAACATCCCCATTCTATAATAAATGCCATGGCCTCCTTGCTTAGTCTATACCCTGCATCTCCAGAAAGTTGATTAATAAATACATATAAAAATGCATCATTAACCCTTTTAAAATGTGATTCAAAAATCTGTAGGGACAACTGGTCATAGTGATCCCATATTCTCTTTTGTCCATCAGCTTCTCCGAATATTCCCACTCTGTTTAACCCTGGAAAGATGCCTCGTCTGGCTGCTGCATAGACATCATAAGAGGTCATGAAGAAGCTCTTAGTTTCCCTTACTCTGGTCAGTTGATCATGTATGCCATCCGAGGCAATCATAGGCCAATCAAACTACTGCCTGCCATCCAAGATTGTCTTAATGAATGGAAACATCCATTCCTTAAAATGAAAGACATCCCTCTTTCCAAAGACTCTAGATAACATCATTATAATGTCTACTACTTCTTTGTAGAATTCTTCCCTTTTTGGGTGATTTGAGAGCTTTGTTAGGGACTTCTTCTCTGCTCTTAACCATTTCTAGTTTAAATGGGATTTATTAGTCTCCTTGTGACTGCTATATATCTCTAAGGATTTTGCCTCATTAAGCTACCCCAAGTTTTTTGGATTAGAGACACTGAACACAAAGTGAAACATTTGAGGAGTCAAGTCTATGATAACATTATCTTGTGAATCTACACATTGTCTAGTGGCCGGATTGTAAGCTCCAACTGCTGTCATGATCAATTCTGGGCATTGAATGGATAGAGGAAATACAACAATATGAGCCAGGCCAAACTCAACTATTCTTTGAGTTCTCCCTGTCACCTCTTCAAAAAATGTCTCTGAATATAACTCCTCATAATTAAATGGACCCAGATTTGTGTTAGTTATATCAGCCCAATGAGATTCCACCTTGCTAATAGTGATAGCAGGACCCTTATGGCTATACCTCAAGGTATAAGGTAGTTGTTCTAGTTTAACTTTCTTAGGCTTACTTGATGCCTTCAAAGTTTCTGCAGGCTGACTCCTCTGAGAAGCTTCTCCTGATACTCCTGACATCCTTTAACTTCCTGCAACTAAACCCTAAATTATATCAATAATAAATATAACCAAATATGACTTAGAGATCCTATCCTTCTATTCATACCAGAGGTGGAACTAGGCAGAAAACATTCTAAATAGTCTCATTTAAAAAAACTGTCGAGATCGGAACCAGAACTGACATTGAGCTTGTAATAATACTATGGCGGGACCAGAGTCAGAGTTGAGATGGTAATCGAAATCGGAATCGGAATAAAAACCGATTTGGTTCTGGTTTCGGTTTTGCCAAAGCTACCAATATTTTGAAAGCCTGCTTCTTACTGTAAGCGGAGTTGGAGATGGGATGGAAACATAATCGATACTTATTACAAAACATGGTTCAAGATCAAAATCAATTCCGGTTCCAGTTCCACTCCAAAATAATCACAACATCATAAGTGATTTCAATAGGATGATAAATAACATCATGATCTAAGGACTAGGTCATATCAAACGAAAAAAGGCTTAAAAATAAAGTTATACGGGAACATACCCATATGACCGAGAGGAAACCGTAATTAGGGCATCATATTTAAAACAAAAAAATGCACCAAAAACCTAATCCACAAACCCTCGACTTGAAACAATTAGGGCATGAATTTAACCCCATTCAAACTAATCAGATCAATTCGTAATAGGATTCCTAAGTAAAACCGTAATTTATCAAACCCTACCAACGTAAAAACAATAACTAATCCATGCCATTTAAAAACTAGGGCATCACGATACGGTCACGATTAAAACATGATCTGGATAAAAGCAAACAAACAAGAAACTAAACACCAAAAAACTAAAACGAAAACAAAAGAACAAAAACAAAAGAGAATATGAACAAAACAAACAACATGAATTTGCAAGAAAATCGAACGTCATGAATTCAAGAGAAACCAACGATCAAACGAAATGATACACAAAACAAATGAAAGAGAAGAACATAAACCCTACCTCAAACACAAACAAATAGGTTAGCCCTCTGAAGTGATTCCACGTGTAATTATCTCCCTTTTGATCGAATCACACACCCAAATGCTCCACTGCAACTCTAATTCGCTCTTGATCTTTTAAAGAATGACGATAACTTCCAGTTAATCCCTAATTAAGGTTAAAACTACAGCTTCATACGTGCATGGCTCCTATAATTAATGCCATAAATGTGGCAGACCAGAGTGAAAACTACAGAGGGAACTGGCACATTACTGTTGTGCAACTTCAGTAAAGTCAAACAACCCAAAACGGCGGGAGCGGAAACAGAGTGGGAATTGATTTAGAAACTCGTTTGAGTTTCGCATTTGGTTCCCATTCCAGCTCCGATTTCGCCAAAAAAGAAGAATGCGAAACAAAAATGGCAAAATAAAAACATGAAGACCAAAATGAGAAAAGCCAACATAAAACCTAAGTCTAAACAAATAGACCAAAAGGCAGAGGCAGAGGCGGAATGAACCTTTATTTTGAAACCATGAATAACTTCAGACTTAACTTCTACTCCGGCTCCGGCTCCGGCTCCTAGAAAGACAAAAACTTAAAGACCACAAAAAGACCGTCGGGATCTGAATCAGAATGAAATCTTTGAAAAAAGTTTCAAAACCGATTTCGCTCCGGTTCTGGTTCCGACAGAACACACAAAAAAGAAAGATAAAGTGTTGAAAAGAATAACTCCATACTTTGTTTGAAAAACAAACAAGGACAAAAACAAAAAGGGGGACCCATTTTGACCAAGGCAAAAGATGGGGTGGTTATGCAAGGCATAACAAGACCTTTGACATCATATACCAATTCCTTTGGTTGAAAAGGTATGACAAGTGAAGTTTCTTTTCAAGTTTCCTAGTGAATTGAACCTTTTAACCCCTAAGATACATCAGTTTCATCTGTAGGAACAACATATTGATTGCGGAAATTTTTTTCCCATCACAGTCTTTACCATATAGAATGTTCCAATACATTTGATGGTTGCCCACATTAATAATTGACAATTGTCATTGGAGACATAAATTAGCCAGGACATTAAGCCAACTGATGATTGATAGTCATAGAATTATGAGTTCTCCTACATATGATCACCTTGTACTTTTTGACATACCTAGCTAACTTTAAATTGGTCTCCTCACTCAAGGCTTGACAATGGTTGGGTTGCCCATGTCTTGCTGGGGTATGGCCTTATCTAATGGAAGAGGGAATTTATGGTGATATCTTTCTTTATGTTCTCCTCGATCATATTCATTGTAGTAAAGTTTCTTTCCTATGCACTTACCCTTGCTTCACTTGTCAAAGTTGTAGCAAAGCCTTATTGTGTTTGTCTCCTTTAGTTATTACCGAGTTACTTTTCTATTAGTACTTCTAACCAAGGCTCATCTCATTTACAGCTGTGAAAGAGCTAACCACATAAATGTTTTATCTTCTCAAACTTCATACATCAAATGTAGTAAACCAAGAAAGGGAGTTAATAAATCAAACTTCTAAATTCTTCTGTTGACATTTTATTGATCATCCATTTGAAACATTAAAAGGAACCTTAACATTTTTATAATTTTATTGGATCCTTTATAAATCATTTTCTCAATATTATGTGATGTTTTTGGACTAGTCAGCTTTATCTTTTCTTGTTCTTGCACCTTGTGCGGATGCTTTGAATGTACACCACATATATTCAAGATGTGACTGTGTTCTTTCCCTCAACATAGGCTAGATGCACATTCAATGATAGAGCTATCACTATTACGGTATTACCTTGACGTATTTTCCTAGGATTAATGTACATTTACCTTTCATGAAGTCAACTTCTGCTAATCATGTTGGTGATATTTTGTGTTTTAGATAAGTCTGCTTAGATGATTTTGTTTGGCTATTTGTTTATAATTTTTGGATTTTATTTTAGAATCATTTTTGTCATCTTTGGAGAACATGTTGGGTTTGAGAAAATTTTATTTCACTTGAGAAGTGTTTCTAAATCTACTTCATCTCTAATCATGAGGTAAAATTTATTGATGCTATCAAATGCCACCTTAAATATCAAGCACTTTTCACTACGATGGCAGATAATTTAAAAAAAATAAATTCCAATGTTTCATCAAAATTTTGACAAACCAGTCTGATGAAACAAAATGAACTTGTGATGAGGTTGCTATACCTCTGACAGAATTTTCATCGCAATGTCAAATCCTCTTCGTTGGAACACCGACAAAAGTTTGTTGTTTTTCGATGGTCTCAAATGGCACTCTGCAATGTTTTTGTGTTTTTTGCCGTCAATAGATGGATGAAGTTTCATCGATTTTGTGACAAAAACCAAAAAAATTTTTTTGTGGTGTTGACCGATGATGCTGGGTCGTGGTTTCAATGAATAAAAGTTGGTCATTAAACCGACAAAATGCTAGTGACGAAATTGAAAACAGTGTTTCATCAGAAATTAGACAATAGTTTGTCAAAATTTTGACGAATATTCATCAGAATTTATATTCAAATACAATAGTGATCACATGAACATGGTAGTCTGCAAGGATCTCTCATCTCGAAGATGAAATGCACGAAGCCCATCCCAAGAGTTACTAGGTGTAGCTCTCAGCTAAAAATCCTAGCTGCAATTATAGAAGAGGCATAATGTGGCTAGGAGGAAGGGTCTGCAAGGTTCGAATGAAGATTGAGGGCCAAAGTAAGGTATGGTCGAGGCTCTTTGGGAAATTATAATTCGCCCATTGACATTTCTGATAGCTCTAGTGATAGTGACACAGAGACTGACTCCAACTATGGAAAATTCTTGGTGGCACTGACCGAGATGACGGGTGTGAATGAAGAGGTCCTCGCGGTTTCTCCAATTTCTATGGTGACACCGTGTGCTGTTACTAGTTTTGGTACTAAGAAGCATGTTGATGATGAGCAGGGAGTGGTGATTTTGCCTCCTACAATGGCAAAGACACGAAGCGGGTGCAAGTACCATGGCCCTGATGTTGGTTCGGTTTGATGGTGATGGTTCCCTACTCTTTATTTTTGCATGATGTGCGTTGGGTCTCTTTTTGGTTCAACATGAATATGAACGATGAGCCTTAATGGAATTTTAAAATGGGTGGGGTAACACTAGCTGGTTGTTATGGGTTTTGATTCCCCTGTGTGGTACATGATTGCATCTAACCGTATGGGATTTTGAAATGTGAATGAAATTTTGTTTTGAAATGAAATTATGTTGAAATGTGACTGTAA
Source organism: Sequoiadendron giganteum (assembly GCA_007115665.2). Classification (NCBI taxonomy): domain Eukaryota; kingdom Viridiplantae; phylum Streptophyta; class Pinopsida; order Cupressales; family Cupressaceae; genus Sequoiadendron; species Sequoiadendron giganteum. Next base: position 363,096,299 of record CM021108.1, on the reverse strand, counting down.
TGAGCCTGATGTTTATTGCTCTCTTGTGTTATAAAAGAGATTTCAAGGCTCATTACAGGGGTCAGATTTTTGAATCTAGGAAGGTCTAGGTAGGGTATAGTGAATGCACCGAATGCACAATTTTTGATGATTCTGCCACAAATTGTCTTGAGTAGGTTTTATGTATAAAATACTCTTAAATGGTTCTATACAATTACTGATATCGAAACAAATCTGAAAAAATTAAAGCATGAGCTCTCCTATGTGTTGTTGTGAGAAACTATAAATGGAAGTATTAATTGTAGTTTTGTTTATCTTTTAATGGTTCATTTGAATGTATGATTCTATTTCTTGCTTCAACTCAATGAGTTAATCAAATTCTTGAGAAAGAGTCATAGGTCTATGATAATGTACTAAGGATTTGATAAGAAGTGATACTTTAAGTACTGACAAGTTTTATGATGTAATGCATCGTGAAAACCGTTCACTCATATTAGGATAAAATATTATGTATGAACGAATATTTCATGCTTGTCTCCTGCCCAATTTGATGAGGCACTTGCTTATTCATTTAGAATTCTCATAGTTTTAAAAATTAGAAAATACCCGTCTATGGATTCAAGGTTGGAACACTAATTAATTCAAATCTTATCTAAGCTGAGATGTGAATCTCATAAATACCAAGTGTTCCTAGCAATTTAGAGGTCATTTGTTTGAAGGTCAGCCAAACCTTTGATGAGTAATGTCTAAGTTGCATTCAGTAGGGACAAATCTGTGTGTGGAAGTGTTATTGAGGTTTTGAATATCATATGAACACAATAAGGGACACCCTCCTTGGTTTCATAGAGCCTAAAGAGTAGGAGTAAAGGCCTTAGAATATTTACTCATTGTGTTGGCCTTCTAGCCTAAGAATGTCTCAAAAAATAAGGCATGACATCCCTTTAGAGAAGTATGAGGTTTAGCAGGAAAAAACACCAACAAAAATGGTGACTCTGTTGGGGAGAACTTCTAAGAAATTTATAAAAGAAAGAGTCCTAGGCGCAGATGGTAGTACTACAGAGTCAAGCATTTGGTAGGTCTAAATATTTTGTTCAGATATTGAAAGTTTGAGAACCTGGAAAGGTTTTGGTTGCAATAAGACTTTGAAAATTTGAGAATGACTCCGTTGGTGGAGGCAACCCAAAACGAAATTTACTTATGAAAGGGATTCATGTTTCTTTGAAGTTCAGTCCTCTATAAGAGAGGTGGTGACTTTGTCTACAAAACCTATTGAAGAAGTGAAGAAAATTCCCAAAGCTGCAACACTTGTTGTTGGGATGAGAGGTTGATAGTTGCTGCAAACTTCCAGGTATTCCTACAAATTTAAAGAAAGCATTATTACGTTTGAGAATAATTTGTGAAATCTATAAGACTTGAGATGATAAATGGTTCCCTATGGATGAAATTGCATCAAGAAAGGGAATGGTATTAGTTATTTTCATACTTCTAATGGTGTAATATGCAATATCAGTAATGATATGAGGAGTATGTGAATTTTACCCTTGAATATTTTTTCCTTGTGAAATATGAAGTAGAAGTATGTAGGGCAAATAGTTTTTATCATGCCCTCCAAGGGATTTTGTTATTGAAAGGTATATGCCACTGAATTTTAGTGGTATTAAAGTTTTTCCGAATCCGATTCCTAAAAATGTTAGGAAATATTTTCCCAAGTTCACAGGGCAAAGTTCTGAATCAACTTCTAGGCGTTTTCTTACATTTATGGATTTGATGGGAGATTATGAGGTAAATCATGAAGATTTTGTCGTGAAACTTTTTGTTCAATCTCTGAAGGATAATGATAGAGATTGGTTCTCATATTTACCAGCATGTTCTATAGTTTCATGGAATCAATTTAAGAATGCTTTTGCAGAACAGTTTGGTGAAAGGATAAATCTAGGAATGGTAAGGAAAAGCTTTATAGAAATCTATAGAAATGAAGGTGAATTGGTCCCTGCTTTCAATCTTAGATTTACAAAGGCAATAAGGGATATTCCAAAAATCATAAGACCAAATGATGCAGAGTTTCTGATTGTATATCTAGGTGCTTTTGAAAAAAATATGGGCTATTTATTTAGAGACAAAGAGCCTACAACACTATGCCAAGCATACCAAAATGTTATGGAAATTGAGAACAACCTCGAGTATTCAATAATGAAGGGATGCCTAGCTACTAATGTTGGTTATTCTTATGCAGATTATGCAACTGTGGTTGATGAAACAACCATTAAAGAATCATGCTAAGAAGATATAGCTCCTGCTGTCCCAACTGATCCATTGCCACAATGTGTTGATCTTAGTGAGCCCCAAGGGAGGGACCCTCAAGTGTTAAGAAGCGTTGTTCATGTTTCTCATGCTAGAAGATTATGTGATATAAGGAGAGGTCAAGGTGAGTCTCCCCATGAACTATTCCATAAGTTTATGGATGTGTTGTTGGAAATACCAGAGAGTGTCAGGCCTAAAGAGTCAATGTGTATCGACTTGTTTTGTGAAATATACTAGTCAAGAGAAAGTATGTTGCCAAATAAATTAAAGCCTAAAAGTCTAGGCCAAGTGGCTGAATGGATACAATTGGTAGAAGGAATTATGAGCAACCATGCACAACATTAGATGCTCTTAAGAAACAATTATCTTAATCCTGCTAGGGAGAGGCAACAAGCAGTACAAACCAGTGAAGAAAATGAGTTAGAACTAGATGATTGCAACCAATTCACTAATGTTATATGGAAAAATTATCATTATAGTGATGTGGATGATGATCCCTGTTGTGATGAAGGGGGTAATGTGTCTGAATGAGGCTCATGGGAGGTAATAGAGAATGAAGAACTGGATGAGGTCTGAATGGTTGCACCATCAAATAATCTAACCAATAGCTATGATTTTAATGTTGATAGTAATCAAGCTTTTGCTGATGATCAAGATATCAACCATATATATTATGATATCTAGTTTGAGGGATCTGAATACAGCCTCACTATTAATGAATTCTCATGCTATAGTGGTTATGATGATACAGTCATGTCTCTCTTTTAATGACTATGAGTACCCCTACCAAATGAAGGGAGACCTTCTTTCAAAATTTTGCAAGAATTCTATGGGTGATGATAAGTTACAAAGGCTACACTCTCATATAAAAGGGACAAAGGTTTCTTGCACAAAAATGAGTATAATAGAAAACCCTCTCTTTGATGAACACTCATCTGTGCCAATTGATAAAGATGAATCCCCTGGTTGGTGTAGGGATAATCCACTTTTTGAGGACTCTGATAATGCTTTGGGCACATGGTCAAGGATTGGGTGTGAGAAATGCACTAGCAAGTTTATTGATGAGAATGCTTATGAAACTTTCACATTTGGCACTACTGTGGAAGATGAATTTTAAGACCAAGAGGAAACTAGAGTCCCTAATTTTTTCTCCCATAAAAATAATTTGTTTTCTGAAAATCACTTGCAAGGGGAGAAGCACTTTGAATTTAGAGGTGATGAAGGATGTGAGAACATTGGTGTCACTTTTCAGGGTGTAAATGTTGAATCTAAAGGTAGATGCTTCATGAGTGATTTGTGCACTAATGAAGAAAGATCTGTAGAAATTAGTGCTAGAACTATGTACTTTGATGCACACAAAGATTTTTCATTAGCTGTGGGGTTCATCTCCAATGAAAGGAAATTTGCATCACATGTTGGGAAGTTGAAGAATTTTGGGTACGGTGACAACCAACATAAATTTGTGGTTGATTGTTTTTTTGATACTCCTCACCTTTTGGGCATTATTATGAATTTGTTTACATTCAACATGAATGACACTCATGTAGGACAGGGAGAAGAAGTTCTTAGTTTTGTATCTCTCTTGTCTAATGTTTCAAAAGATCGTGGTCTTGTTTTGATGCATAATGTCCTTGAAGGTTTTAAATTTAATATGCTAGGTAAGTTTGATCAAGTGGAATATGGGTGTTTCCTCTTTCCACTTCAACTTAACAAGCCTGAGATTGGTAAAAAGGATAGTGTTGAGACATGGGGGATCATTGGTATCCATCGTAGTAATACAGATTGTTTGGAGTTGTTTACTATGAGTGTTCATCCAATGAAAGTATGTGTGAAGATGGCTCTGGATAAAAGAAAGGTTTGGTTCCAAAGCTTAGAAACCCTTGATGCACTAGGTTTAGAAATTGAAGCTAGTGCAAATGGATGACTATCCCTAGTAGAGGGAACCTTGTACAATTGTGTAAAATTTTGTATATAGGTGTGGTTTGTTTCTTTCCTATTGTGTCTGCTTGTCTTGTTCGGACAAGTTCTTGGTTTTTGTCTTGTTGTGTTGGTCTTCTTCTACCTAAGATTTGGATTCTTGCCATACCCACTAGGGATATACATCCCTGAGTTGGAGCCACTAATGGACTTTCAAAATTTTGACATCTTTTGGTGGGTTCCTTGACATTTTCATAATCTTTCGCCTTGATGATCATGGTTTGCCCTAGGGTTTTGGGTCTAATACCTTGGCTTGACATTTTTCAAATTTTATTCGGTCCCAAAACCCTTGCATTATGTTTCTTCATTGACCATCTCACTAGGTTTCCAATTGTTTTAGTAATGACTTATGTCATTTTGTCCATTGTCATTACCGGCCCCTTCGCCTAAGCCCGCCGGTCATCGAGTTTTTAATCAAATTTTAATATTTCATGGGTCAGCCTGAAATATTTCATCTTTTTAAAGACTTATGTCTTAAGTCTTTATTTTTTGTTGAAGGTTCATTGCCTGTTGCCTAGCTCATGGCCCCTTTCCTTTTAAAACAAGCAATATTTGCATGTGCGTAAAGTTCGTGCCGTCGGATCTAATCTTGGCCCTTGCATGCACGCCATGTAATATTTAAAAATTGTATTTTGGTTGGGCCGCACGGTGTGCACGATTGCACCACACGTCCCCTAGCTTAGGTGGGACCCAATCTCCACTATCAATAGAGTATTAGCTGGAGGTTAATTGACAGATCCAAACGTACTGTTCGATCAAATCTAAGCCATAGAGCGTGTGTCATGTAGGTTATCAAATAATCACACCTAACGCTGTGCACAGTCTGCGTGATGCTGCCACGTGGATTTGGCTGGCGACATATGAAAGCTGGATTGGGCCCGCGGGTGATGGGTGTGTTGTTTGACTGGGAATGACACCATTGGTCGATGGACTGGCCATGCGACAACATGGAATTTTCAAATATCTTTGACTCGATCTGAGTTGTTCGAAGTGCCATCTCAGTCATTGATCAATGGATCATATTCAAAATGTAGAATTGGCCATGTGATGGACGTTAGGATGCTACAAATAGAAAGAATTAATGGCGTATGCTCTTCAGAGGATATCAACCTGATCTCCATGTGTGTGAAGAACTACTTCTTGGAAATTATGATGAATGGTACACCGATTTCCATGTACCTGGGAATTAACAGTGATGAAATAGATGCCGATAAATAATCACTCGTTCGCTCATGCTCTTTGGGAGAATTGATGGTCAACATCATCAATTGGCTCATAAATATGGATGATGGCTCATCTTTTCCATCACAACAACTGGGAGTCTGAATTTTTTGTGGTTAGCAATTTCTCTTGTGAGGTTTATGTTTATCAGTGGAAGATGAGTCAGTCGATCACATCTCCTTCAACTATGCATAGGTCAGCCAGAGTTAATGTTAAAAAATATGGTGGTGACATGCCACCACATGAATAGGGTAGTCTTCAAGGCTTTCTCAGGTTGAAGATGAAATGCATGAAGCCCATCCTAGGAATTACCAGGTGTAGCTCTCGGTTGAAAATCTTGGCTATAATTATAGAAGAGGTAGAGTGTGGCCAGGAGGAAGAGTCTGCAAGGGTCAAACAAAGATCAAGCGCCAGAGTAAGGTATGGTCGAGGCTCTTTGGGTAGGAAAAATTTGCCCATTGAAATTTTTGATAGCTCTGGTGTAGCGACACAAAGACCGACTCTGACTACGGAAAATTCTTGGTGGCACTAACCGAGATGGCAGGTGTGAATGAAAAGGTCCTCATGGTTTCTCCAATTTTCGCGGTGACATTGTGTGTTGTTACTAGTTTTGGTATTGAGAAGCATGCTGCTGATGATGAGGGAGTGGTGATTTCACCTCCTACAGTGGCAAAGACACGAAACAAGTGCAAGTACTATGGCCCTGGTGCTGGTTCAGTTTGATGGTGATGGTTCCCTGCTCTCTTTTTTTTGGTCATGATGTGCATTGGGTCTCCTTTTGGTTCAACACGAATATGAACGATGAGCCTTAACAACATTTTGAAATGGCTGGGGTAACACTAGTTGGTTGTTACAGGTTGTGATTCCCCTGCGCGGTACATGATTGCATCTAACCATCCGAGATTTTGAAATGTGAATGAAATTTTGTTTTGAAATGAAATTATGTTGAAAAGTGACTATAATGAGTCTGATGCTTGTTGCTCTCTTGTGTTATAAAAGAGATTTCAAGGCTCATTACATGGGTCAAATTTTTGAATCTAGGAAGGTCTAGGTAGGGTATAGTGAATGCACTGAATGCAGAATTCTTGATCAATCTGCCACAAATTGTCTTGAGTAGGTTTTATGTATAAAATACTCTTAAATGGTTCTATACAATTACTGATATCGAAACAAATTTGAAAAAATTAAAGTATGAGCTCTCCTGTGTGTTGTTATGACAAACTATAAGTAGAAGTATCAAGTGTAGTTTCATTTATCTTTCAATGGCTCATTTGAATGTATGATTCTATTTCTTGCTTCAACTCAATGAGTTAATCAAATGCTTGAGAAAGAGTTGTAGGTCTGTGATAATGTACTAAGGATTTGATAAGAAGTGATACTTTAAGTACTGTGAAGTTTTATGATGTAATGCACATCGTGAAAACTGTTCACTCATATCAGGATATAATATTGTGTATGATTGAATATTTCATGCTTGAATCCTGCCCAATTTGATGAGGCACTAGCTTATTCATTTAGAATTCTCATAGTTTAAAAAAATAGAAAATACCCATCTATGGATTCAAGGTTGGAACACTACTTAATTCAAATCTTATCTAAGCTAAGATGTGAATCTCATAAATACCAAGTGTTCCTAGCAATTTAGAGGTCATTTGTTTGAAGTTCATCCAAACCTTTGATGAGTAATGTCTAAGTTGCATTCAGTAGGGACAAATCTGTGTGTGGAAGTGTTCTTGAGGTTTTGAATACCATATGAACACAATAAGGGACACTCTCCTTGGTTTCATAGAGCATAAAGAGTAGGAGTAAAGGATTTAGAATCTTTACTCGTTGTGTTGGCCTTCTAGCTTAGGAATGTCTCAAAAATAAGGCATGGCATCCCTTTAGAGAAGTCTGAGGTTGAGTAGGGAAAAACACCAACAGGTGGAATATTACACTAGGTCAAGAGATTAACACAATAGATAGAAGGAAGTTAAAATGCATACATGGCAATTCCATTGGAAAATAATGAATAATATATTTTTCAAAGGTAGATCAAAAGATATTACTATGGGTAAAAATAGTATTTGTGTTGCTCCACTCATCGTGCATAGAAGAACATTCAATAATAGCCAAAATTTTGGTAATGAAGATGGAAAATCACAGTAAAGGGATCAATATAAGTATTGGAGTCATAAAGATAAAGTGTCATGACAATTAATTTTTTATAACAATGCTTGGAGAATATTGAGTAAGTAGTCTAGTTGTGATTCTAAGATGACTTATGAATAGAAAAGAGTGTCTATAAGCTCTGTTTCAAGGTTGTAGACACAATATAACAGTCTCCAATGCCAAACTGGGGTATCATAGTGATTAAGAAACCACAACTCCTTAGACACTCTGATATTAAAGACAACCATCATAAAATACATAAGGAGTGTACCTAATTTTTGAAAGAGTATAGGTATAGGAGGTTCAGTGATCCAGGTGGATTTTCACCAAAAATTGAAGTGTTTTAAATGCTCAAGAAATCAGCACCATGTCGAAGTGCTCAGCGAAACAAACTCAATGAAACTTGAATGGAGTTGATAGGAGGTCATATGCTCAAGATATGAATAGTCAAAGTTTGGTCAAACAAAAGGCCAGATGTAGATTTGGGGTCACAATTTAATCATCTCAAAAATTTTCAAAGGAGGAATCACGTCGAAGAGCTCATCACCACGATTTTGACATCACTCATTTCACATCAAATGAAGCTCGTATGGAGAAGATACAAATGGTCAAAGTTTATGTGAAAAAAGGGTTACCATGTTGACATCAACATGGTGACATGTTAGCATAGTCAACAACCGTACAATGACGTGGACCAATCAGACTCTGACATGTGGCAATGATGTGGGAAGCACAAGTAACAATCACAGTGGTGTTGACCAGTAAGAGACTGACACATGACAATATGGATCCATTCAGGTTATGGCACGTGGCAATGGTTTTTCTATGGTAGGGAATCACTGGGTGTCACATGGCCCAATCACATGGCGCCATGTGGCACCCCTTTCCTATGATGATCAATGTTCTATTTATTTGCTAAAAGGAAAGGTGAACGTTTAGAAGTTGAACCTCGACCTTCTATTAATCACTCGTTCGCTCATGCTCTTTGGGAGAATTGATGGTCGACATCATCAATTGGCTCATAATTATGGATGATGGCTCATCTTTTCCATCACAACAACTGGGAGTCTGAATTTTCTGTGGTTAGCAATTTCTCTTGTGAGGTTTATGTTTATCAGTGGAAGATGAGTCAGTCGAGCACATCTCCTTCAACTGTGCATAGGTCAGCCAGAGTTAATGTTAAAAAATATGGTGGTGACATGCCATCACATGAATAGGGTAGTCTTCAAGGCTTTCTCAGCTTGAAGATGAAATGCATGAAGCCCATCCTAGGAATTACCAGGTGTAGCTCTCGGTTGAAAATCCTGGCTATAATTACAGAAGAGGTGGAGTGTGGCCAGGAGGAAGAGTCTGCAAGGGTCAAACAAAGATCAAGGGCCAGAGTAAGGTATGGTCGAGGCTCTTTGGGTAGGAAAAATTTGCCCATTGAAATTTTTGATAGCTTTGGTGTAGCGACACAAAGACCAACTCTGACTACGGAAAATTCTTGGTGGCACTAACCGAGATGGCGGGTGTGAATGAAAAGGTCCTCATGGTTTCTCCAATTTTCGCGGTGACACTGTGTGTTGTTACTAGTTTTGGTATTGAGAAGCATGTTGCTGATGATGAGGGAGTGGTGATTTCACCTCCTACAGTGGAAAAGACACGAAGCGGGTGCAAGTACTATGGCCCTGGTGCTGGTTCAGTTTGATGGTGATGGTTCCCTGCTCTCTTTTTTTTGGTCATGATGTGCATTGGGTCTCCTTTTGGTTCAACATGAATATGAACGATGAGCCTTAACAACATTTTGAAATGGGCGGGGTAACACTAGTTGGTTGTTACAGGTTGTGATTCCCCTGCACGGTACATGATTGCATCTAACCATCCGGGATTTTGAAATGTGAATGAAATTTTGTTTTGAAATGAAATTATGTTGAAAAGTGACTATAATGAGTCTGATGCTTGTTGCTCTCTTGTGTTATAAAAGAGATTTCAAGGCTCATTACATGGGTCAAATTTTTGAATCTAGGAAGGTCTAGGTAGGGTATAGTGAATGCACTGAATGCAGAATTCTTGATCAATCTGCCACAAATTGTCTTGAGTAGGTTTTATGTATAAAATACTCTTAAATGGTTCTATACAATTACTGATATCGAAACAAATTTGAAAAAATTAAAGTATGAGCTCTCCTGTGTGTTGTTATGACAAACTATAAGTAGAAGTATCAAGTGTAGTTTCATTTATCTTTCAATGGCTCATTTGAATGTATGATTCTATTTCTTGCTTCAACTCAATGAGTTAATCAAATGCTTGAGAAAGAGTTGTAGGTCTGTGATAATGTACTAAGGATTTGATAAGAAGTGATACTTTAAGTACTGTGAAGTTTTATGATGTAATGCACATCGTGAAAACTGTTCACTCATATCAGGATATAATATTGTGTATGATTGAATATTTCATGCTTGAATCCTGCCCAATTTGATGAGGCACTGGCTTATTCATTTAGAATTCTCATAGTTTAAAAAAATAGAAAATACCCATCTATGGATTCAAGGTTGGAACACTACTTAATTCAAATCTTATCTAAGCTAAGATGTGAATCTCATAAATACCAAGTGTTCCTATCAATTTAGAGGTCATTTGTTTGAAGTTCATCCAAACCTTTGATGAGTAATGTCTAAGTTGCGTTCAGTAGGGACAAATCTGTGTGTGGAAGTGTTCTTGAGGTTTTGAATACCATATGAACACAATAAGGGACACCCTCCTTGGTTTCATAGAGTGTAAAGAGTAGGAGTAAAGGATTTAGAATCTTTACTCATTGTGTTGGCCTTCTAGCTTAGGAATGTCTCAAAAATAAGGCATGGCACCCCTTTAGAGAAGTCTGAGGTTGAGTAGGGAAAAACACCAACAGGTGGAATATTACACTAGGTCAAGAGATTAACACAATAGATAGAAGGAAGTTAAAATGCATACATGGCAATTCCATTGGAAAATAATGAATAATATATTTTTCAAAGGTAGATCAAAAGATATTACTATGGGTAAAAGTAGTATTTGTGTTGCTCCACTCATCGTGCATAGAAGAACATTCAATAATAGCCAAAATTTTGGTAATGAAGATGGAAAATCACAGTAAAGGGATCAATATAAGTATTGGAGTCATAAAGATAAAGTGTCATGACAATTAATTTTTTATAACAATGCTTGGAGAATATTGAGTAAGTAGTCTAGTTGTGATTCTAAGATGACTTATGAATAGAAAAGAGTGTCTATAAGCTCTGTTTCAAGGTTGTAGACACAATATAACAGTCTCCAATGCCAAACTAGGGTATCACAGTGATTAAGAAACCACAAATCCTTAGACACTCTGATATTAAAGACAACCATCATAAAATACATAAGGAATGTACCTAATTTTTGAAAGAGTATAGGTATAGGAGGTTCAGTGATCCAGGTGGATTTTCACCAAAAATTGAAGTGTCTTAAATGCTGAAGAAATCAGCACCATGTCAAAGTGCTCAGCGAAACAAACTCAATGAAACTTTAATGGAGTTGATAGGAGGTCATATGCTCAAGATATGAATAGTCAAAGTTTGGTCAAATAAAAGGCCAGATGTAGATTTGGGGTCACAATTTAATCATCTCAAAAATTTTCAAAGGAGGAATCACATTGCAGAGCTCATCACCATGATTTTGACATCGCTCATTTCACATCAAATGAAGCTCGTATGGAGAAGATACAAATGGTCAAAGTTTTTGAGAAAAAAGGGTTACCATGATGACATGTCAACATAGTCAACAACCGTACAATGACGTGGACCAATCAGACTCTGACACATGGCAATGATGTGGGAAGCACAAGTAACAATCACAGTGGTGTTGACCAATAAGAGACTGACACATGACAATATGGATCCATTCAGGTTATGGCACGTGGCAATGATTTGTCTATGGTAGTGAATCACTGGGTGTCACATGGCCCAATCACATGGCGCCATGTGGCACCCCTTTCCTATGATGATCAACGTTCTATTTATTTGCTAAAAGGAAAGGTGAACGTTTAGAAGTCGAACCCTGAACTTCTATTCTCCAGTATACTCGCCTACCAACACACCATCATGTGTGCTACACTATACATTGGGTTTAAGTTTGTTTTAAAAAAGCACTAAACGGATAATGGGATCTCCCACCTTTTTTTTCTTTACCACTGCACCATCGCTTTATGTGGCGATATGATTTGAGGTAAATACCTTATAACACTATATGACATTTTCAAGACATTATGTATACCTACATGGCCTTATTGAGATCTATATATATTACATGTATTCAAGACTTAAATGGTTTAAATTATTTGAGTGGTTTGAATAATAAGGCTTAATATTACTAGGATTCCCAACTCATCGGGTTTGCAACTCGGGCTCCCAGCTCGATTCCCAACTCAGGGTCCCAACTTGGATTCCCAACGCGGTTCTTAGCTCGGTTCCCAACTCGGATTCCCAATTAGGATTCCCAACTCAACTCCCAACTCGAATTCCCAATTCGAGTTCCCAACTCGGGTTCCCATCTCAGGTTCCCAACTCGTTCTCCCAGCTTGTCAGGTTCGCAACTTGGGCTCCCAGCTCGTTTCCCAACTCAGGGTCCCAACTCGGATTCCCAACGCGGTTCCCAGCTCGGTTCCCAACTCGGATTCCCAGCTCGGCTCCCAACTCGAATTCCCAATTCGAGTTCCCAACTCGGGTTCCCAGCTCGATTCCCAACTTGAGTTTCTAGCTCGGGTTCCCAAGTTGGGCTCCCAACTCGGGTTCCCAATTTGGATTCCCAGCTCAGTTCCCAGGTCGATTCCCAACTCGAGTTCCCAAGTCGGGATACCAACTCAGTTCCCAACTCGAGTTCGCAACTCAATTTCCAACTCGGGTTCCCAGCTCAGATTCCCAACTCGTCGGGTTCGCAACTCGGTTCCCAGCTCGGATTCCCAGCTCGGATTCCCAACTCGAATTCAAGCTCGGGTTCCCAACTGGATTCAACGGGTTCCCCTTTCGGATTCCCAACTTGTTCCTTTCGGTTGGCTCAAATTCCCCAACTTCGGATCCTTTCGGGTTCCCAACTCAGATCCCCAACTCGAATTCCCAATTCGGGTTTCCCAACTTCGGATTCTTCGGGTTCCCATTTCATTCTAGCTTTCGATTCCCAGCTTCGGATTCTTCGGATCCCCAACTCAAGTTCCCAACTTTCGGATGTTCCCGGCTCAGATTCCCAACTTTCGGGTTCCCATTTCGGATTCCCAACTTCATTCCGGGTTCGCCTTCGGGTTCCCGACTCGTCGAGTTACGCCTTCGGGCTCGGCTCGATTCAACTTAGGGTCCCAACTCGGATTCCCAACGCGGTTCCCAGCTCGGTTCCCAACTCGGGCTCCCAGCTCGTCGGGTTCGCAACTCAGGCTCCCAGTTCGATTCCCAACTCAAGGTCCCAACTCGAATTCCCAACATGGTTCCCAGCTCGGTTCCCAGCTCAGATTCCTAGCTCGGCTCCCAACTCGAATTCCCAATTCGAGTTCCCAACTCGGGTTCCCAACTCGATTCCCAACTCGAGTTTCTATCTCGGGTTCCCAAGTTGGGCTCCCAACTCGGGTTCCCAATTCGGATTCCCAGCTTGGTTCCCAACTCAGGTTCCTAGGTCGATTCCCAACTCGAGTTCCCAAGTCGGGATACCAACTCAGTTCCCAACTCGGGTTCGCAACTCAATTTCCAACTCAGGTTCCTAGCTCAGATTCCCAACTCGTCGGGTTCGCAACTCAGTTTCCAACTCGGATTCCCAGCTCGGATTCCCAACTCGAATTCCCAATTCGGGTTCCCAACTCGGATTCCCAACTTGGGTTCCCAGCTCGATTCTCAGCTCAGATTCCCAACTCGAATCCCCAACTCAGGTTCCCAACTTGGATTCCCATCTCTGTTCCCAGCTCGGATTCCCAACTCAGGTTCCCAACTCGGATCCCCAACTCGGGTTCCCAGCTTCGATTCCCAACTCGGGTTCCCAACTCGTCGGGTTCGCAACTCGGGCTCCCACCTCGAGCTCACAACTTGGGCTCCCAGCTCGGCTTCCCAGCTCGGATTCCCAACTCGGCTTCCCAGCTCGGATTCCCAACTCGGATTCCCAACTCGGATTCCTAGCTCGGGTTCCCAGCTCGGATTCCCAACTCGGATTCCCATCTCCGTCCCCAGCTCGGGTTCCCAACTCGGGCTCGTCGCCCCTGGTGCTCCCCCTGGACACTGGAACTGGAATTCTGAAGCCAAGATATTTATCTCTAGTGCTTGTTGTTGTCTAATGACTTTAATAATCTTATGCATGATGAGAGGCATAAAAATAATTATATAGGAGACACCCAACGACCAGTAGCATGAGGAATACTTTGGTAGGAAGTGGAAAAAACTAGCTATTGCCCTCTCCTCTTGTATTTATTTTATGGTTGCTTTAAAAGATTTATGGGACCACTCAAAGAGCCCAAAAGAAATATCCATATGAACCAACCGATGGCAAGAGAGAAAGGGCATAAAAGGAATGGGCTAAACTGGCGCAAATTTCATCTGAAATACAAGCTCTATGGAATGCAAGGGATTTGCAAATTGAGCCCACTTTAGTGAAGGGCGGTTACCTGTTGTCATCTGGTACTAAATGTTGCTCTAACTACATTTAAACAGTTCTGTATATTTTTTGAAAAACAGAAACACAAAATGGGAATGCACCAGCCGGGAATCGAACCGAGGTCTGTACCGTGGCAGGGTACTATTCTACCACTAGACCACTGGTGTGGAGATGAAGAGGTTTGAAAGAGATGGATTGGCTAGGTGTAAACGGGAAACGAATATTACAAATGATAGAAAAAATGAAATGCAAATGGAGATGTGGGGTATCGAACCCCATGCCTCTCGCATGCAAAGCGAGCGCTCTACCGTTTGAGCTACATCCCCACACATGCATAGCGAATTTTCTTTCTGAAAATCTTAGGTTACCAGGTTTAAGGTTTCCTGGTTTATCGTCGTTGGGTAGAAAGTAGAAACAATGGCCGCGCTGTTCACAACGGCCTCTATAGCTCAATGGTAGAGCGTTAGTCTTGTAAATTGAAGGTCCGCAGTTCGATCCTGCGTGGAGGCAAGGGTGGTTTGTTTGCTTGGTCAATTGGAGTGTTACTATCATTTTGGTTCTCTCTGTAACATTTAATACGAGCTAACCGTGTATCTATTTGCGACGGACTGGTGTGCCTTTGTTCCCACATCGCCTATGCGTAAAGAATTCTGGTACTTGATATACAAAATTGTACAGATGTACAGTTGTCTCTTCGGAGACATCCGATAAAATTGGAACGATACAGAGAAGATTAGCATGGCCCCTACGCAAGGATGACACGCATAAATCGAGAAATGGTCCAAATTTTTTTCATACTCCCTCGTTTAGTAGATTTATATCATTACTATTTTAATATTCAACTGTCTAATAGATTTATAATATTATTTTAATACTCAAATTTTAGTTTTGCTTTTGCTTTTTTCACAATTTCTTTTGTTTTGGATTTTTTTGATTGAGTTGTTTTTCATGAATAAGGGAGATGGTCTTTTGTTGGTATAATAGTTGCTAATCGATGGTTGAGGGTTTTTTTGGTGAATTACTTATTCCTCTTATAGATATAACACAACACAACACACATTAAAGCCATCAAGATCTCTAGTCCTACCTTTTAACGACATCTAGCCCTACCTTCTTACTGTATCTAGCAATCATACACCCTAGCTATTCATGATGATGTTGAACCATGTAATGTTGCTCTTTCTACATGTTGAATCATGGCTCTATTTGTATACCCTTAGACTCATATCATTTTGATGCATCTTATGATGAGTAGGGATAGTGATTTCATGATGCATCTTATACATTATGATGACATTCTTTGTGTTCATAGTCCTTTTACATCTCATCTTGACTCTATGGATACTCGTGATGATTTTGCATGGCTTGTAATGCATTCTACGATGATAGCATACATTATGAGGACAGGTCTTTGCATCAAATTCATTTATAATTTTTTGCCTCCTCCTATAGTACATGATGATATTATTGCTCTTGGTGGGGATTTATCGTTTGATGACTTTGATGGTGCTAATAATACATCTTTACATGTTAGGTCATTCTCGCTTTCCCATTATGAGTGTTATGCCCTTAACCCTTTTATTGTATTAGGCTATGTATACTTGACTTGTGTCTAGCATAACCTTAATTAAGTTATAAAATCATTTATATAGTCTTATATATGTAGGTAAGTCAGATTATGTGGCATCCAAGGCACATGCATGGTATATATAGGAACTATTGGTTATTTCACGATCATCTAGTAGTTAGTAAGAGGTAAATATCTTGGCTTCAGAATTCTAGTTCCAGTGTCCAGGGGGAGCACCAGGGGTGACGAGCTCGAGTTGGGAACCAGAGCTGGGAACGGAGATGGGAATTTGAGTTGGGAATCCGAGCTAGGAATCCGAGTTGGGAAGCCGAGTTGGGAATTCCAGTTGGGAATCCGAGCTGGGAAGCCGAGTTGGGAATCCTAGTTGGGAAGCCAAGCTAGGAGCCCGAGCTGGGAGCCTAAGTTGCGAGCTCGAGGTGGGAGCCCGAGTTGCGAACCCGACGAGTTGGGAATCCGAGCTGGGAACCCGAGTTGGGGATCCGAGCTGGGAACAGAGATGGGAATCTGAGTTGGGAACCCGAGTTTGGAATCGGATTCCCAACTCGGATTCCCATCTCCGTTCCCAGCTCGGGTTCCCAACTCGGGCTCGTCGCCCCTGGTGCTCCCCCTGGACACTGGAACTGGAATTCTGAAGCCAAGATATTTACCTCTTACTAACTACTAGATGATCGTGAAATAACCAATAGTTCCTATATATACCATGCATGTGCCTTGGATGCCACATAATTTGACTTACCTACATATATAAGACTATATAAATGATTTTATAACTTAGTTAAGGTTATGCTAGACACAAGTCAGGTATACATAGCCTAATACAATAAAAGGGTTAAGGGCATAACACTCATAATGGGTTCGCAACTCGGGCTCCCAGCTCGTCGGGTTTCGCAACTCGGGCTCCCAGCTCGATTCCCAACTCAGGGTCCCAACTTGGATTCCCAACACGGTTCCCAGCTCGGTTCCCAACTCGTCGGGTTCGCAACTCGGGCTCCCAGCTCGATTCCCAACTCAAGGTCCCAACTCGGATTCCCAATGCAGTTCCCAGCTCGGTTCCCAGCTCGGATTCCCAGCTCGGCTCCCAACTCGAATTCCCAATTCGAGTTCCCAACTCGGGTTCCCATCTCGAGTTCCCAACTCGGGTTCCCAGCTCGATTCCCAACTCGAGTTTCTAGCTCGGGTTCCCAAGTTGGGCTCCCAACTCGGGTTCCCAACTTGGGTTCCCAGGTCGATTCCCAAGTCGGGATACCAACTCGGTTCCCAACTCAGGTTCGCAACTCAGTTTCCAACTCGGGTTCCCAGCTCAGATTCCCAACTCGTCGGGTTTGCAACTCGGTTCCCAACTGGATTCTCGATTCCAACTCGGATTCCCAACTCGGATTCCCAGGGTTCCCAACTCGGATTCCCAACTCGGGTTCCCGCTCGGATTCCCAGCTCGATTCCCAGCTCAGATTCCCAACTCGGGTTCCCAACTCGGATTCCCATCTCCGTTCCCATATCGGATTCCCAACTCGGATCCCCAACTCGGGTTCCCAGCTCAGATTCCCAACTCGGGTTCGCAACTCGGGCTCCCAGCTCGAGCTCCCAGCTCGGGCTCCCAGCTCGGCTTCCCAACTAGGATTCCCAACTCGGCTTCCCAGCTCGGATTCCCAACTCGAATTCCCAACTTGGGTTCCCAGCTCGGATTCCCAACTCGGATTCCCAGCTCAGGTTCCTAGCTCGGATTCCCAACTCGGATTCCCATCTCCGTTCCCAGCTCGGGTTCCCAACTCAGGCTCGTTGCCCCTGGTGCTCCCCCTGGACATTTGTCTACCAAGAGAAAACCTAGAATTCACCATCACAATTTGAAAACAAACTATCATTTTAAATCTCTATTTCTCATAGTCAACCTTGGACAGAAACCAGAAAATTTGCTCAAGCTTTGCATCTTTTAGGTGTAATTTAGTGTTAGAAATAGAACTTCCTAGTTATGAATCTTAGTTGCATCAGAAGAATTTACATATCTTAAAATAGGCCAACTTTCCACATTATTGGAAAAATCCATGCTTTGACTGTCATTGTCATTGAACCTACTCAATTTTGTTCTACTAGTGAATCCTTCCAGCTCAATATTCTAGTTTGGAAATTCACCCTATCAATTGGTCCTTTTCCTATATCAGGTTCCTTGACAAAGTTAAATCGTAGCCTTGGTTAATCTCTAGGTGGTAGGTAACCTCCTTTTAGAATCATTTACAATCAATTACCTTAGGAGCTTACTTAGGATTTCGCATATAGTCATCCTAGCGTAATATCATTTTAGATATCCTTTATTTGCAAAGAAAATAAAATAAAAATTAGTTTCATTCATTCCTTATATCTAGAAAATCCCAAAAACATAGACTAGATCATATCATTTTAGACATAGTTTTGCATTTCCTCATAATGAGCAACCTTTTTCATGGTCATGACAAGGCCTAAAAGAAACTTAGAAAAATTTATGACCTGCAATACTTGATCAATCCTTTTGGGAACCAACCATCAGGGTCAAAAATACCTCACAAAACTTTGCTTGAAATTTTTTCACTAGATACACACATGGGAAAATATATGTCAAAGACACAGACACAGCTGTCCAAGATCTTGAATTTGTGATCCACGTGGATCTCCTGAACCTAAAAATTGAAGTGTTCCAATTTCTCCTAGAATTTATGCCAAGACGAAGAGATCAAAATCCTGAATCCGGCGCAACTTGAATGGGAAAAAAAGGATCCTGTTTGCTCAAGTTACGCGTAGTCAAAGTTCAGTCAAACTTGGACAAGAGGCCCGTCAAAAGGCAGAAAAATTGACTGACTCATAATAGGTCGGAAGCAGTGTCAATTTGAAGAGCTTGACGACACGAACCCAACGATGTTAGTTTCGTCAAAATTTGAGCTCGCATGTTCGAGATATCGTTGGTCAAAGCTCAGATGTTCCCAGCTCGGATTCCCAACTCGGGTTCCCAGCTCGGATTCCCAACTCGGGTTCCCAACTTGTCGGGTTCGCAACTCGGGCTCCTAGCTCGTCGGGTTCGCAACTCGGGCTCCCAGCTCGATTCCCAACTTAGGGCCCAACTCGGATTCCCAACGCGGTTCCCAGCTCAGTTCCCAACTCGGGCTCCTAGCTCGTCGGGTTCGCAACTTGGGCTCCCAGGTCGATTCCCAACTCGGATTCCCAATGAGGTTCCTAGCTCGGTTCCCAGCTCGGATTCCCAGCTCAGCTCCCAACTCAAATTCCCAATTCGAGTTCCCATCTCGGGTTCCCAACTCAGGTTCCCAGCTCGAGTTTCTAGCTCGGGTTCCCAAGTTGGGAACAAGATCGGGAGAGGATGAGAACTTCAGGGTTGGGAGGCTGGGCTGGCTGAGGCCAGCTGGTGAAGGAGGACCCGGGGACCACAGTTGGGAATCGGCTTGGGAGGCTTGTGCAACCAGGCTTTGGGGATTGGGAAGGCTGGGAGGGAAGGGAATCAGAGTTAAGTGCCCTGAGTCGAACCCACAGTAGGACTAGGGTTTGAACTGGGTTAGAAGCAGGTTGGGAACCCGAGTTGGGAATCCGAGCTGGGAACATCCGAGTTGGGGATCCGAGTTGGGAATCTGAGCTAGGAATCGAGCTAGGAATCAAGCTGGGAACCCGAGTTGGGAATCTGAGCTGGGAACCCGAGTTGGGAATCCGAGTTGGGAACCGAGTTGCTAACCCGACGAGTTGGGAATCTGAGCTGGGAACCCGAGTTGGAAACTGAGTTGCGAACCCAAGTTGGGGATCCGAGTTGGTATCCCAACTTGGGAACTCGAGTTGGGAATCGACCTGGGAACCCGAGTTGGGAACCGAGCTGGGAATCCGAATTGGGAACCCGAGTTGTGAGCCCAACTTGGGAACTCGAGCTAGGAACCCGAGTTGGGAACCCGAATTGGGAATTTGAGTTGGGAGCCAAGTTGGGAATCCGAGTTGGGAATCCGAGCTGGGAACCGCGTTGGGAATCCGAGTTGGGACCCTGAGTTGGGAATCGAGCTGGGAACCCGACCTGGGAATTCGAGTTGGGAATTCGAGCTGGGAATTCGAGTTCGGAACCCGAGTTGAGAATCCGGGCTGGGAATTCGAGTTGGGAATCCGAGCTGGGAATTCGAGTTCGGAACCCGAGTTGAGAATCCGAGCTAGGAATCCGAGCTGGGAACCGAGTTGGTAATCCGCTGAATAACTCTTATGGGGGAGTGAGAGTACCCTACCATTGTTTTGGTGCTGCACGGAAGCGTGGCCCCTGACAGTCAGGCCCCGGGTCTGTGAATAGGCCACCTTCGAGAATAGGGGTAAATATCTTGGCTTCAAAATTCTAGTTCCAGTGTCCAGGGGGAGCACCAGGGGTGATGAGCCCGAGTTGGGAACCTGAGCTGGGAATCCGAGTTGGGAATCTGAGCTGGGAAGCCGAGCTGGGAGCCCGAGTTGCAAGCTCGAGGTGGGAGCCCAAGTTGTAACTGGCATTGGTTTGTTATCTCTAGAAGGTAGGACTAGAGATCTTGATGGCATTGTTGACTAGGTGGGAGCCCGAGTTGGAACTGGCATTGGTTTGTTATCTCTAGAAGGTAGGACTAGAGATCTTGATGGCTTTAATGTGTGTTGTGTTGTGTTATATCTATAAGAGGAATAAGTAATTCACCAAAAAAGCCCTCAACCATCGATTAGCAACTATTATACCAACAAAAGACCATCTCCCTTATTCATGAAAAACAACTCAATCAAAAAAATCCAAAACAAAAGAAATTGTGAAAAAAGCAAAAGCAAAACTAAAATTTGAGTATTAAAATAATATTATAAATCTATTAGACAGTTGAATATTAAAATAGTAATGATATAAATCTACTAAACGGGGGAGTATGAAAAAAATTTGGACCATTTCTCGATTTATGCGTGTCATCCTTGCGTAGGGGCCATGCTAATCTTCTCTATATTGTTCCAATTTTATCGGATGTCTCCGAAGAGACAACCGTACATCTGTACAATTTTGTATATCAAGTACCAAAATTCTTTACGCATAGGCGATGTGGGAACAAAGGCACGCCAGTCCATCGCAAATAGATACACGGTTAGCTCGTATTAAATGTTATAGAGAGAACCAAAATGATAGTAACACTCCAACCGACCAAGCAAACAAACCACCCTTGCCTCCATGCAAGATCGAACTACGGACCTTCAGTTTACAAGACTGATGCTCTACCACTGAGCTATAGAGGCCATTGTGAATAGCGCGGCCATTGTTTCTACTTTCTACCCAACGATGATAAACCAGGAAACCTTAAACCTGGTAACCTAATATTTTCAGAAAGAAAATTCGCTATGCATGTGTGGGGATGTAGCTCAAACGGTAGAGTGCTCGCTTTGCATGTGAGAGGCATGGGGTTTGATACCCTGCATCTCCATTTGCATTTCGTTTTTTCTGTCATTTGTAATATTCGTTTCCCGTTTACACCTGGCCAATCCATCTCTTTCAAACCTCTTCATCTCCGCACCAGTGGTCTAGTGGTAGAATAGTACCCTGCCACGGTACAGACCCGGGTTCGATTCCCAGCTGGTGCATTCCCATTTTGTGCTTCCCACATCATTGCCACGTGTCAGAGTCTGATTGGTCCACGTCATTGTACGGTTGTTGACTATGTTGACATGTCACCATGTTGATGTCAACATGGTAACCCTTTTTTCTCATAAACTTTGACCATTTGTATCTTCTCCATACGAGCTTCATTTGACCTCCTTTGAAATTTTTTGAGATGATTAAATTGTGACCCCAAATCTACATCTGGCCTTTTGTTTGACCAAACTTTGACTATTCATATCTTGAGCATATGACCTCCTATCAACTCCATTCAAGTTTCATTGAGTTTGTTTCGCTGAGCACTTCGACATGGTGCTGATTTCTTGAGCATTTAAGACACTTCAATTTTTGGTGAAAATCCACTTGGATCACTGAACCTCCTATACCTATACTCTTTCAAAAATTAGGTACATTCCTTATGTATTTTATGATGGTTGTCTTTAATATCAGAGTTTCTAAGGAGTTGTGGTTTCTTAATCACTGTGATACCCCAGTTTGGCATTGGAGACTTCTCAACCAATAACACTATATGACATTTTCAAGACATTATGTATACCTTCATGGCCTTATTGAGATCTATATATATTGCATGTATTCAAGACTTAAATGGTTTAAATTATTTGAGTGGTTTGAATAATAAGGCTTAATATTACTTGTTAGGAGTGACAATAAATTTTTAAAATGGTTTCAACACTAATTAACTACAAACTTAATATTATTTTTATTGTTGATAGTGATAAAAATATATAGCGTCACCCCGATAAATAGCACGGATTTTTTCAAAAAATTGGAGAGGAATGAATTTAGTTTAATAGGTCATTAGTATGTGTCATCTCACTGCATATTGCTTTAATAGAGATTATTTCTCTTATCTATTATTTTTTTAGAAAAAAAATGCATTATTGATTGGTTGAGAAGTCTCCAATGCCAAACTGGGGTATCACAGTGATTAAGAAACCACAACTCCTTAGACACTCTGATATTAAAGACAACCATCATAAAATACATAAGGAATGTACCTAATTTTTGAAAGAGTATAGGTATAGGAGGTTCAGTGATCCAGGTGGATTTTCACCAAAAATTGAAGTGTCTTAAATGCTCAAGAAATCAGCACCATGTCGAAGTGCTCAGCGAAACAAACTCAATGAAACTTGAATGGAGTTGATAGGAGGTCATATGCTCAAGATATGAATAGTCAAAGTTTGGTCAAACAAAAGGCCAGATGTAGATTTGGGGTCACAATTTAATCATCTCAAAAATTTTCAAAGGAGGAATCACGTCGAAGAGCTCATCACCACGATTTTGACATCGCTCATTTCACATCAAATGAAGCTCGTATGGAGAAGATACAAATGGTCAAAGTTTATGAGAAAAAAGGGTTACCATGTTGACATGTCAACATAGTCAACAACCGTACAATGACGTGGACCAATCAGATTCTGACACGTGGCAATGATGTGGGAAGCACAAGTAACAATCATAGTGGTGTTGACCAGTAAGAGACTGACACATGACAATATGGATCCATTCAGGTTATGGCATGTGGCAATGATTTGTCTATGGTAGCGAATCACTGGGTGTCACATGGCCCAATCACATGGTGCCATGTGCCACCCCTTTCCTATGACGATCAACATTCTATTTATTTGCTAAAAGGAAAGGTGAATGTTTAGAAGTCGAACCCTGACCTTCTATCAACCAGTATACTCGCCTACCAACACGCCATCATGTGTGCTACACTGTACATTGGGTTTAAGTTTATTTTAAAAAAGCACCAAGCGGATAATGGGATCTCCCACCTTTTTTTTCTTTACCACTGCACCATCGCTTTATGTGGCGATATGATAGGAGGTATTTTTAAGTAAGTATAGAATCCGATAAAACCCAAATTAAATCATTTTTAACCCCTTTAAGATTATAAAGCCCGATTTCATTATCTTTAAAAGGGCTTAAATAAGAGTTAAAAGATATTTAAGATTATTAAAAGGTTTTTTTAAGGGGTTAAGAGAATTTTTGTAAGAACAATAAGATTTTAAAGGGGTTTTATTTTTTTGTAAGCCCAAAATTATAAGGGCCCATAATTAAAAGGGGTAGATTTATTCGCGAAGTTTAATAGAGATGCTCATGTTAATTATGGGGGACTTTTGAAGATTTTTGTTGTAAATGGGAGATAGGGTAGATTTTTCAAAATCATATGGTTATAACCCATATTGGGTAATAATGTGTATAAAATGGGGTGTTTTGTATTTGGGGAGATAGAGTGAATTGGGAGAATTTTCTCGGAGAGTTTTGATAGTGAATTGTTCATCTTTGTATACTGAGAGGCTTTTAAGCCAAGCTTGATTGTACTTTAAGGAGGACTTTTTGTAATTCATTATCATCCAAGGAGACACAAGGAGACTTTGTAATAGTTGAAGTGCCTTGTAACCATTTTTTGGAGCATAATCAAGGATCGGTCACTCTATTGGAGAGGGACCTAGAGACGTAGCCATATTGGCGAACTCCGTTATCAACTTGTGTTCTATCTCCTCTCTTCTATTCTGTTCATCACTTTATTATTGCTATGTTCATTTAAGCATTTCAATTACGTTATTAAATTTTAAGACTTTCAAATTAAGCATTGTAAACGTTAATCATTCACTTAGGAATTGTCATAGATCCTAACACAGATCACTCAGTGATAGGTAAGCATTATGTGGGCTAAGAACAAAAGGAAAAAGACAAAGTAAATGAAAATAGTGCCAAGAGATAGAACATTTCCATACATGACAACCATGACAAGGCATAGGCATGTTGTTTTGATAGACCAGTGATAGTGATAGAATTTCTCCATGTATTTGTCAAGGGATAACATGAATGCAAGTGCTAAAAACATAAAAAGGTATCATATAATCAATCCTATGAATGGGTTTTCTAGCACAAGAGCGCAACAAGAAATGCATGACATTCATGAAGGATAGTAGAATGGCATAGATATACAATAGAACCATGATTAGATTATCACTATGAACATTCTTATAAAAATACAATCCAAGATAAAGTAACTATGAATATGAAAAAGTAAAAGGTACAAAAAGTTATGATGAGTATAGTCAGTGATAGGTGATGGTGAAATCAAAATGTGTGAAGATAATCCTATGGACTATGTAATAATGAAAGGCTTGTGAGAGATGACAGTGATTGAATGTGAGATAATGAACAAGTGCATAGTCTATGGCATACAAGGAATAATCCATTAGAAGAACATAAAAGGGATCAAAAGCCTAGTAGGTAGTGACAAAGGGTAGGGTCATAAACATTGATGAAATAGAGTTATAAGAGGACATACACCATTGAAAGGAGTAGAGTTCAATAACTAAAGCAATATCAAATACCCCTAAAAGGATGGCTTAGTGACACCCAAACAAAAGTTAAAAGATATGGTTTTTTATTATAAAGGGAAGTCCTTGTCCTATGCATAAACAAGTGATATGCATGATTAAAACATACTCCATATATTAATACATGGGCCTTCTATGAAGAAGGTAGTATTTTTTAAAAGGGTTAGTCTTCAAGAAAATTCAATGCTTTTATAGCGAATAGTGACAGTCAAAAGAAGATGACATAGATTGATAAGACAAGTCATAGTAAAGAATAGGTCATCTAAGAAGATAGTCATGATGGTTAAACTCATAGGTGACATTGTTAAATTCATTACAATATAAAAGTGATAGCCTCTATGAGGGAATGATAAACTAGGAAGAGTAAGAGTTTTCTATGAGAATGGAAGGAAATGCATAGGGGTCAATTCAATATGATAGTCACAACGATAAGTAGGTCTATCATAACATGTTAAGAAGCACAAATCTATGAAGATTACAAAGTATTTAATGATAGTGTGAGAATTTTTAAAAGCTTATTGTGATCAGTAAAGAGTGTAGAGATATAATGGCAGGTGGTTATCAAGAGCAAGGGTGGCAATGCAAATATCCTTGATGAAGTTTTGAGTCACTTCAAACATTAATGCCAAAAATAAGGAATCATGAAGGAAAATATTAGTGAGGATTGTCAAAATCTTATTCAAGCTTGAAAACAAAGAGGGAAAACCATTGTGTAAAGAATCCTAAAAGGATAGAGTCAATATAAAAATAAAGATAAAGATACTTAATCTACAAAGTATGTGAGAAATACTGGCCTAGAATTTCTCCTATGCTCCCCTCAGGAAGTTAGTCATTTTCAAGCATATCTAACACATTCCCTTTAAACATATTGGTGGAAATTATGATAGTTGAAGCATTAGTGGGCATTTTGAGGGAATATAGGGGTAGTTTCAAATATCTAGGAGAGAATTGAATCAGTTTGAGGTCTTTGCAAACATTTGGGAGCTCATGGTAGGTTCCCAAGAGGAGGATTTTGACCTATTCATAAGGAAAACACTTGTCATTCTCTCTTTGTGAGACATGTTCCAACTTTCTAGGGTATTGTTTGAAGACTAAAAGGAATGCCTAGGTTCATTAAAAAATCATTTCTTACAGTTTTGGCTAAGGGGTGTAGCTCTTGCAATCTCTTCCAGTAGAAGCATTGTATTGTAACTCAATTTTTTTCAATTTCTTAAGAAAATATCAAAGCATTTTCAAACTGGCACTACTACGTAAACACCTTTTTATCAATAAAAATCAATTTTACTTTCTCAATATTTTGTTTTGTTGTGTGTAAACAAGCAATTGATATATTATCTTGTAATTAATATGCAAATCCTCTATTATATTTCTCATATCTCGACACCTACAAGTAGAAAAACTCATATTTAGTATAGGTTATAGGTGTGTTGCTAGTTTTAACAACCATTAAGTGTGAAAACATTTATTTTCCTCTTAAATTGTAGAAAATCAAACCTCCCTATAAAATACTGACACATTAAAATATATACAAAATTGAGTTGTGTTAGAACTAATTAATTTATTGAGCATTGTGTGTCAAAATAGTAGTACAATATCATTTGGTGTATCATCTCCATAGTAGTAGTTTAATTTTTATATCTTTTTCACCCCTTTTTATTAGAAAAAGCAATAGTTAAGTCATTTTAGGTGAAGTATCAAGGGAACTAGACTTCTTTGGAGGTTCATCTCTGTCATAGGTTACCCACAACTTGAAGATAATCCCAAGTTTCACTAGGTAGCCGAGTTTTACACTTAGCAAGGGTGCATACATTAGTGACAATAGGTTCTAAGTGTTTTTTAATTGTAGTGGTCCATTTATTTACATAGACCATGGTTCCTCCATTTCATTTTAGTTTGCGTCCAATGAAAGATGTTATTACATATCCTTTACATGTTGGCTTTGTGGAACCTTTTTTGTGATGTATGATGCTATATATATATTTATGTTCTTTCATTATATAATTCTTATACTTTATGCATGAGCATAAATTATTTTGATTAAGATACAAAATGGTAAAGTTCCCAAACCCATTATAAAACAACTATAAGAGCTAAAAAGGTGAGCCTCACTAGGAGTGATATTGAAGCAAAACTAAAAAATAAAGAAAGTAGAAACAATGAGGACCAATAGAAATCACTAGAAATAATAGAAAAAAAACAAGAACAAACTACATATCAACAAGAATCTTAAGGCCACCAATTTCCTACCACTTATGGTTCAATAAATCCAACTTCTTAAAAGAAAACTACTTAGGTTTTCCACTTTACCCAATATTTTTGGCAGGAGTATCTTCAATTTGAGCAACTTGATAAGTTGTCTAATTATGTCCATAGAATTTAAAAGACTAATGTAACTCCCTGCATAGGACCCTAGAGGACAACACACTAACAACACAAAAAAATGGTACCATTTTTTTTTTGAAGAGCAAACATATTGAAGATTACAATTGAAACAATAACTCGTATTCTAGCCTGAGTCCTCTAAGGTCCATGACTATGCTACTAGAATCCCATAAACCAAACTAAAAAGAATTATAATTCATTACATTAAATCATTCCAACTAACCATATGAATCATCCATATCATGTCACTTATAATGCATTATAAAAGCCATCTAGTTACCTAACATATGCAGTAAGCATCATCATATTATCCATTACACAGGAGAGTATAACATTGAATTGCAAGAGAATTTCAACAAGAATAGTATACATATTTAAATATACATAAAGTTAAATCATACCATCTCGAACTGCATTCAGGTATCATGGCACACTAAGAAGTTCCTCAAGATAGGATATCCTTAGAAGTGACTTCTCAAGATACCTAAACCCTAGGAAGTCACTCCTCAAGATATCAAATCTTGAGTTCTTCTCGATCCAACTGATGCCCTCAAGGTTCAATTGCTACAGTACTCATCAAAATCAAAATATATATCTCTATATCATTAAGTCAGAAGTAACATCATTAATTATAACATGCCATCAATAGATATCATTCAAGGTCAATTTCATTAACTAATATAATAGGATACATGAGTCACTTTTCTAATTACATGAGAGAGTTCAATAATAATTTACAAAATTACATCATTACATCATGAATAACAATGTTTCCTCGAGCACATGTGAGGAGAGTACATAAAAAATATAATACATGATACAATAGGTTCATAGAACAATACAAGTACATGAAATATAATCCTCATGGACTGGAGCAAGTGCATAAGACTAAATCCAGGAGTAGTCACCATGAACACGAATAGAGTGAGGGAACCCAAAGGAGTATAAGACACATTCCACCCAACCATGTGGAACCCTAAGGTCCACTCCCCGTGCTAGGAGATAGAATTAAGGTCCCACCACAAGAAAAACAAGGGATAGAAGACAACACAGAGGTCAACACGACTACAATGTAAAATTACAATACAACATCACATGACAATAATACCAATTCTAGAGGCACACTGTAAGACCCCTCCGTTTTTCTCTTTTGATCGAACAATGTTCTATTTGGTTATGTCTTAATTTCTGTTAGTATCTTGATTGTGGTACTCGGTTACTGTTAGATCGCTATCTGTAAAGTGATGTGAATGTGATATTTTGGTGTGATGGTGTATTTTGCTGATGTTATCATTATGCCATGCTTTGGATTAGCATAGTGGATAATTGAACTCATGATGTTTATGTTTTGATCATATTAATGATGTTAGATTCGTCAGTTAGTAATATTGTATTGGTGAAGGGGATGAGTCGCATCACTCGCTTGCGAGTGCCCTACGATTCCGTGATTCCCTTTTCACAGTGTGTTTTAACTTTGACATATACATATATGCATGTGGATATACTCTGTGTTCATAGGTTGACAGGTACAAGACATCGACTCCACCTGGTTTCATAGGTTCGAGCATGTCCATTGCCCAACAGTAATCGATTGGGAGATAGTAGCTAGGATTTTGTGTCAAGTCGCCACCCTAGTCATAGTGTGTCGTCGGTCTTAGTGTGGTCCAGTTTTATTTTGTTCAATGTGTCTGGTTTCAGTTTAAATTAGAAGTTGGAAAAAGGTTAAAATATATGCTTGGTAGTTAAATTGCCATTTAACTTTATCTAGTTTATTTTGAAATGTAATTTATTTTATTAATAAATAAATTTAATCTTTGATTAGATTTAGTTTATTGATAATTAAATTAATTGATTGGAAATAAATTAAGTTTTCCATTTTGGAGTTAATAGAATTTTGTGTGAAATTGAGAATATTGAAAAGATGAGATTGAAAATAAAAGAAAATAGTTAAAAGTCAATTTAAGAAATTTGGAATTGAAAAATTGAAAAATGAGATATTTTGAATTTTTTTGTTTTGGAGAATTGATGAGGGTAGTTGTAGGATTTTAGGTATTTTTCCTTATGTTTGAATTTGGCTTCACAATTTGGAGGATCATGGAATTTTGAAAAAAGAGATTAAATTAGAAAGAGAAGGTAGAAATTGTTAAAATTTTGTGGGTTTTTGGAAAAAGCTTGAAAAACCTGTGGATCTGAAGAGGGAATCAAGACACCATCAGGATCTCCTATCATTTTCAAAAAAATCAGGTTCAATCTTTTAAATGGTTGCTTTTGAGTTTTGAATTTTAAATATTAATGGTTAAAGATCTTGTGGAAAGAGTTTGAATTCTGTTGTTTGAATGCAAATGAAGCAAAGTTGGAAATTTGTTCTCCAAATTAGCAAGAAGACCCTCTTTAAAATTAATTTGCTTCAAAAGAAATGATGCTTTTGAGTGTAAATGATTGTTCTTATATACATATTATTCTCGTTTTCTCAATTTGTTCTGTCCTATATACCAAAAATGCACATATATATATATATATATACATTGAAGAGTATATATATATATGCATATATTCATGCTGGTTAAAAAATGTTATTTTTTTGAAAGAATCTGAAATTAAAAATGGGCAGATTTTCTTTTTTAAAATCCGCAGTTTAAAAAAAAACGTTTTTCTATTTTTTTTGTGGAGGGTTTTATGTTTAAAAAAATTTCAGGGAGGTCACTGGGGGCTCGCCCCCACCATGCCCCCATGGGAGGCAGGTGGAGGGAGCCGCACCCAGCGCGCCCCTCCTCACTCCCCACACCCTTACCTATTGTCGCTGCCCATAGAGGGGACGACTATGTGTAAACACTGTCATCGCCCCCATTAATGGGGGTCGGCTGTGTGTAAACACAGCCGGCTAACCCTACGTGGTGCGCGACCCACGAACCAAGGTGGTCACCCATTGAACCGACGTGTGGACCGAGATAAGTGGTGAGTGTTCTTTTAATTTTGTTTTTAATTTTTTTAATTTTTATTTATATTTTATTTAATATTTAGTATTATATATTTATAATATTAAATATTAATATTTAATATTATAATGTTAGTATAATATAAATATATTAATGAGTATTATTAATTAAATAAGTAAATATGTGTAATTTTGATATACACATATATGAAAGGTTTATTTGGTAAATGGTTTTTTTTATAATTTTAAATATTTTCCACTATGGCATATTGTAGAAATATTGATTTAAAACGATGATTATATTTTAAATGTACATGTGAGAATTATATTATATAGTTTTTAATCAATTTATTAGTTGAAATTTTAGATGCTTTTTTGAAAGGCTAAACTTAGAATTGACAAGAAACGTGCTAAGCATTGAAATTATTTAATAAATTATTTCACAATAAACTTATTGTAATTTCTAAATGTTATATTCTGAAACATAGAAAGATACATGATTACTTGTTACCATTGAAATAACTAGTGAAATTGAACTTTTGATTTGAATTCCATTCTTCGATTGAAAGAGTCGATATTTAATTTAGTTTATCTTAAGGCAATATGTACTGAATGTTAGCATCTGAAATGGATTTAGAATATCCAAAGGTAGTTTCTTTTAATTGCCTTCAGTGAACTTTTCCTTCGTGCTTTGGTTTGGGGAAATGGGATAAAAGTGTCTTTAATCTGTAAGTCTTCCAGAAGACCCTAGAGGTTGGGGGTTATCGTCTTGTGATGTCGATTGTTTGTTAACTCCCTTGGGTAGTGCATGGTGTATGATCAGTGTTTACCTAGTTTCTTCGAACGGGGATATTCGTGTGCCGCCTGTGAAAGGAGTGGATTATGCGTTTTGTGCCTCCTTGTAAGGAGTGGTTTGTTATTGTTGTTACCTCCAGTGTTTGGAAAGGGTTTTATCTTGTGATGCCTCCTGAGAAAGGAATGATCCTGATATCTTGTTGTTTTCACTTTGTTACCCCTTGGAGTTTGGATGGTATGTGTGTTGTCAAGTAGAAGAGTGGCTTCCGTAGGGGCCAGAGTCCGGAAGAGGTAAACTGGGTAACTTACAGAGGTGGTTTAATCAAGTGATAACTAAAACAAAACTTAGAAGATTAGGTGGTACTTCTCACTAATCAAGATAATTATGCCTCACTCATAGACACAAGGGCTTGTTTAGGCTTGGGATGAGTGGGAAGGCCTGGAATGGCAAGGTCATCTATCTTGTCTGTACGAAAGGTATTTAATTCCGCATGAGTGAGTATGGGGTTGGGAATTCGGTAGAGGCCACCAAGATAACCCATAGTGGGGGTCAGAGCCTAGGAAGAATCCCAGAGGATAACCCATGATGAATTGTGCGATGACACTCTGTCTAGGACAACAGTTGACATTTGATCTTGTGGGTATGGTTTCCTTAAAGATACCTGATGTGACCATAGTTGGTATTTGATTATTATGTGTATGGTTCTTTTAACATACTTGATCTGTTTTATTTCTGGAAGCAATGTAAGCAAGTTGAGTTGTACTTATGTTGTACGTATGTTGTACTTGAGTTGTACCTATGATGTGCTTATGTGGTACATGTCATTGGTTGTGTCAGTTTGGTTCAGTGATGATTTAGCCTATGTCTAGTGGTGTTGGTCTTGGCTCAAACTCCTTGTTACTATCTCCTAGCACGGGGGGTGGGCCCTTGGGTTCCACTTGGTTGGGTGGCGTGCACCTAAATCCGTTGGGTTCTTTCTTCATGTTCTTGTAGATGAGACTTCCAGTTGGAGAGCTCGTGGGATTCAGTTTCAGTTCTTGCTTTATTTCATTTTAGTTGATCTTATATTATTTTACCCCTATGTTATCGAGGTGGAAGTTGTAGCTGTAACCTTATTTATGGGACTTGCCTCATTCGGGGAATGAGAGTTGTAATTGTAATATTTAATTATGGATAAATGGATTGGACAGTTATCTTTATGCTTGATGTAAATTATCTTAATTGGAATGTATGTGTTTAATTATTGTCTAAATAATTGACATGGTTTATATTCATGTTGTTGTTGTGGGTTATAAGTAATCTCAGTCTCGTAACCTTAGGGGATGTTTGCATTGGGAAGCGAACTCATCTATTAATTATACTTAAACAAAAAAAAATTAGTCTGTTTAAGTAGTTGTTTGTAATTTCCTCTAGGGTTACGTGGCGGGGCATTACACACACAAACACCAAAGGGAAACAAAAAATAAATGAATAATAGATTGCCATAGGGGGAGTGTCATCACATAGTTTGTTGTGGGTTATCCTAGCAGATCTTTCTAGGTCTCAACCCCTCATCCTGGGTTACCTTGGTAGCCTCTATCAATCTTCATCCCCCATACAACCCTATGCAAAATTAACATACCTCTCATGAGGACGAGGCAATTGATCTTGCCATTCCAGGCCTTCTCAACTCATCCCAAACCTATACGAGCACTTGAGCCATGAATGAGGCATTTACTTATCTTGCTTAGTATGATTACTACCCAATCCCCTAATTTATTTTAGTTTATCACTTAATTATGAAACTCCCACATGGGTTACCCTAGTGCCACTTTGTGCGTCAACCCCCATTGAGAGCCACTCCCCTACTGACAACTAGAAACCCAATAAAATCAAAAAGGAAAAGCCAACTTCCACAATTACAAATTCTCATTTAAAAATACATAACAAGGTGAGAAACAAACCATCCTGCGAACAAGTTCTAACCACACAATTACAAATTCTCATTTAAAAATACATAACAAGGTGAGAAACAAACCATCCTGCGTACAAGTTCTAACCACAGTAGAGAATATACCGTGCAAGGCCAATGACCCATGTATGTTCAATCAAAACAAAACAACCGTCACAAGGTTTATCAATGAATTCTATCAAGAAGAGAATTTTCCCCTAGCCTATGGAAGATTCCTAATGTTCACCTTATTAAATGACTTAAACATTTGAACAAAACAACAATCCATTACCAAAACAACAATCATTCACTTACTTCACATAAACAATTCAAAACAATAACATTCTATATTAACCACAAAATACATCGTCTTCCCAATTACAATCGTTCACAATAACAAATAAGATGCTTATAAAAGGACTCAACAATCATTAATTAACCAAAGGTAATCTTCTACATCTATTTACTCAAATCTCTCGATTGATAATAATCAAATAATTATAAACATAAAATATTATTTCCCTTTGCTCAAGATATAATTACATGTTTAAAAAACAGATATAAATATATATATAAATACATATATATAATCATATACACATGTATCGATATATACATATTATAAACACAACATACTGTTTTCCAAGTGACATATTCTAATATGGCAACGAATATATAAATGTAATTATAAACACCACACATACACACATATATGTATGTACGCATTTAACTGAGTTCATCTTCAGCAAAAGCCATGTGCATTCCTAACATTGGTTTATATGCAGTCAAATGTGAAACAAAACATAAGTTCATCAATACCAATGATGTAAAGCGACTATAATATCATGCACAATGTAAACAATTCCAAGCCATACGCAGGCTATTCGCACTCCACCGCTTCCGAACATATACAATGTATAAATATAATTGTTACTTTCAGCTACAATACAAGGGAGAATACATGGTACCACACATGCAATAAATGGACAAAACAACGAAGAAAACAACACATGGTTTACATCAATCTCTATTTAAATGGACTCTTTTAGTGCTAACTGATGAATACGCCTCCCACCAAAACAAACGGTTGCAAACCATAAGACATAAACATCGAATGCCCAACAATATGCATCGGTTGAATTCTCCATATAAGGTTTCAACTGTCAAAGAAGGAATCTTGAATCCCCATAATAAACAAAACCATCGAATATAATTGATTTGTATCACAATATAATGAGTAAAGAAACGGATCTCCAGCCTCTGATATGTCAGACGAGTTGGGAACTCACATTGTACAGGGCGTGACTTATCAAGCCAAACACATGAACATCAAAATGCGCTGTTCAAGTTTTAAAATGGATACACAAAGGAGGAATGCTGCCTATAGTGAATTGATCAAAGCACCGGGTAAATGAAATCATAAAGTAAAACATAGATTATAGTTTGGATATATATATGCACACTTACAAGGAAAGGATGCTGATACCACATAGTTCATCTGGCACATATATATGAAAAATTTGAAGGCAAGAAGAAGACATAGGGAAAGAATGGTGTGCAGAAACCACAAAGATTTTATAAAATTGACTCTAGTAAGGAGGTGAGTAGAAACATCAGGATATTTCTCAATTTCTAGACATTAATTTGAATGCTACACACAATGAGAAGAAATGGGTTTACTAGTACTTCAAGAAACCATCAAACACTGATTTGCAGAATACACAAAATATTTTACAGGGATATCTTCAGAATTTCTCTTCAGAAATCTTTCTTTTATAATTTATTTCAATATCAAAACAAACAGAGACAGAATCAAGAAGCAGTGGAACGTGGATATAATCAATTCAGTTGATTGAAGATTGATGCAGAGCTCAATTCCAGCCTGCTACTGCAACTCAACAACTCAGCTTTCAACACCTTCTGAGATTCCACACACTATAAAAACCCCAATCTCCAAAGTTTTCAAACTTCCAAGAATTTTTTTTAAGAACCCGAGAGAGAATGTTCATGATCGAGAGAATCAAGATTAGTTTCCCCAAAAATAACCAAAAAACCCCTCTCTCAGTTAACCCTAACTAATTTATTTATTACTTTTTCTCCCATCCGTAACAACATCCCCTCCTTAAAAGGGTACAACACATTGTAAATGTTGCTTACCGTATCAAAAACAACATCCCCTCTTTAAATTAATTAATTAATTTTCTTTTATTTTTCCCCACTATTCTTAACTGCCACTAATTATCTTTTATAATTTTTAACCATGTC
Organism: Sequoiadendron giganteum; assembly: GCA_007115665.2. Classification (NCBI taxonomy): domain Eukaryota; kingdom Viridiplantae; phylum Streptophyta; class Pinopsida; order Cupressales; family Cupressaceae; genus Sequoiadendron; species Sequoiadendron giganteum. Next base: position 363,061,177 of record CM021108.1, on the reverse strand, counting down.
TTATACTTTACACACAATTAATTCAACTATTTAAGCATTTAAATTTATTAATTTAATCTTTCACAAAATTTGTTTGCACATTCACATCAATTTAATATATTTATTTAAATATTTCCTTTTAAACCATACATTTCAATTTATTAAAATCAAATAAATACTTTAATAATATTTTATTTAATTGATACTTCAATTATATATACTCTTTTATTTAATTATTCCAAAGCCTTTTAAATCCAATGATCTCTATTTTAATGAAATAATCAAACAAAGACACAATCATGTACATCACTCAAATGAACATACTGTTACACAATACCTGACCGCAAAGCGAAATGGAAAGCAAAATGACAACAACATCGATAAGACGACTCAGACTGACCACATAACAAGGAACGATAAACAGACACTCATCCTTGTCAAGGATGATGGCTCAACGTGGGGAACCCGATGCTATCTCCGAATCAACAAAATCCATTGGGATTAAGGCACACTCAAACCTGGTAATTCAGGTGAAGTCGATTCCCGGTACTTGCAATTTGCAAAAAATCACACAGTCAAACATGTATATAGACAAGCAAGCAAACACACCATGAAGGAAAAATCATAGTGTCGCAAGGCACTCACAAGTGAGTGATGCGACCCTATTCCCCTTCACCAATACATCAACACACAATAAATAACTATCAAATCTTGATGAGAACATACATCTAACAGTCACATAATACTCATATCAATGATAACTTGCATAAACAATTAAACTAATCCACTAAGCATGGTATAAGCATAAAACATCAAATATAAATGTGTCATCATAACTGCGTATCAAAGTGTCATAATATCCAAGTATCAACAAACACGTATCATAATGTCCAAATACAATCCAAGTAACTGTCAGAAGTGAAAAGTAAACTGAGGGGCACTACAACTAATCTATTGAATGGTTCTTTTCATTGTCTTATGAAAATGTCCATATATTTTTTTAATCTAGCTAAGACATGTTTGAAATAGTTCAAACTCAATATGAACCTTAAGACTAACATTTTTTATTTGTTTGAGTGTTCCTCTAAACTGATAGAGCCTATTAATGATTATGTCACAACAATTTTATCCGTTTCCTCTAAATTGTACCATCCCTAATTCAAAATTATAAAACATTTTTTCATCAAGGGATTGATGAAAGTAATTAACAATAATATATACTTATATAGATTTACATATTTTAAGGACCTTTGTGCACATGTGAATGGATCTAATCTTCTAAAAATAATATTTTATATTTATCATCACCTTCTAATACTTAATCCCTTCAAAGTTTTAAAAGTCATCATTTTTAAAGGGTATGACGTGAGTGAAACAAAATAATTTTTTCATAAAGTAGCTAAGACTTATAATGTAGCTAATTTCAAACAAAATTCTCCCATGAGATTTAAAGAGTTACAAGAACCTTTGAAAAATGATATTTAAATATTATTGAGCTCAATTTTGATTAGTATTTCTTCTATTTATCCATTTGATCTTAAAAATGTACTAAAGAATTATAATTTGATAAATATTTTGCACATCATAAATTCAAAAGATTTTTTAAAATATTACATAAATTTGGAGCATAAGATATAAGATATTATTGGTAATACCATGATTCATATTAAAGATCTTATTGATAGTATAAATCATTTGGTTACACCTCCAAATAAAAATTCAATTACAACCATTTCCCTAGCCATGATAACAATATGGAGATACAATATTCAATTACTATAGATTTTAATACTTTAGATGATCATTATAATAATTCAAATAATATATTGCATATAAAGGATTTTGTGGAAATAATACATTCTCAAATATATAACTTCTTTTAATCTATTATTCATATTTTTTATGAGAAAATTCCATGAAATAATAGGTTGATTATAAATGGTAAGTGAAATACATGATAACAATATTGGTGACATCTTTATAGACACTACAAACAATACAACACATGCACTAAGGATTTATTAGTTTCTAAATATTTGAAGCCAATTATTTATGCCCATTTAGGAGTATCCTTAAGATTAATAGATTATTGATTCACACATTAAATTGTCTTATTTTACTTCTTAAGTTTTGACCTAAGGAAGTACAAATATTATCCCATAATATTCTTGTTGTGATATATTATCTATATTGATTAGGTATAATAATACTCCCTTTTTACTATTATTTATATTTAGTTAATTATGCAATGTAAATGACTAGTTTAAAAAATGATAGAATTAATTAGGTGTATGAATTAATTAGAAATTATATTTTATTAATTTAAATAAAGGTGGTAGATTTCTGGAAATTAATTAATTCAAATTTGTATGGACAACTAAAATAAAATAAAAATTAGAGAAATAAATTAGAAATAAACAATAATTTTTAAATTAGATTTTTATTTTGTGTGAAAATAAAAACAATTTTAAATAAATGATATTAATCCCAAATTTGTATGTAAGGATGCATTTTCTGACTTAATGAAATTATATTAGTGATCACGCAAACTTTAAAATTAGATGGAAGATAAAGTAAACAATTATATTTTATTAATAAACTTTAATTCTAATTGTGCATAATTTTAAAATGGAATATTTATTTTAGATTTATTTTCTTTTGTGAATTAGAAAGAATACAATATGCATTTTATATTATAAATTTGAATTAAATTTTAAATTATATGATAAAAAATAATATATTTAAATTAATATTTAATCTAAACAAATAAAAAGAAAAACATAAAATAAGTGAAATTAAAAGAGGAGTCTATTCTTTGGAAAAAAAGTACGAGTTTTTGAAGAATTGTATCTAGGTTAGTTACAAAATTACTGAAGAGAGTAGATCAGGGGAGGTTAAATTATAATCACTTACATGTATGGTTCTATATCCTATGTTATTTCGCATGATACACATATGTAAATATTACTTGAAATAGTCTTCTTTTCTTTCTAGATTCATTAAATGGTATAATTAGTATGAAATTACTATATATTAAATAACTTAGAGGAAAAAAATGATATTAAAATGAAATATAATTATATATTAGGCTTACTAGTTTTAAAAGACTCATGGCACATCAATTCTAGAAAATCAAGAAATTCAGCAAGAGAGGAGTAACCTTCCAAACTCCATAGACATGACATAAGCCCTTACTCCCTTGAAAATTATAGATTCTTTGAGTACGAGAATTAATGTTTGCCTTTATGTTAAAAAAAATGGACCAATAGGAAAACCAACTAAAATAATTAGGAATAGAAAAGTTAACCAAATGGAAATAAATATGATGAACATTGCAAGAACCGATACACTAGAAAAAATAACACCAACAAGAGTTCAGTATACATTATAGTCAGAATTCACAAAATCACTAAAGTATTTGTTTAAGTCTTAGATAGTGCAATCCTAATTATTGTAAATATCAACCTTGATGTCATCCAATAAGAAGATTTAGTGAAAAAATAGAAACTTTATTTTCTTTCCTTCTAGTATGGTTCCACTTAACATTGTTTAAACTATGAATGAGGATGTTGATTTCTTTCTTACATTAATTTAGCTAACACTAATCAAAGTGATAGAAATAATTCCTTTTGAAATGATTAGCCAAGATTTTAAAGTTAGATTCTAGAATAATATTGATAAAATGCTTTAGCTTAGGTTCTAAAAGATCTTCATGAATGAGCATACAATTAAAAAAAATCATTAGAACCAACACCAAGACTACTAGGAAACTATAACTTAACCTTGTAATTATAGTCATGAAAAAAAACTCCCATGCTAACATTTTACAGATTATCTTTTGAAGTTTCATGAACATTAATTTTAACCAAACCAAAAAGATAAATTTTCCATTTAGTTAGTTGATATTATCAAGGTTTATTATTGAAGGAGGTAGAAGAGGGAGAAACCATAAGAATACCAAGCCTCACCAAAACTCTGAATTCCCACCAAGAACTTTCTTGATAATCATGAAGCCAAACTTGATATATTTCTTTCAAATCCTCTAATTATGTTCCCACCAAATATTCTAGTACATTAAATTAGAACCAATATCATGCAAAGAAATTGAGGCCTTTTAGCTTCAAAGAGGGTCTATGTTGCTTCATAAGAGCCCTTGATAGAATCTTAAATATTCTATAAAATTCCAAAAATTCACATCATAAATGGTGAATTAAAGTGGCAAAGGAGTAGGATAAAAAATACATCTTGCATACTCTTTATCTTGAAGGTGGAGGATACATCTATTTAGACCAAAAAAACCCACATTTATGAAGATTATCATGTTGAAGAAATTTATCTAATGTTGCAAGCCACATAAAATAATTAACCTAAATTTTCATCATTTAAGATGCTAGGCCCTTTTCCAAAAACTAGACCTTTTAACTTCCATAGTTTTGCCAAAAGATTTTTATAACTAGAGTTTGCATCATGTAGATCCCACAACCTTTTAAATCCCGTCTAAGAAAATTTGAATGTCTATCTAAAAGAACCTTCTAGGATGCTAAAATGTGGTATAATCATCTATGAGAAGAGTGAACTATTGAATAGGCCAAAGATATTTAGGCTTTAATTTTTAAATCCTCACAACAATTTGCATGATCTCATATTAAAAATTAGAAACATAAATCCATCCAACTTAAACACATATATTTTAATTTAATGAGATTAGGGAATTCCACATAAAGAGGGTTATATTTGTCCCATGTATCAATCCTATAAAATAGTAAGGTCACTTTTCTTGATGAAAGAGGGGATCACAACTGTAGACATTGAAAAAATGTCTTGGTCTGCGAGCATCATTTTTCTCGGTCTTCTTCTTTGGCTAATTAAATAATTTTAATTATTTAATTATTTTTGACCATGTTCCTCTATTAATTAAATAATTTTAATTATTTAATTAATTCACCTCTTAACCTTATTCTACTATGATCAATTAATTAAATTTGAATGTGTCGCTAACACCCCTTTCTTCAATAGTTAAATAAATTATTATTTATTTAATTATTTTCCTTTCGGTACTCATCTATAGTCAGATGATAATAATAATTATTTGTCTATTTATTGAACTTTTCCATTCTTCTATAATTAAATAATTGTCAAAATTATTTAATTATGTGGTGTCATTCCTTTCCCCCATTAAATAATTAACTCAAATTAATCATTTAATGTCTCATTTCCATTTCTTCCCATTTAATTAAATTGATTTCATAAATCATTTTAATTAAATGCCCATTTTCTCCCTCTTTCAAATAAATAATTTTAAAATTATTTATGCTCCACTTGTCTAGAGATCCTTTCTTGTGAAATTATTTATTTCTCCATTTTCTTCCTCCACTATCTCATTTTTGAATCTCAGTCGTCGATCATTTTTGGGCTCTTTCTAATCTCGACCGTTCATTTTGTAACCTCCACTCTTCTATGTTGCATGTCCTCTCATTCATAGATCTTGGAATCTTTCTAGAAGCTCTATCTTGACCGTTCATTCGAATGGTTATCTATAAAAGAAACCTTCCTCCTCCATTTTTGATTTAACAACCACTTATCTGACTTTCATGCTTATTGTTTGCAGGTATTTTCACATGTTTACTTTGATCTGAGGGTATATTTGCAAAGGTTGATTTAGGAGAGACAAGAGAAGTTATTCAAATTCAAATACGGGGAGCGTTTCTATTTTGAATACTTTTATTCTTTATATTTGATTGTTTTCTCTTGTTTAGATTAGATTTCTAGGTTGGATAGTGTCGTAGTTGTCACTAGAATCTAGGCTAGTAGAAATTACCCATCTTACATTGGTGAACCCGACATGAATGTATGATTTTTTGTAAGAAAACCTATGTTTTTATTTTGTTTTTTCCATGTAACAGGTTCTAGCGATGCAACTGAGATGCACAATGACGCAATCATAGAGGAATGGTGCAACTTTTGGGGGGAATCCAAATTTGAAATAGCAACACATTCACGACGCACAATGACACATTTGTGGGTGGGAGACTTGAATTTGAAATCATGATGCAACTGATTTAGAATGATGCATTTGTAGTGACACAAGTGATAGCCTGAACGACACAATCGCCTGTTAGGTATAAATATTTTTGTTTTCAATTTTCTTTGAATTTTTCATTTTGGGTTTTTATTATAATAGGGTTTTTGCGTGCTAATCATCTCTTTTTAGCATGTGACTTTGGATCTAAGGAGATTTTCAAAATTGTTTCTTTAGAAACAACAAAAAAATTAAGCTTTTTCATTACTTTAAGTAATAAATCAATTTTATTTTGTTTTCTTACAACAACTACAACTTGCATCAAATTCATAAGGTTAAAATGAACATGCATTTCATTCATAAAGGTTTAAAATGAACAAAAAATGCATATCTTCACTCAGGAGTTTTAAAATGAACATGCATCACATGTCATTGGATTAAAAAATACTCAAGTGTTTGTTTCATCATAAGAAAGGGTTAAAATTAACGAGTGTTTTCCATGTCTTGTGGTTTGCATTTGGTGATTGGATGCGTATGCTCTCCTCTTGTGTCACTTGGCGATCTTGAGGATCAAAATTATTCCTTTGGCACTTGTACAACCACCCATGCATTTGGATTTGGAATTAAAATGAACCCCATGTGAGTGTAAGGCAAAGGCATTATGTATGCTCTCTCCTGGTGCTTCATGTGATATGGGAGATAAAAAACTACCCACTTCCTTTCTTTTTTATACCTTTAGAGGGCCTACCATCCCGCTTCGAAAGATGGGAATGACCCAAATGGTATAAAGCTAAAGCCAAGCTATTTTCAAACCGCTATATAAAAAATGTGAGTGATGAAATTCATAAGCAATAGGTGTGGATGTGTCATACCAAAAAATGTCTCCCTTAGTACCCTTATGGTGTGTAAAAACTTGTAGAGTGTAACCTCTACAGTCTAGGAGGCCTCCTAACTGGAGTGATTGCCGCATGTATGGCCATCTTGAACAAAAGCCCTTACTAAGAACCAACTATTGTAGTAGCCAAAATCCCTTTCACTTGCTAGCGTAGGAATGGTCATTTTGAAGCTACTCCACATTCTCACCATTCATGTGTAGAGGAAAAAAATTCTCTTTGGGGAATGAGACTTGGTGTGCCCGAGAAGTGTAGCATCTGCCTTATTTGGTTGGTTGGAGAAATCCAAGTGGGGATCTAGTGAGTGGTATCTCTTGAGAAGCCTAGGTTGTGCATGTTGTCTATGAGTGTCTTTATTCACATTGAAACCAAACATTTTCACACTCGAAATTAGACCAAAACAAGTGTTTGTGATTGTTTTCTATGTTTTCCAAATAAAATCTCATCAAAATCAGTCAAAACCCATTCGAAAACCAATCCAAAACATCAAATTTGCAAAACAAACTCTTTGTTCACTGTAACTTCTTGAAACAGGCCCAAAATTGATTTTTGAACCGTAACTGATAAAAACAGGCCCACAATTGAAAAATTGTGCCGCATCTGTTACTAGAAAATCATAATTGAAATCCTGAACTACATTTGTCAGAAATAAAGCCACAACTAATATTGTGAACCACAATTGATTGTCAGAAATCTGCAACTTGAAACGATGCATCTAAAACAAAAAGTGTGCAATTGCCTGATTACCAGAAATTCACAAAATCCTTGTCCAAAACAGAATCAATTTATCATAACAGCGATCTTGATTTCTCAATCAGAGACTTGCAGACCTTTACAGGCCATTCCAACATTTCCATTTAGGGTTACATTTCATTCTAGGTTGCTTTCCTCATCCTTTTGCCTTGCATGAATTAATCCTAGACCTTAGGTTGCACTTATCCTTTCAAATTTCAGACATAGGAAAACTACTAAGCCTTTAGAGAGTCCATGGTTGCTTATCCAATTTGTCATTGAACTTCATCTTTCATTCTATCAACCTTTTTCATTGTCAACTTGGTCAAATTTGAGTCTCAAACTTATGTCATAGTTTAGATTCACCTTGTCAAAACTATCATCTTGATTATCACGAAGGTCAATGACATTTGGGTTTTTTTATCTTGGACCTACAATAGCTTGGTTTCCATCTTTTATCTTAAATCTTAGAATTCATATCCTTAGTGTCATCTTTCTAGTGTCATTTAGATCCATATCATACCCCTTGACCATAACATCATTATCATCCTATAATTCCTTAATCTTAGACTTTTTTAGTTTGTATCCTTATATCCCAAAAACACAAAAACATAGCTTAATTTCATCATAGCCTTAGTTGCACCTCTAGCTTTGATCATTAACTTGGCATCATCTAGTCTCCTTATCATTATATTTGATCATTATTTAATCCAAATTTGGTATCCTTTTGCATCCATTGGTTCCATTTAGCTTCATTTATCTCCATCCTTTAGTCATCATCCTTGCATGATTACCTTGCATCCTTATATTCAAAAAATCCCAAAAATATAGTTTAGCTTCATTATCACCTTGCATTACCTTCCAACTTGCAAGTATTACATAGTTGAAACAAGGTCACGAACTAAAAGAAAGGACATGGATTCCTTAAATGACCCCTTTTCTAGTCCACATCATGACACCAACTTTGGATCAAACTCAAATCAATCTACTCCATGAAGAGAAACACCACAAAGAGACCCAACCAATACATTGGACAATCTAAGTCTAGATGAATTCAACAAGAGAATGAATCCTGAAGAGATTGAAAGAGCTTACCAAGATCTTAGAATATTACACATGGTTGATGAGCTTGTTAGTGCCAATCCTAATAGATTCTTCTATGCACTAGCCAAAAAGGGTGCTAAACTCGCTCAAGGCTTTGATTTCTCAACCATTGTAGAAGGAGATGCTCAAAACCCATTTGCATTAGGGATGCCATCTTCACAAAAAATGTCAACTATACCACTTGGGATAAAAACACACATGGAAACCACTACCACACATATCCCTAGCATCTCCACACTTGGAAACAAGGTAACCCATGCGACAACACTAGTTTTACATTTGGGAGCACATCCAATTCCATGGGTAATACCTTCACAAATACTCTTATTCAAAAGACAAACCAAAGTACTACATCTCAAGGTCCCACACCCACACTTCAAAACATGAATCAAGGTCCTTCATTCCAATTCCAAAGCAACACCCCATCAAATCAAAACCAATCAAAAAAATCTAGGAGAATTCACATTGTCCCACGAAAAATCCCAAATCAAAACACGAACCAAGGGCCCAATCCTACATTACAAGAAACTACATTCTCAAACACCAACCAAGGACCTACATTTTCAAATACCAATCAAGGACCCACACCATCTTTCCAAAACACAAACCAAGGACCAACCTTTCAAAACCAAGGAAAAAATCAAGGAACTACACCATAATTTCAAAAAACCACACCAAATAGAAACATGACTTTTGGAACCAATTTAAATGCCAATTTCACCCCAAACAAAGCCAATACCAATACAAATTTTGTACACCAATATAAACAAGGTAACCAAGGCACCATATCAAAAAACACCAATCCAAATCCAACATATGACCTCAACACCAATGTCATAACACTAAATAAAACAAACACATCACCATACCTTGCCAATACCTTGATGCAAAAAATACAAGCTATCCAACAACAAATGAAAAAAATTCAATTGGGGACCAACAAGAAAAATTATTCCATGGAGGAATTGTGCCCCTATCCATTTGACAAAAATCTCTACATGCCACCTTTTCCCCCTCACTTCACGACACCACCTTTACCTAAATACAAAGGGAAAGGGGATCCAGTGGAACACATACGATAATTTAATACGAAATGTATGGAAATCACATATGATCCTATCTATTTGTTGAGGCTATTCCCAAGAAGTCTCATGAGGCCAACCCTAGATTGGTTTGCACATCTTCCTCTAGGGATTAGAACATGGGGTGAACTGGTTGATAAATTCATTAATCAATTTTCTTTTAAAATTGAAAGTGATGTAACCCTTGCAAAATTATGTACAACCAAACAAGAAGAAGGGGATTCACCTACCTCATTTTATCAAAGATGGCGAAGTCTAGCTAGCAAGGTCCCTTGTCACATTCCTAAGAAGCAACTAGTCACCATGTTTGTAGAAAACCTAAATTTTGAAATGATGAGTGGGATTCAAATCCAATGTTGTACAAATTTGATGAAATCCTTGAAAAATGTGTCCTTATTGAAAAAGGTCTTATCGCAAAAGGACTAGTCAAAGCACACAAAGAGAATCCAAAGCCCAATAATGACAAAAAAAAATACTGGTCTCGAAACAATAATATCACTAATGATGGATTTGTTGATGCTAAATTAATAAAAAAAGGTCCTACCATTCACCTCAAAGGTCTTTCCACTTCAAACATGTCAAACACATCAAATACCAAAACACAAGGTCAAAGTCAAACATTGAATATAGTCCAAACAAATCAACAATGCAGAGATCCTCCCTGTGCCAAGAGAACATACACCCAATTGGGTGAACCCATTGAATCAGTCCTAAAAATACTTTCAATCCATCATCATTCAACTACCAGACATCAAAAACTATGAACCCTCATTGATCAAACTTGACTGGTGGAAAGAAGATGAATATTGTGAATATCACTGCGGAAAAAGACATAAAACATCTAGATGTTGGACACTCAAAAATGTCATCCAAGACCTTATTGAACGGGGAATCATTTCAGTTGAAAATTCATAAGGCAAGATGAATGCTGATCATACCATATTTAAATCTCCCTTGCAAGATCATGACAAAGGAAAAGTCTCCAGTTCAGGGAATAAGAATAGCACCAATTATACCAATGTCAAACATGATTATAACACTATTATCCTTAACGTAAGACCATTTGATGATTGTGTCACCACCATTACCATAAATAAGAAAAGTTCAAAGTGTGCTAGAACCAAAATAACTCTTCCAGAACCTCCTTCTAATCCACAACCAAAAAGCTAGTACAATCTCCTAGACTAGCTTGGGAAGACTCCCACACATATTTCTATCTTGGAACTCCTTTGCATATCTCCCCAACACAGAACTATCCTTGATAAAGCCTTGCAAGAAGAATCCGTACATGCTAATCTAGATGTTAATGAATCCCAGGCCATGGCTGGATACCTATCTATGCCACATCATGTCACCTTCTATGAGCAAGAATTTTCAGCTCAAAAGTTTGATCATAATGATGCCCTACACCTTGAAGTCTACGTAAATAAACATAAGATTAGACAAGTCCTAGTAGATGGTGGAGTAGGTTTGAACATTTTCTCATTAAAATTGGTGAAAACATTAGGATATTTTGAGAAATGCATAGACCACACAATTTTTTTTTATCAAAGCTTATGATGATGCTGAGTGCTCGTCTAAAGGAGTAATTTCACTTCCCGTAAGAGTTGGTCCAACAATATAAAACATGGTGTTTCATGTCTTGGATCTAGATTTACACTACTACCTTCTTCTTGGTCGCCCATGGATTCATTCCATGAGGGCTATCCCATCCACATACCACCAATTCCTCAAGTTTCCACATAATGGCACCAAAATTACTATTCCTGGTGACCTTGATCCCTTTCAGTGTTGCACAAACCTAAAAGGGACCGTTAAGCATCAAGTTCCCATAAATTGAGAGGCCTCATCTTCCACTTCATCAAACTACATTGATCCATCTTCCCTTTTCAAATCATCCTCTCCATTCACCCCACCATCCACACCCAAAATCTAGATTCAAGACAAAGGACGCAGAGAATACAATATCAAGAGCTTATTTTGCATTGGAAAGTTACCCAAATCACCAGTCTTATGGAAAACTGCATCTTATGCATTCTAAGATTATCATCCATAATCCTCCTACCATTTTCACTAAATGGGAGGAATTAGCTAAAGAATCTCTAAATGACCACATTTACACATGATTATATAAAGAAGAGGAGGAGACAAAACCTAAACAACTACCAATTGAACAATATCCAAAAGGCTTCATTTTAATGAAACAACAAGGATATGATGGACATAGTGGCCTTGGTCTAAACCAAAATGGGATATCGGAACCTTTACTACCTCCTAAATTACCAAAATATATTGGGTTAGGGTATGTTACATTGGAACTGAGTCCTCCAAGTACTAAGTTGACCTTGACTGAGGTTGTTGATGCTTTAGATGAGACTGAGACATCCAAGGAATCTTACAACTATGAAGCCGATTCCAATGAGTATGAATGGGATTCTTTATCCTGCACTACTGACCTTGACCTTGATGAAATGTTTAGAGAACCTGGCGAGCCTAACCTTGAAGAAAGATTCAATCAAATGTTTGCAATTGGTTCCCCACAAAACCCGTCAAATCCCCACCAAAAGGTCCCTTGAAAAGAGAAGCTTGGATCAAACACTTCTAGGAACCTGATGATTGCATTGAAACCTTTTGGGATCCTGATGAATCTACTTCTATATTTGTCTTATCTACCTACACCATGACCCTTGACAATACCGATGATGGCCCGCCCCTCATTTACCTACAATTAATAGATTGGGGTCAACAAGAACCACCAAGTTTAGACACATTTGAGAATGACGAAGCGATTGTTGAGTTCATGGGACTTCATGAAGGAATACAAAGTGGGGATCATAAGGTTGGATTTTTCAGAGAACTCATTTTTGCAACTTACTTTGGTGAGGCTGTCCTTTCCTCTAGTCGCAAAAGTGAAAATGAAAAAAATAAAAAATAATAGGTGTTTAGGTGAAAACTGAAAGGTGCCTATTGATTGTGAAAAATAAAAAATAAAGGATGTATCCAAAGGTGAAAAACTCTTTGAGGTCCCCTTAGGATGGAGGACTGGATAGTTTCCCTATAGACCGAGAGAGATTTCCATTTCTTATAGAGGAAACAAAAGAAGTGAACATTGGGACACAAGACAACTCTAGAATCATACAAATGGTAGCATCTTTAACCACCAAGGAAAAGCTTGAGTCTACAACATTCTTTTTAGAGAGACAAATTAATTTTGCATGGTCATATGTTGATATGCCTAGATTGGACCTTCAGCTGGTTTTACATCACCTACCACCGTTACCAAATTCTAAACCTAATAAACAAAAGCTAAGGAAAATGCACCCACAGATTACACTCCTGGTCAAGGTGGAACTAAAGAAACTCTTAAATGTTGGATTCATACACTCTATTGATTATGTAGATTGGATATCTAATCTTGTTCTTGTCATGAAACCGAATGGGAAAATTAGAGTATGTACAAATTTTAGAGATCTTAACAAGGCTTTTCCTAAAGATGACTTCCCCTTACAAAATATTGACATCATAATGGACCTCACAGCTGGATACAAAATTCTATCACTTATGGATGGATTCTCAGGCTATAACCAGATAAGAATTGTTCTTGAAGATCAACCAAAGATAACCTTTACATGTGTTTTGGTAACTTTCTGTTGGAACGTTATGCCATTTGGACTTAAAATTGCTGGAGCTACATATCAAAGAGCCATGACTACTATTTTTCATGATTATATGCACATAATTATGGAGGATTATGTTGATGACCTTCTCTCAAAATCTCTAGAAAGAAGTGGTCACCTAGTAGTCTTGGATAAGATTTTCACATAACTTGAAAAGTACAAACTCAGGTTAAATCCAAAGAAATGTGTTTTTGAGGTCCAATCAAGAAATTTTTTAGGATACATTGTCTCCCATAGAGGAACAGAGGTTGATCCCACAAAGGTCAAAGATATCTTGGACATGCCACCACCAACCAAAATAAGTCAGTTGAGGACTTTACAAGGAAGGCTACAATCAATCTGTAGGTTCATCACCCAGCTAACAGACAAGATTCACCCATTTGCACCTATTACAAAAATGAATTCCCTTTAATTGGACAAAAAAAATTCAAATAAAATTTGATAAAATCAAGAATTATCTATTGACTCCACCAGTTCTTATGCCTTTGATTGATGGAAGACATTTAATATTGTATGTGACAACAACTACATCAGCATTGGGGGCATTGTTGGCACACAATGATAATGATGGAAAGGAATGATCAATCTACTACATCACTCACACTTTGGTCAGATATGAGTTAAAATATATCCCTATTGAAAGAGCATGCCTAGCAGTTGTATTTGTAGCCCAAAAATTGAGATATTACATGCTGAATCATAATACAAATTTGATAGACAAAATCGATCCTCTAAAGTATCTTCTCAGTAAAGCAGCTCTGATAGGAAGATTAGCTAAGTGGGTCATGATCTTAAGTGAGTATGAAATTGAATATGTTGACCGAAAAGCAATAAAAGGACAAGTGATAGCTGATCAACTCGCAGTTGCACCAGTAAAGGCAGAAAATCCTTTAATATCTGACTTTCTAGATGAATCAATCTTTGTCATAGAAACACCAATGACATGGAAACTATACTTTGATGGGTCCTACACAAGTCATGGTTCAAGAGCTGGTATTTTATTCATCACACCTCAAGGGGATTCCATTCCTAAATAATTTTGAATAGCATTTCCGTGCACTAATAACATAGTTTAGTATGAGGCACTATTGATAGGACTCTGAATGACAATAAAATGGAAAATTAAGGATCTTCAAGTTTATGGTGATTCCCATTAGTGATCAAGCAAGTCAATGATGATTATGATACCAAGGATGAGAAGCTAATGACCTACAATTGCATGGTTGATAGTTTTAGATTGTACTTTGAAGCTATTACCTTTGAGCAAATACCGAGACTCCAGAACAAGGCAGCTGACACAATGACAATAATTGGATCTCTCTTGGACATTCCTAACAATGCATCACAATATGAGTTCTTGGTAGAACAACTTTTGGTCCCTACATTCAAAGTCTCTAAAGCTGAACTTATGTGTGAACTTGTTGGTCTCAAATCTCCCTGGTATAAAGATATTTATAATTATTTTCATGACTAGACTCTTCCTCTTGACTTTTCTTCCAACCAATGCAAAACCTTTATTTGACAAGCCTCTAAATATTCCATCATCGAAGACACCCTTTACCATCGTAGTCTAGAAATTCACCCTCCTCTGATGTCTTGACTCAAATGAAGCACAAGAAGCCTTACAAGGGTTTCATCATAGTATATGTGGAGCTCACTCTACTGGTCCTACCTTAGATAAAAAACTTATGAGGACAAGATACTATTGGCCTACAATGGAATATGATGCCTATCACTTTGTGAAGAGATGTCACTAATTTAAAATTCATGGATATTTAATACATGCACCAACTCAGGAATTGTAGTCGCTCACATCACCATGCCAATTCTCTTAATGGGGACTCGAACTCGTAGGAAAGATCCATCCCACTTTTGCAAATGAACATAATTTATCCTTGTTTCTATAGAATACTTTACCAAGTGGATTGAAACCATCCCGATGACCTACATTACTAGAAAGAAGATATCCAAATTCATCTTGAATTATATTATATGCTGCTATGGTATCCCATAGTCCATCATTACTGACAATGGTCACCCTTTTAAGAATCAAGATGTTTGTGAAATCTATGAATTTTTTTGTATCCAACACCATTTCTCTACCTCGTATTACCCCCAAGGAAATGGTCAAGCTGAGGCATCTAATAAGACTATCCTTAAAATCTTAAAAAATACTATTGATGATGTTGGCCTTGACTAGAACCTCCAACTCAATCCTACTTTATGGGCCTACCATACCAATGTTCGCACCCCTACAAGAGCCACTCCATATTCCCTTATCTTCATATCTGAGGCCATACTTCCTATTGAGGTTGAGTTACCATCCCTAAGAGTATCTATGCAAGGATTGATTGATCAAGAAGAATACCGTATATCCACTCTACATGAGCTAGAATTACTGGATGAAAAGAGACAAAATGCCTTGACGCATTTGCAAGCATATCAAAACTACCTTCAATGTAGTTATAATACGAAGTTCCAACCTAGAAGATTTGACATTGGTGACTTAGTCCTGAAAGAAAATCCAAAGAATCAGATAGATCAAGAAAAAGCCTAGAAAGTTTGAACCCAATTGGTTGGGCCCTTATATCATCACAGTAGCATATGGATCTAGTGCTTATCAACTATCTACTCCTGATGTAAATTGGGGTGGAGTATGTTCACACAACACAATTCAATAACTTCTTCAATATTTCAAACCCTAACCATGGTGGTTTCTCACATAACCTTTCATTTCACCTTGTAGGTCTCCAAACCTAGTTTCTTTTGCATATATATTAGAGAATTCCATTAAACCAAAAACCATTAACCATCTCAGATACCCATTAGGCCCCTTGTCAACATATACAATTTAGGACTAGGGTTATTTTGTAACAAATCCTTCAAATTTGATTTGCTACATTGCTCCAAGGCCAAATTAGGCCACTCTTCCAAAGAAAATGTATGAAATTCAAACACCAAATTCCAAATCTCCACTCCAGAGGCTCTAACACATCATATAGGGTCCCTTTATGTAGTTTCCATCACCAAAATTCATCACCAATTTGTTGTCTTGCAAAATCTCTAACCTACCTAGTTTCCTAAGCCTAACACATGATGATGTTAGGCTAGGGCAAGCTCAAATCCACCCCAAACTCCATCTCCCACTCTAAAAACTTCAAAATATATATGAAAACTCTAAAACCCTCCATTCCATTGAGTTTGGCCAAAGTTCAATGGTGGAATGGGTTGAAAAATATTATTTTTGTCCTCAAACCCTTAAACCTAGGGTTTACAGGCAGTTTCAAGAAAAAAAACACTTCAAAATACCTTAAATCTCAAAAAAAACCAACACAATCATAGCCAAATCAAGGTAGATTCATTACTCTATTGATTAACATTCAATTCATATCAGATAGAAAGTGTACGAGGCTGTACATAACTCAAAAACTATATAAAACACTAAAAATTCATAGAAAACAGAGCTTGTTTTTCACCAATATTCACTCCAGAATATTGCCTCAAAGTTTGTGAGGCCTTTTTAAACTTTTTCCAACATAAACCAACGGTCTCCAACCAGTTTTCAAACTAATGACCGTTCAAATTCCTAGAAATGACAAAATTGCAAAGTTGCACAAGCAACTTTTGCAGCATTACTACAAAATTGACAAAACTTGACAACATGACCCTATATGACCTTAAAACACCAAAAATGATATCAATTAGACCTTATTGCATCAAAAGGGTGATTAAACACCTCAAAACCAACATTAGACACTTTTTTTTACATCAAATGACCAAAATTGACATGGTGCTCTTGCACCAACTCCTAAAGGTGAACTATTGTCTAAACCCATCAACAACATGCACCTTCATAAGTACTGCACTTAATTCTCAGAGTATCCCTTCAAAAAGTCAAAAAAATACAAAAAAGAAGAAGAAAAATTCTAAAAAATAGTAAAGAGAAATAATTCATCCAAAAGTGAAAACCACTTCGGTGGCTCTTTGGATAAGTACCATGGTGAAAACCTAGCAAACATGCACCATGTGTAGTCAGTCTATGCTCCTCCATCTACTATCACTCTACCTGGTCTTCCATCCTTCATCCATTCACCCATATCATTCATAATAAAGCTTCATCCTTTCTATGGCCTGAGAACCACTGACATTTAGTGTCCTTCGCCTTCATGAACACCCTTTGCATTCATCCACTGCTTCCCCTCACACATAATAAATTGGTCCTACACCTGAATGGGGGAAATTCCTTGACTTATGTCTTCATGGGATTAGATGCATGGTATCAACTTTCTTAAAACATCAAAATCCAAAAAAAAAAACATCAAAATCCAAAAAAAAAAAACATCAAAATCCAAAAAATAGAAAATCATCAAAATCCAAAAATTACAAAATCCTCAAAATCCAAAAAATTACAAAATCCTCAAAATCCAAAAAAAACAAAATCCTCAAAATCCAAAAAATAGAAAATCATCAAAATCCAAAAATTAGAAAACATCAAAATCCAAAAATCAAAAAACCTTCAAAATCCAAAAAAATCCAAAAAACCTTCAAAATCCAAAAAAATCCAAAAAACCTTCAAAATCCAAAAACATCAAAAAACTTCAAAACTCAAAAATCAGAGTTAGAGTCAGAGTTAGAGTCGATTTGTGTTAATAGGGTTGAAATACGCTGTCTCTGCACATTTTCTATGTAGGCAAGGCTCATCTTCAATGGGCCCCTGAGACATTAGGTCAGTCCTTTTTAGGTTTTCTTAAATAAAATCATGACTCAATCCTTTTTCAAAATAAAACAAAGTCAAGTCATGTCAAACTATGAGGTCTCTATGTGTATAACCTAGGAAAGGCCATCAATCGATGAGTCCACGAGGCACTAGGTCATTCCTTTAGGGTTTGTCGAGTCTGGTTCTATTCTTTGTCAGCAAGCAATCATTATTCAAACCAAATCATGAATCAACAGACAAACATATCCAACAAATCCTTAATATTCAATCGATCTTCAATCAATCAATTACCTTATCATTAGTCACTATTAGGTCATTGGTGTTATATCAGAATGGGACACTATTTATTTTGTCTCATTTTGTCTTATCACTTGTCTTCTATCAGGATGCATCCTTCCTGAGATTAGAGTTTTCCTTTGGTCGATCTCATCATCCACCTTAAGTAGGATATGTCTTTCTTGCAGTTAGGTGTTTATCAAAATGGTCAACCAGTCAACTTTATGAGATGTGTTTTTACCTTAAATATGATATGTATTTCCTAAAACCAGATGTCATCACATTGATCAATCATATCAATCACACTTTATCAAATCAATTTCGTCACTTGGTCAATCAATCTTGTCATCTTGGTCAATTAATCTTGTCTCATTAGGGTGTGTCTTTCCTGACATTTGGCATAATCAATCAAATCAATTAATCAACCTTTGCTAACCTATCAATGAACTTCGGTCAAGCAATCAATCATTCGGTCATCTTGGTCATCTGGGTCAACCTATCAATACTATCGACAAACATTATCTCTGTGGCAAACACTTTGTTGGTCTGAGTTTGTCTTATCTTTTTTATTGGTTTTTGGGTTATGTTACTAGCTACCTCAAGGATGTCTCATAGATTTAGAGGGGTGATGATGGATCATGATCTCTTTTCTTTTCTTGTTGTCTATGTTTTTCTTGGAAAAAAGACTGGGACAATTGGGTCCTTAGTATGAGTCGGGGCATTCCTTGTCTTTTGGAATCATCTCTGACTGCTTGTCTCTCACAAATGGTCACCTTGCACACTTGGTCTATGCCATACCATGGTGTTTGTGATCCATTTGTGACAAATTTGAAGCTCGATGATGAAAAATATAAAAGCATGAAAGTCTTTCCTTTGTAATTTCTCGTCTAACTTCCTACCTTCTTTGTCACTCTTCATGCTAACATCCATCTCTTCCATGCTAACACTTCTTCTATTTGCATCTTGACAGAGTCTTGTGACACACAAGAATATCCTTCATACAAGATCATGTTAGGAAGCATTATAGAAAACATCACCATCATAAGATCATCATCATGATAGGCCACACATATTTGCGTAATAAATTACAAAAACATAGAGTACATCCATATAGCATTAACATAACCAATCACGACATTGCATTTTACATTATGATCATAGTTCATTTCCATTTATCACCTTTCATGTATATTGCATCACATTTCATATACATTGCATTACATTAATCACATTATTGTATTGAATGTTTGACATTCACATTACACATTTCTAATCATCATATGCATAACCTATAGGCATCACATCACATTACATTAACATTAATTGCATTCACATATCACATTGCATCATAAAAATAAGTCATCCAAATTGCATTTATAATCCATAAAGGTGTTAACATCTATAACATAATCATAAATTAATAATCATCCATCATATTAAACCATCACATGATCATATAAAATGCATCAACATCATAAAATATGAACATCCATTGCATAACATAATTATAAACATAAAGCATGAACACATAGAATTCAAAATCATATCATATATCACTCAAAATGTGTTATAGTACAATGTCAAGATGTCTCATTTCTAACAAAGTGGAGCTCACGGGCTCAATAGTCAAAATACTATTTCATAACATATGATGTCAAATGCTCTAGCTTGAGCTACCTTGATCCCCTATCTCTGATGTCTTCCTATCATCCTGTCGAGGTGACCCTAAAGACTTGTGCAGTGATATGGATGGCCTATCATATAGAGTGGGAAATTTGGGGGCTGATGTCTCACCACTCTATGATCTACTATGTGAATGCTTGCTATGAGACCTACTATGTGATTTTCTTTGGGATCTGCCTAAAATATGTGAGAATTTTGACTTCCTCCTCTTTGACGGTACTACCCTCTCATACAAATCCCTATAATACTGCATCCCCCTGCTAGCCCTGACATACTCTAGTGTAACATCAACCATTGACCCACCACATGTCATTGTAAAATCTATCATCCTCTAGTTAGTCTGCTACCAAATGATGACTGCTAAGTTCCTCTTTGTCTGGAGGGTGTCTCTCTCAGCCTTAAGATCATCTCATTCTACCTAGACTATCCTTAGCTCTACCTCTAGAGCCTGTACCTAAGCTTGTAGGGTGGCTATCCTCTACTCTACTGTCTCATCCTTTGATCCTACCCTGACCTCCTCCAACCCCTCCTCGATTTCCACTCCCAAATCAATCCTCTCTTGGAGGACTCTCTCTACCTCTCCCATCATCGAATCATCCTCTACATGCTCCTTTCACCTCTCTTCTACATGCTCCTCAACCTCTATCTCCTCAACCTCCTGGTATCCCACCTCTAGAACCGGTATCTCTGCATGTACTCTCCCTCCTCTACCACCATTTCCACTACTACCCTAACCTCCTGGCTCCTCCTCCTATCAGATTAGTGATAAATGTCTCATAGCCCACTATCCTCCATCCCTCCTCCTCCAACATCGGTCTCCTCCTTGACCTCCCCAATCAACCCCCCCATCATCTCCTTCATCTCCTCACCCTCCACCCCTCCATCCCCTATCTCCTCTCCAGCCTTGTAATCCCCTGCCTCTACACTCTACTGGCACTAGCTACTTTGAATCAATGTAGAGACTAGGCCTATGAATAAACCAATAGGCATCATACTTTGGTGTTGTGCCTACATCTGCATCACCTCCCCCTCCATGTCCACTATACCAATTGTAGAGTATCAATCTCCTCCTCGACAGTCGTCACTGGTATCATCTTTCCCCATGGATGCACCTCTCATGAATACCGTGCAAACTCTGCTATGCCTACAAGGACACCTTGTCTCTCATTGAGCTATCATCTGACATGATTTGGTAGATACATCTCTATAATATGCTACGACTACATAGTCTGCCCTATCAAATACCTAGGCTATCGATACCATGGAATATGATCATCCTCCCCCACCCATAGATCACAATATTTGAAAGGCCTCCACACAAAGCTCACTAAGGTGTCAATACATTCCTCCAGTATCCAACATCTCCTATATGTGTCTGTGTAATGGCTCCTCGATATAGAAATACATATAGAGTACCAGCCCCTAGCTTCCATGTCACTAGTGGTCGGAAGACTTCTATATGCTCCCATGCCCATATTATCAGCAATGTAACCCCACATCTCATGCTCTTTCCCTCTCTGTATGCAATGCCATGGAGCTAGAAGTATAACATACCCAATAGACATGGTCCCCACACATATACTATCTCATCCTAGACCATACCTGCTAGCACCTCTTCCCAACCCACCGAAAGCTCGTGACCCTTGCGATATGGAATCATCACCCTGATAATCAATGTACATAGAATGTAGTCAAACTTGTCATATCTTTGCACCAGGGTCTCCCACCTGATCTTGTAACCCTAAATACCAAGCTCAGAATCATCACCACAATCATAGTAATCATAGAGGGACTTTAGTCTTTGAATGAGGTCATATCATACTCGCTCTCCTTGAATTGACAACCGTAGAATCCTATAAATATCCTTTAATGTCATAGTGGCCTCCCGATTGACAAATGGAAACTGCAAGTCTGGAAGTGCCATTGCTCCACCAACGCCGCCAACATGCCCATGTTTGCCCTGATGACAGGCATATAGGTCGAATAGAATAAGCCAAGATCCAAAAGTGCCTATCTCTCGACATCATCTAGCTAATCCCACAGTCAAAATGTTGCTGGTTGTGACTCCCATGTATAGACGGAGGTAACACAACCTAAATTCATCACATAAATCTAAAGCTTTCATTTGACCTATTGGACCTAAGTTGACCAAGTCATTCTATCGTAAACTTGGGCAAGTTTTTCATCAATCAGTTGTATTGTTGTTCTTGACAAATTCAAGACATAAATTCTTCGTGTCTTGCAACTCCGTTTGTGTTGCTTATTTGCACATGCATCATTTCCAACCATATTTGCATCGTAACATTTTGATTACATCATTATTGACCACAAATGCAACTTAGAAAATCAATTGCATCCCACCATTTCAGATGCATCACAATGCAACCATCCTTACCTAGACCTATGCACTTGTATCATGACGAGGCGATTGCGAAAAACTGCTTCACCTACGCCGCTCACGCATGCAATTGTGTTGCAGGTCGTGCGACACAATTTCTTGCTAAATTATTTCCTAACTAAAATGCATGTAAATCAAAAAATTCACAAGCTGAGTTTCGAGTACTTACTGGGGCAAGCGCTCCCTTAGGATGAAGAAACATGTGAATGTGGTAGTCTTTGTGTGTAGTGTCTAGAACTAGTGACATCTCCACAACCTTTCTCAGCTAGAGCTCCTAAGATTTCTAAATTTGGATTGCACAAATGACTTAATTAATCAACCTTCTATTTATAGCCTAAAAACTATGGTTTGCATTGGGCATGTATATTGGGCACACTCTTGGACCAATTTGAACCTAAATTTGACCTCCTTAATGACCTCGAAAATCATTTTCGTTTGCACCATTGAACTCTTGACTATCCAATTGACTTATCGAGACAATTTTCCAAATTTTCCAATTTTTTTTTTTAAATTTGCAAAATTCTCCTAAGGGGGCACATGTCTACCCTACGTTCACTGAGGCATATTTTGACTAAATTTCACCAAGGGATATTTTGACTAAATTTCTTTAACACAACGTGAAGAATTGCATTATGTCAAAGAGGGGAAAAATGTAGACGCTGAAAAATGTCTTGGTCTATGAGCGTCATTTTTCTTGGTCTTCTTCTCTGCATAATTAAATAATTTTAATTATTTGATTTTTTTGGTAGATTAATAGCTAGATATGGTCAACACCATGTATTATATCGAAGATAAAAAAAAGGTAAAATTTTGAGTTCAAACAGATGTAGAAGCCCAACTACATATCAAAATTGATGTTACCAGCCAATGGCGCCAAGTCCACCCACCTAACAATAGACTTCCTAACCACTCGAAACATCTAACTATACTTAAAAAAAACTATGTGCAAGAAACAACACATAGATTTTTCAAAACTTTCATCCCTTCCTTCCTTTCATTTTCCTAGGGCCACAGAGTGCAGTGAAGATGGGGCTCAATGCCTCTCAACAAGAACCACGCTTCTCCTCCTCCTTACGCATCTGCCTTGCATGGGTTGCACGAGCTTTGAACGAACACTCTAGCTTGCACTTCTAGTGAGCAGGGCCTTTGGAAATTTCCTTTACGTCCCTCCCATCCTCCTCCTGCCAGTCCTCCCCTGTATCCTGTACCATAGGCTCCACCAAGGTGGATTCACTATCACTATCACTGTCCACATCAAAACCTTCACGGGACATGAAATTAACTAGCTCCCCCTTCATCATGGGGGGAAGGAGGGCAACCATACACAATAAGAAGTTGAGGTTTCTGTCAATGTTCCCACCACACTCCTCCAAATATTCAAGCTCAACCAAAGAGATGATTGGAAACTTCAGAATTAGCCTTGATCCCCTCCTTTTGGTTAGGTAGTAGTGTTGAAGGACAGGAATCGATCCTTTTCATCTACATTATCCAACACTGCATCAATCTCTCCTAGGTACAAATGCTTGAAGAGTCTCTGACATAGATTCTTCACCTTTGGCTTCACCACCCTCTATAAAGTGCGAGAACCAAGAACATCACCAGAATGTTAGTGTTGAGTCAGTTCTTGTGGTATGTCCAGATGAATTCATGACCCAAGATCTCCTTCATTGCATGAATAACCAACTTGTTATTGACAAAGAGGATCCTTGTTAGTCTGACATCCGATACCTCACCCTAGAAAGGCACCATTGTTGTGGTCGTTTCTAGGTACACAGGTGTATCCATGCTACCTCAGCTTACCAAATGTTGCTTCCAGATGCTTCAATGACTATTTACCAAATGTGACTCACCCATGACCACCACCATCACTTATAGCCGCACACTACCCAACAGACTGTGCACTAAATTCACAATCTTTTCACACGAATTACCTTAAATGCATAGATCCCACAACCTTTTAAACCCCGTCTAATAAAATTTGAATTTCTATCTAAAATGACCTTTTAGGATGCTGAAATATGGTATAATCATCCATAAGAAGAGTGAACTATTGAATAGGCCAAAGATATTTAGGTTTTAATTTTTAAATCCTCACAACAATTTGCATGATCTCATATTGAAAATTAGAAACATAAATCCATCCAACTTAAACACATATATTTTAATTTAATGAGATTAGGGAATTCCACATAAAGAGGGTTATATTTGTCCCATGTATCAATCCTAGAAAATAGTAAGGTCACTTTTCTTGATGAAAGAGGGGATCGCAACTATAGACACTAAAAAAATGTCTTGGTCTGCGAGCATCATTTTTCTCGGTCTTCTTCTTTGCATAATTAAATAATTTTAATTATTTAATTATCTTTGACCATGTTCCTCTATTAATTAAATAATTTTAATTATTTAATTAATTCACCTATTAACCTTATTCTACTATGATCAATTAATTAAATTTAATTGCGTCGGCAACTCCCCCTTTATTCAATAGTTAAACTATTATTTATTTAATTATTTTCCTTTCAATACTCATCTATAGTCAGATGATAATAATAATTATTTGTCTATTTATTGACCTTTTCCATTCTTCTATAATTAAATAATTGTCAAAATTGTTTAATTATCCGGTGTCATTTGTTTCCCCCATTAAATAATTAAGTCAAATTAATTATTTAATGTCTCATTTCCATTTCTTCCCATTTAATTAAATTGATTTCATAAATCATTTTAACTAAATTCCCATTTTCTCCCTCTTCAAATAAATAATTTAAAAATTATTTATTCTCCACTTCTCCAGAGATTCCTTTCTCATGAAATAAATAATTTATTATTTATTTCTCCATTTTCTTCCTCCACTATCTCCTTTTCGAATCTTATCCGTCGATCATCTCTAGGCTCTTTCTAATCTTGACCATTCATTTTGTAACGTCCACTCCTTTGTGCTGCATGTCCTCTCATCCATCGATCTTGGAATATTTCTAGAAGCTCGATCTTGACCGTTCATTCAAATGGTTGTCTATAAAAGAAGCCTTCCTCCTCCATTTTTGATTTAACAACCACTTATCTCTGACTTTCATGCTTATTGTTTGCAGGTATTTGCACACATTTACTTCAATCTGAGGGCATATTTGTAAAGTCTGATTTAGGAAAGATAAGAGAAGTTATTAAACTTCAAATATGGGGAGTGTTTCTATTTTGAATGCATTTATTCTTCATATTTGATTGTTTTCTCTTATTTAGATTCAATTTATAGCTTGGATAGTGCTGTGGTTGAGCCTAGAATCTAGGCTGGTAGAAATTACCCATCTTAGAACAACAACCATCTTTTCTAAAACCAAACTCTCAAACAAACACAATAGTGCAAGCAAAATCTGCAACAAAGTCTCATGGATTCAATTGAAACTTGCAACAATAAGTCTGCTCATTATGGAAATGTGATTACAATGTCATTTCTAGTCACAAATGACTAATGGGTAGCAACATATACCCTTTACATAATCTGAAATGAATACAAAAAAAGCTACAACAAAAATCAAACTATGTGTTTCATGAGCACCTCCAAATCTACACTTTTCTCCTATAAACAATCACCTGCAACTCTTCAACTTTCAACAATGGTGTCTTCAAAATTTAAAGGCTAAAATAACCCTTTCAACCTGCAACAAATGTCTTCAATAACCTCTTGATAAATGCCATTCCAAGATCTCCCTCCTTCAAAGCCTACAGTGAACAATGAAAACCAAAAACATGCAAAACATGACTTTTCTAAAACCCAAAAATCAGATTTTTCCCTTTAATTGGGAATGCTACACCCACCTCCTAGGAATGAGTTGTCTCCACAAAGAAAAAATCAATAAATTATTTTTCATGCAAATTTGTAACTCCCCACAAACCCCATGCCCAAATATGCTTTTTCAGATTTTTTTAAAAATACACCTACACTCCCACTACCTCCACTTGCCAACATGGCCTAACAAAAGTTGAAATTTATGATATTAAATAAAATTATTCCAAATATATTCATATTATCCTACCAACATGAAATGGAAATAAAATCTCCAAAATTTGATTTTTTTGTTGATGCAAAATTTCCAACCATCCATGGATGCTCTTGCATCAGACACCCACGGTAGAAGAAAAGTGACCCTATCACTTCGCAAGAAGATAACCAAGGTGAATAATATAAATTTCATTCAACCAAGATGAGTCTTCTACATGCCTCTCAATCCATTTTTCCAAATACTCTATAGATTATTTCCTCCTTGTGCCCTTACTCACCTTGCTATCTTTCTATCTTCTCCTTCTGCGAAGTAGGTGCTAGTGTATGTAACTGTTCACCTAATATAAATTCATCATTTTCAGCCTCATGAAACCGTGTTAGATCAAAACTATTGAAAATACGTGAAATATTAAGTTCATTTGGTAACTCTACTTCATATGCATTAGCAGAATCATGCTTAATTACTATTTTGTAAGGCCCAAACTTCTTCATTTTGAGCTTGTTGTAAGTACCAACTAGAAACCTTTTTTTCCTCAAGTGCACCATCACCTCATCACCAACCTAAAACTCTTTATGTCTCCTCTTCAAATCAGCCTTATATTGAAAATTCATTTTATTGATGTTCTTTATTTCCTCTTCATGTGATCAACAAACTCCTTTGCTTCTTCACTTTTCTTTTCACCATTGTCAATCCTTTTCAAATTTGAAACAACTCTTGGACTACTTCCATAAACTATTTGGAATGGAGAATTACCTATACTTCTATTCATCAAGTTGTTATACGCAATTTTTTCTTGAGGTAGAATCAAATCCCACCCCTTTGGCTTGTCTCCAACTAGACACCTCAATAAATTTCCCAAGCTCCTATTTACCACCTATGTTTGTCCATCTATTTGAGGATGTTAGGCTGAGAAAAATTTCAAATCAGTCCTTATCTTCTTCCATAAGGTCCTCCAAAATTATTCCACAAACTTTGTGTATCTATCTGAAACAATGCTCTTCGGTAGACCATGTAAGTGCACTACTTCCTTGAAAAACAATTCTACATGTACACCATCATTAGTTTTGTTACATGGAATAAAGTGAGCCATATTGGAAAAAATATCTACCACTACAAATATGGAATCATAACCCCTCTATGTCCTTGGAAAACCAAGAAAAAAATCCATACTAATCTCCTCTCATGGCCTCTCAAGTATAGGAAATAGTTGATATAACCCAGTATTTTGACTAACACATTTTTCTACTTGACATATCCTCTAACCATGTACATATTTCCTTACACCTTGCTGAAATTGAGGAGAATAATAACTATCTTCAATAAGTGATAGAGTCTTATCAAAACCAAAATGTGCTACAAGTCCTCCACTATGTTTTTCTTTAACCAAATTCAATCTCATAGAACTTCTAAGAATGCACAACTTATTACCTCTGAATAACATACCATCTTTTATTAAATAATCCAACCACTTGGTTCTATTTTATGTAATAGGAACTTTACAATCCCTCCATGCTTCTCCAAAATCTGGATCCTCTTCATACAGCTCCTCGAGTTCATCAAAACCAACAACTCTAACCTGCATTTCAATCAACAAATTTTGTCTCCTACTCAAAGAATCTGCAACCCTATTATACTTCCAACTTCTATGTTTCAAAACAAATGTATAACTCTATAATAAATCTACCCAATTTATATGTATTTGACCCAAATTCCCTTGACTATTCAAATATTGAAGTGCTTGATGATCAGTAAACAAAACAAACTCCTTAGACAAGAGATAGTGTCTACATTTCTTAAGTGCTTGAACAATAGCATAAAACTCTTGATCATAAAATAAATAATTTTTCTTAGCATCATTTAACTTATCACTTAAGTAAGCAATGGGTTTACTTTCTTGTCTTAGAACAACCCCAATAGCATTACCACTTGCATCACAATCAACTTGGAATACCTTTCTGAAATCTGTAATTGCTAGAATAGGCTGCTCTATTGCTTTTTCCTTCAACACATCAAAAATATTTTCTACCCCTGTAGTCCACCTGAAATCCTTCTTACCAACTTTCATATTCTCAGTTTGTGGGTCACATATACTACTGAATCCTCTAATAAAATTTCTATAAAAACTTGATAATCCATGAAATGATCTCACCTCTATTACACTTCTAGGTGTTGGCCATTCTAAAATAGCTTTCATCTTGATTCCTTCTCAAAGCCCATCTTGACTCCTTCTCCTGATATAGAAAAACCCAAATATACCAATTCCCTCTTCAAAAAGCCACATTTTTTGAGGGTAATCAACAACTTTTCATCTTTAAGCTTCTCAAAAATAAATCTAACATGCATCAAATTTTCTTCTAGAGTCTTACTAAAGATTAAAATATCATCAGGGTGAACAAACACAAATCTTCCCAAGAACTCTTTCAATACCTTGTTCATCAATCTCATAAATGTACTAGGTGCATTGGTTAGCCCAAATGGCATGACTAACCACTCATACAAACCTTCCTTAGTCTTGAATGCCATCTTTTATTCATCTCCTTCCCTGATTCGGATTTGATGGTATACAATCTTCAAATCAATTTTGGTGAAGTACTCTGCTCCACTTAAGCAATCCATGATATCATCCATCCTAGGTAATAGAAACATACATTTGATGGTATTCTTGTTTATGGCTCTTGAATCTATGAACATTCTCCATTATCCTCCTTTATTTGGTGCCAAAATAGTAGGCAATGCACATGGTCTCAAAATTTCTCTGATCAAACCCTTCCTCAACAAATCTGTAACTTGTTTATTAAGCTCTTCACTCTCTGTAGGTGACATTTTATGGGTTGTCTTGTTTGGAAAACTAACCCCTAGTATCAAGTCAATTTGATGACTGATTTTCCTCACCGTGGAAGTCCTTCTAGCACATTATCTAAAATAATATCTTTAAACTCTTGCAACAAATCTGCAATATCCATAGTAACATATTCCACATTTTCACAGTTAGTTTTAGGAATCAAAGCAAAAAATATATCATGTGTCATACCATCTAAGAATTTCCTTGCATCCACTAATTTTTTTTTTGCATTACCACAAACTTGAACCAAATATTCTTTCAAAGGTTTCAACTTATGTTTCACTCCATCTTTAGTTATTGTATATGTATTAGCACATCCATCATGCATTGCCTTCCTATCATACTGCCAAGGCCTTCCTAACAAAATATGTCATACATCCATAGGAATTATATCAAATAATATTTCATCAAAATAATCTTCTATTTTAAAATCTACCAAGCATTGTTTGCTGACCAAAAGCTTTTGAGTGTCCTGTACCCATTCTATCCAATATGGGTTCGGGTGCCTCTTCCTCTCTACCTTCAATTTTCTCACCATTTATTCACATATAAGGTTGTCCATGCTTCCACTATCTATGATGATATTACAAGACTTCCCTTCACATTTTTATCTTGTCTTAAATAATCTCTTTCTTTGCGTTGGTCCATTTTATTCATTCAACAACACTCTTCTTGTCATCAGGACTTCACCTCCTTCTAGTTCTTCTGAATGTAATGAGTGCATATCATCTTCATTGATGTTTGTTGCTCTATTTTGATTTTTTAATCTTCTTCTTAGTCTTTCCTCTTCAAGAGGATAGTCATATGATTTGTGACCCTCTTCTCCACACTTAAAATAGGTTCCTCTGAAGGTTCCTCTTCCAAAACCTCTACTTGATCTTCCTCTACCTCTCAGATTTTGATCTCTAGGACCATATGAGTCATCATACCTCTGAGTTCTATTGCTGCCTTGGTCTTCATTTTTTTGATTTTTTTTTTATTTCTATTATTACTCTTGTAAGATATTCCTCTAGTCCTTCCTCCACGACCTCTTTCTTTTTGCTTACTTTCATATATTTTGTTCATTTTATCCTCAATTTTTAAGGCAATTTGATAAGAATATTCCATTGTGAAAACTCTCACCAAAGTCATATCCTCATGTATTCTTGGCATCAAACCATTAATATATCTTTCAACCTTCTCCTTAGTTTCTTCAACATGTCTTGTTCTAATCAGGATCTTATAAAACTCCTTCGTATATTCTTTCACTATTTTGGTTCCTTATTTTAACCCTTTCATTTATGTTTAGCAAATCAAGCTCATAGTCCACCCAAATGAACTGTCTTTTCATCTTCTCCACCATTTAGTCCCACTTTGTGATTTTATACTTTCCTCTTATTCCTCTTTCCAACTGAATTTCTCTCCACCAAATTGAAGCATGTCCCTTTAATATGGTTTTTGCATACCTCACTCTGTCATGATCCTCAATTTCTTCAAAATCAAAGAACTTCCATGTCGTTGATCCAATCCACTAACTCTTCCAGATCAAAATTTTCACTGAATGTAGGAACATCAATTTTTTTAATCTTTTTCCTATCCTTTATAGGGCAACCAATGATGTGTTGTTGGAAACTACTATTGTTGCTTCCGTTTGTTCACTTGTTTGGCTGAAATCCTTTGAGGTTTCTTCTTCTTCATCACTTACTTGTTCTCTTCTGTGTGAAAACCCTCTTCTAATTTATTCATTTAAGGCTTAAACCTATATTCTCAAGGCCCTAAAATCATTGTTATGGACAAAATTATCACTTCTTCGTCCACCTCTACCCCTACCATGTGGGGCTTCTGTTGCATACATTTTTCTACACACCCACAAGATCAATCCTGGTGTAAAATGCCTCTCTTTGACAGTCTGTTCACACACTCATAATATTACTGATCTAATATCACTAATCAAAGAGGGGATCACAACAAACCTCTTTTCTAAAACCAAACTCTCAAACAAACACAACAGTGCAAGCAAAATATGCAACAAAGTCTCATGGATTAAATTGAAACTTGTAACAATAAGTTTGCTCATTATGGAAATCTGATTACAATGTCATTTTCAATCACAAATGACTGATGGGAAGCAACATATATAATTTAAATAATCTGAAATAAAATAAAAAAAATCTATAGCAAAAGAAAAACTATGTGCTTCATGAGCACCTCCAAATCTACACTTTTCTCTTGCAAACAATCACCCACAACTCTTCAAATTTCAACAATAGTGTCTTCAAGATTTCAAGGCTGCAATAACCTTTTCAAACTACAACAAAAGTCTTCAATAAACTCTTGAGAAATTCCACGCCAAAATCTCCCTCCTTCAAAACCTACAGTGAACAATGAAAACCAAAAACATGCAAAACATGACTTTCCAAAACCCAAAAATTAGATTTTTCCCTCCAATTGGGAATGCTACACCCACCTCTTGGGAATGAGTTATCTCCACAAAGGAAAAACCAATAAATTATTTTTCATGCAATTTTGCAACTCCCCACAAACCCCATGCCCAGATCTACTTTTTTAGCTTTTTCTAAAAATGAACCTACACTCCCACTACCTCCACTTGCTAACATAGCCTAACAAAAGTTGGAATTTATATTATTAAATAAAATTATGCAAAATTTATTCATATTATCCTACCAACATGAAATGCAAATACAAACTCCAAAATTTGAATTTTTTATTGATGTGAGATTCCAACCATCCATGGATGCTCTTGCATCATTTCTCCACAAGCTAGAAAAGGGTAGATTTAATCAAACTACTACCCAAATTCATTAGCATCCTAGGAATGAAAGAAAGATTCTCTAGATTATTTTACTTGATCTTAATAATTCTCCATTTTCAACCTTGTTCCTTCACAAAACATCCCCAGTATAATTTGGTAGTAAGAGTTATATTCTTGAAGGAAGATCTCATATCTAAACCACCTCTCTCTTTAGGTTGATACTTTTTATCCTAGCTAACCAAATGCAAGTTATTTTTCTTTGAATTTCCTTCCCAAAGAAGCTTTATCATATTATAGTCCAAATAATGAAGGATGCATTTTTGAGCCAAAGGAGCCACATATCTATAAATTTTTAGAGATCAAATCATATCTTTAAGAAGGAATATAAATCTAGAAAAAGAGTGGTATCTATGTGTCCAATAATTGATATGATGTTGAACAAAATCCAACTTACCATTCAAATATTTTTCCTAAGGAAAGTAGGAGAAATACAGATAATAAAATATTTGAAAGGATGAGAAGCAATATGGAAATGAAGAATATTAGTAATACGCTCTTGAAGATGAGGGTGTAAATGGAAGAAGAAAATCCAATTCATCTATTCATTCAAGAATTGGCCAAACACATTGATCTAAATATCAAGATCTCATTTAAGAGAAATAAATTCTTAAAAAGTGCCAGTAACCATAAAAAAGGGTCATCCACTAACTAAATATGGGAAAGTGAATCACACCTTGCATAATGTGAAGGATACAAATAGAGCTATAACACTTGAGGTAATTTACAAACTTGTCATGTCTTTTTTCAAAATGAGAAAGAAATATGAAGAGAGAGAGGATATATTTGACATATGCCTTTTTTATAATGAAAAATAGAAGGAGAACCATTCATAATCATAAAAAATAAGGACGTACACCAATCCATGACCCATTGAATCCAATCAACATCAAAACCAAAGGAACATAATATATCTTCAAAAGATTCTTGTAGACCCTATTATTGTTGAGAAATTATGTCTCAACTTCCAGCTTGAAGTCCTCGTTTTCATGCCTTGGTGATTTTGTGTTGTTTACAAAGTTCTGGTGGAGGCAAAGCCAGGATGGAACTTGGCATTGTTCTATTTTCCTAAGTTTCGAGTCTCTGGTGGAGGCGGAACCAGGATGGAACTTGGCATTGTTCTATTTTCCTAAGTTCTGAGTTTCGGTTCTCGTTCCTGCTCCGACTCCGCTTCCTACCATTAGTTTGTTCTCGCCTCGCTTCGCAGGTTCTGGCAAAGGCGGAACCAGTTTTGGAAGTTAGCAATGTCCATTTGCCAGGTTCCTATTTCAATTTTAGTTCCGAAAACGAGCCCGACTCCTGCTTTTACGATCTGGTTCTTTTGGATGTTTGAATTCTACTCGGGGTGTTTTCCTCCGCCTTGTCCTGGTTTTGGATTGTTGTTTCTTGCAGTTGGCGGAGGTGGAACCAGAACCAGATTGGTTCTTGATCTTGGAATTTTGGTAAAGTCTTGTTTTTGTTCCTGTTTCGTCCCCGACTCCGACTCTGGTCTTTTGTGTTCCCATCTTGGTTTGACCCTAGGTTGACTTTACCCGGTCAGAACTAGTTCCGATGAGTTCCTCTTTGCCATGGGCGGACGCGGAACGGAAATGGTTCCTGAACCTGAAATTTCGGTAGGGTCATGTTTGGACTCCAGTTCCTACTCCGACTCTGACTCCAACTCTGACTCCGACTTCGGCAGTGTGTATTTTTGGTGGAGTCCTGTTTCGACTCCTGTTCCGACTCCGACTCCGGCAGTGCTATTTATGACTTGAAGTCTTGGTCGCGCCCGATGTCTGTTTGACCATTTTGGTTGCTCTGTCAGCTAGGATTGTTGATGGGTCTTGGACGCGTGGCACCTGGTTGAATAGTGATTGGACAGATACCAAGATAGTTATTGTGGCAGTTGCATTTGTCAACGAAGGGTGGTGATCTCAACCGTTTTGAGTAATGGCTTTGAATGCAATGATGACCTGTTACAGGAGATCTGTCAGATCCGACCAGATGCGTGATTTGAGGATGGACTTCATTGCTCTTCTGAGTCGGTTACATTTGGATGAGAGATGTGTTATTTCTCATAAGTTAGACAAGTTGAGTTGAGGTTGTGAAGTTGTAGAGCAAGTTGAAGTCACAAGCTGAAGAACAAGAAGGACGTGAGTTCTTGAAGAGGGTTTTGAACTGTATGTTGTGAAAACATTGTAACAGTGGATCTGAATCTCTTTGGGTGATTGTGAGCTGAGCAAAGAAGTCTGGATATTGCATGTAATCGATTCATTACTATAATACAATTGATTTGACTTTGTGTGGTGGGTTTTTTGCCTGAAAGGGTTTTCCCACGTAAATACTGTGTCATCTTTGTTTGCTTATCTTTTTGGTTTCTCATTGCCATGGTTGTATGCATCTCTATAAGTTTTAGAAACTATTAGTTTTTTGTTTTTGCTTCTCTCCCCTATAGTAAAGGTGTTAAGGGAATGTATTCCGCACTGTTGGTTCATTAGATCCGCATTCTTTTCCCTTCAAAGTGGTATCAGAGCTTGGCTAGTTTGTGTTATCCTTATTAGGGCAAATTAGTTTTTTGCACTAATACTGTTTTAGTGGGAGACTTGCATTGTTAAACTTGTTTCTGTTGTGAGATGGTGAGTACATCTAGTAGAATAGATATTGAGAAGTTTAATGGCAGCAACTTTGAGTTATGGAAACTCAAGATAGAAGACTTGCTTGTGGATAGAGACCTCTGGATTGCAGTTTCTGGAACTAAGCCACAAACTACGACCCAAGAAGCTTGGGATCTTGCTGATAGAAAAGCAAGAGGATTTATAAGACTGAGTCTAGCCGATTCTGTGCTCTTGAATGTTCATGAGGAGACATCTACAGCTGCTTTGTGGAAGAAGCTTGGTGATATTTACCAAGAAAAATCTCTGGTAAAAAATCTATTCCTGAGGAAGAAGTTGTACTCCTTGAAGATGGACGAAGGTGCGTCTATTGTAGATCATCTGAACTCATTTAATATGAGTGTTACTCAGCTGGCATCTGTAGGTGTAAAGATTGAGGAGGAGGATTGTTGCATGCTCCTGTTGTGTTCATTACCTGATAGTTGGGATCATCTTGTGATGGCTATTGGAAGCACAACCACTGCTTTCAAGACTGATGATGTGGTTGCTTCACTTCTGTCTGAAGAAATGCGAAGGAAATCTTATGAGATGGCCAAAGATGCTCTTTTTGTTCGAGGTAGAATGAAGGAGAAAGGCAAGAAGAAAGACAAGAAGTCAAAATCCAAGTCTAAAGGGAGATCAAAGTCTCCTGGTAAAAAGTCCAAGGTAAAGTGCTGGAACTGTGGGCAACCTGGTCATATCAGGAAGGACTGCATGGAGAAGAGAAGAAGAATGCTTCTGATAATGAATCTTCTCAAAGTGATGCAGATGCCTTCATTGCAGCAGCCCTGACAACTCAGGCATCAGATGTGTTTGGTCCAGTTGATGTTCCTTCGTTATTGAAGTCTAGATATTATGTTTCTTTTATTGATGATTGTTCGAGAAGGGCATTTGTATACTTTCTTAAAAGTAAATCAGAAGTGTTGAGTCGGTTTAAAGAGTTCAAATCTTTGGTACAAAATCAGAGTGGAAGGAAAATAAAGTGTTTAAGGATAGACAATGGAGGTGAGTTTTGTTCTGCAGATTTTGAAAGGTACTGCATTGATCATGGAATTAAAAGGCATAAGACAACCCCCTACACTCCACAAAAAAATGGAGTTGCTGAAAGGTTGAATAGGACACTGATGGAAAAGGCAAGGAGTATCCTGAGTGGTGCTGGTCTGGAGCAGAAGTTGTGGGCTGAGGTTGTTGCTACAGCATGTTATTTGATAAATAGATCTCCTTGTTCATCTCTTGTTGAAATGACACCTTTGGAAGCATGGTTAGGTAAGAAACCCTCATTAAGGCATGTTCGGGTCTTTGGCTGTGAGGCATATGTTCTTGTGCCAAATGAAAAGAGATCAAAGTTGGATAACAAGGCTGTGAAATGTATTCTCATCGGCTATGGAGTTGGTGTGAAAGGATACAAGCTTTGAAACCCTGTTACTGAGAAGGTTTTGTATAGCCGAAGCGTGATATTTCATGAGTTGAAACCATTAGTAAGTGATCAACATCTTGAGACAAATCAGAGTGATAAGAAGAAGGATGCAGTTGAGATTCCCCAAACTCCAGAAAGGGAAGAGCTGCATGGTGTACCTGAGATTGAGGAGAGCTCAAGCAGCTCTGGAAGTTCTGATGATGAAGAACAACCTCAGCCTCTAAGGAGATCTACACGAGAAAGAAGGCAACCAGAAAGGTATGGTTTCTCTATGTTAGATTCCAATTGTGCTTATGCCTTAATTACCAGCACTGATGAGCCTAGGACTGTGAAAGAAGCAATCAACATGGCTGATTCAAAGTCTTGGTTGGAAGCCATGAATGAGGAGATGGATTCCTTGAAAAAGAATGATACTTGGAAGTTGGTAGCACTGCCTAAAGGGCGAAAGCCTATTGGTTGCAAGTGGATATTCAAAAGGAAGACAGGCCTTGATGGCAGTGTGGAGAAGTATAAGGCACGACTGGTTGCAAAGGGATTTTCCCAAGTTGAGGGAATTGATTATGGAGAGATCTTTTCCCCTGTAGAAAAGCTGACATCCATTATATTTTTGTTGTCATTGGCAGCTATGTATGACTATGAAATTGAGCAGATGGATGTGAAGACAACGTTTCTCCATGGTGAACTAGAAGAAGAAATCTACATGTCCCAACCTGAGCATTTTGTTGATAGAGGCAAACAAAATTTGGTTTGCAAGTTAAATAAATCTCTCTATGGTCTAAAGCAATCTCCTAGAATGTGGTACCAGAAATTTGACACATTTGTGTTGTCAATTGAGTTTGTTAGATCAAAATTTGATCATTGCATCTATTATAAATGTGAGAATGATCATGTGCTTGTTATTACTCTATATGTGGATGACATGTTATTCATTGGTAATAGCAAGGCAATGATTTCTGATCTTAAAACTCAATTGTCTGCTAAGTTCGAAATGAAAGATATTGGAGCAACAAGGTACATTCTTGGAATGGAGATAACCAGGGATAGAACAAGCAGAAAGCTTTGGCTCAGTCAGAGTAAGTATGTGAAAAAGTTCTAGAGAGGTTTAACATGATTGATTGCAAGCAGCTAGTTGTTCCAATCATGCAAGGATTGAAACTATTTGCTGAAGACTATCCAAAGTTTGCTACTGAGATGGAGGACATGACCATTGTGCCTTATGCAAGTGCAGTAGGTAGTTTGATGTATGCTATAGTCTGCACAAGACCAGACATTGCCCAAGCAGTGGGAGTTCTAAGCCGTTTCATGGAAAATTCAGGGAGATCACATTGGGATGCTGTAAAGAGAGTGTTCAGGTATTTGAAGGGTACTTCAGACTGTGCTTTGTGTTACCATGGCAGTATGATTGCATCACAGAGGACTCTCAACATTCAGGGATATGTTGATTCTGATTGGGCAGGGGACATTGACAGTAGAAGATCCACCAGTGGATACACTTTCATGCTTAATGGTGAAGCAATCAGTTGGATGAGCAAGCGACAAGTTGTAGTTGCTTTATCCACGATAGAGGCATAGTACATGGTAGAAACTCATGCTTGCAAGGAGGCAGTGTGGCTGAGGCATTTGTGTTCAGACATTGGATTTAATGTTGAGCATATTTCAATCTGTTGTGACAGTCAAAGTGCCATTTGTTTGGCAAAGAATCCAACCTTTCATGCTAGGACCAAGCACATAAATGTGTAATATAACTTCGTGAGGGATATGGTTGAAGATGGCAAGGTCAGTATGGATAAGGTTGACACCTTGAAGAATGTTGCAAATGCCTTGACAAAGTCGGTTAGCACAGACAAGTTCAAATGGTGCACATAATCGACGGGACTTGGGGCCTATGATAGACAGTAAGGTATGATGTTTTGAGGAAGCTGGAAGTGTTCACCAAGTGGGAGATTGTTGAGAAATTATGTCTCAAATTCCAGCTTGAAGTCCTCGTTTTCATGCCTTGGTGATTTTGTGTTGTTTACAAAGTTCTGGTGGAGGCGGAGCCAGGATGGAACTTGGCATTGTTCTGTTTGCCTAGGTTCCGAGTCTCTGGCGGAGGCGGAACTGGGATGGAACTTGGCATTGTTATGTTTGCCTAAGTTTTGGGTTTCGGTTCTCGTTTCTGCTCCGACTCCGCTTCCTACCGTCAGTTTGTTCTCGCTTCGCTTCGCAGGTTCTGGTGGAGGCAGAACCAGTTTTGGAAGTTGGAAATGTCCATTTGCCAGGTTCCTATTTCAATTCCAATTCTGACTCCGAGCCTGACTCCTGCTTTTACGATCTGGTTCTTCTGGATGTTTGGATTCTACTCAAGGTGCTTTCCTCCACCTTGTCCTGGTTTTGGATTGTTGTTTCTTGTAGTTGGCGGAGGCGGAACCAGAACCAGATTGGTTCTTGATCTTGGACTTTTGGTAAAGTCCTGTTTCTGTTCCTGTTCCGTCCCCGAATCTGACTCCAGTCTTTTGTGTTCCCGTCTTGGTTTGACCCCGGGTTGACTTTACCTGGTCAGAACTAGTTCCAATGAGTTCCTTTTTTCCGTGGGCGGACGCAGAACCGAAATGGTTCCTGAACCTGAAATTTCGGTAGGGTCATGTTTTGACTCCGGTTCCTACTCCGACTTCGACTCTGACTCTGACTCTGACTCCGGTAGTGTGTATTTTTGGTGGAGTCCTGTTTTGACTCCTGTTCCAACTCCGACTCCGGTAGTGCTATTTATGACTTGAAGTCTTGGTCGCGCCCGATGTCTGTTTGACCATTTTGGTTGCTCTGTCAGCTACGATTGCTGATGGATCTTGGAGACGTGGCACCTGTTTGAATAGTGATTGGATGGATACCAAGATAGTTATTGTGGAAGTTGCATTTGTCAATGAAGGGTGGCGAGCTCAACCGTTTTGAGTAATGGCTTTGAATGCAATGATGGCTTGTTGCAGGAGATCTGTCAGATCCGACCAGATGCGTGATTTGAGGATGGACTTCATTGCTCTTCTGAGTCGGTTACATTTGGATGAGAGATGTGTTATTTATTATAAGTTAGACAAGTTGAGTTGAGGTCATGAAGTTGTAGAGCAAGTTGAAGTCGCGAGCTGAAGAACAAGAAGGACGTGACTTCTTGAAGAGGGTT
This sequence comes from Sequoiadendron giganteum, assembly GCA_007115665.2. Lineage (NCBI taxonomy): Eukaryota > Viridiplantae > Streptophyta > Pinopsida > Cupressales > Cupressaceae > Sequoiadendron > Sequoiadendron giganteum. Next base: position 363,021,767 of record CM021108.1, on the reverse strand, counting down.
TTGAACTGTATGTTGTGAAAACATTGTAACAGTGGATCTGAATCTCTCTGGGTGATTGTGAGCTGAGCAAAGAAGTTTGGATATTGTATGTAATCGATTCATTACTGTAATACAATTGATTTGACTTTGTGTGGTGGGTTTTTTTCCTGAAAGGGTTTTCCCATGTAAATACCGTGTCATCTTTGTTTGCTTATCTTTTTGGTTTCTCATTGCCATGGTTGTATGCATCTCTATAAGTTTTAGAAACTGTTAGTTTTTCATTTTTGCTTCTCTCCCCTGTAGTAAAGGTGTTAAGGGAATGTATTCCGCACTGTTGGGTCATTAGATCCGCATTCTTTTCCCTTCAATTATAAGACTTAGAAAGATCAAGATTTGTGAACATATAATTTTTATTGTTAACATGCATAGTGTGAATATATTTCTTGATTATAACAATATCATTAATTATTTGGAATCCTTAAACAAGCCCCCTATTCTAGAGAAATTATAGAAGGAAGGAGTTGATTCAACTATCAACAATAGTTTTGGAAAAGATCTTACATATAGTATTGTAGACAATTATAGGTCAAAAAAAATATTGCCCCCTATCTATAACCATTTAACATTCAATTTTTATCACCACATGATTTTATTATATATCTCAAGTTTTTCTAATTAATTTTATAGTTTATAGTGATATGTTAAGAGATCCTTACTAAAGCCCTATTCCTGAATATAGCCTTGGATCTCCATCATCTTAGACAAAATATTTTTATATTTGCATAAAATTATCACATGAATACAAATCCATTATTTGAGTTATAGCTTGAAAAAACATAATTTGTGGAAAAACCCATACAAAGTTGTATCATGATGAGGTTTACCTTCCTACCGCCAAAGTTTAATATTTTCTTCCAAGTCATTTTCTTTTAACTACATAATTTGAAATCTAAAAGGGAAATTTTAAGGCTTAAATGATCCTTCCTATTGTATAGCTATGCTCCAATGATCCAAACACACATTATCCAAGATGGAAGAATTATTCTAAAGGAATTAAGAAGGAAAATAATTATTGACCAAAATAATATGAAATATTCTAAATTGAAAGCATCCCCAATTCTTTGATTACTACAAGTGAATTCACCATTTCTAAGAGGGATAACCATTAACTAAAGATGAGCAATTTTTTATAGAAGAAGAAGAATAGCTTGAGAGAGGGTAGGAAGTCCACCCTTTTTCATCAAGGGATAACAAATAATTGAAGTAACCTCCAATAATCCAAATATTATTTTGAGGAGAAGCTCCTATTTGAACATGTAGATTATCCCAGAGTTTAACCTTACCTTTGAGATCTTGGGGAGAATAACAATTAGTAATCAGGACTATAATATTGATAGATGTGAGAAACCCTCTTAAAGAGAGACCATTGCTAAGAGGGATAGTGTAATACCCCTCCGTTTTGCCTTCTGGTTGGATAGTGTGTCCTTGTGTTGATATGTTGCTTTGAGGTGTTCCGGTTATTTAGATGTTATCTTTATTCCACATTTTGAGATTAGCATTATGGATGTTTGAATTAATGATGTTTTATGCTTTGAATTATATTAGTATGTTAGAATTGTCAGTTATTTGCAGTGTATTGGTGAAGGGGACGGTATCACATTACTCGCTTGCGAGTGCCCTACAACCCCGTGATTTCCTCTTCACGGTGTGTATTTTATGCTGTTTATATTACATGTTGTTTACTTGACTTTTAGGTTGACAGGTACATGACATCGACTCCACCTGGTTTCACAGGTTGGATTGTGTTCAATACCCAACGGTATTCGATTGGGAGATAGCAGCTAGGTTTTCTGTGCCAAGTCGTCACCCTAGTCCTAGTATGTCGTCAGGTGTTTGTCGAGTTGTGTTGTTTTGAATTTTGTGCCCGCTCTTCGTTATTTAATTGCAAGTTAGAAAAAGGGTAACTAAATGGCCTAATGCATTTTAGTTGTTGATTAATTTGATCTGGGAATTATGTTGAGATATAATTTATTTTATTATTAATTTAATTTGATTAATAAATAATTTAATCGTTGATTAAATCTATTTAATTAATTAATTAAATTTATGTTGTTGAAATAAGTTAAGTTAGTTTTGGATATATTGTTTGAAATTGAAAAAAAAAAATGATTTAAATTTCAATTTTAGAAAAGTTTGAATTCAAAGATTTGAAAAATGAGATATTTCTATTTTCTGTTTTCAAAAATTTATTATGGTTGTTGTAGAGATATTTTGATATTTTTTTATTATTATGGGAATTTTCTTCATTTTGAGGAGATAGAGTTTTTTGGAGAAAGATTGAATTTGTGAGAGAAAGAATTTTTCAATTTTGTGGGTTTTGGATTGGAGTTGTGAAATTTGCTGATCTGAGGAGGGAATCAAAGCAAGGAGTTGAGCATCATTTGGATCTTCTCAAGTTCTTGGATTATTAGGTTCATGTCTTTGGTTTTTAATTATTTTGAAATTTATATTTATATACATGTTTTGCTATTTGGAAATGTTTGAATTCTATTTGTGGTTGCAAGAAATAATCATGTTAAAACTTGCTTCAAATTGAAATCCTTTGTTTATATATGATTTTGTTCAAAAATAAATAAATATATTTTTAGGTTTGCTATCAAATTGGTTTTGTGAAATTTTAAACCTAGTTTAAAATAAATAAATAAATAAATTCGGATAAAAATCCGTAGGCCTGTGTGTTTTAATATTAAAAATAAAAATTAAAAAAATAAAAAACTTGTGGGGGGCTGGGGGCTCAACCCCCATAGCACCTCCCATGGAGGCGGGTGGAGGGAGTTGCGCCTAGTGCGTTCCCCCACCTCCTCCCGTCCATGCAACCCCCGCCACCGCTACCCTCTCCCCTCCGCCCGCGGTGCTGTGGGAACAACCACTGCACTATTGGCAGCGTTGTTCACACAACCGCCACCAACAGTGGGGGTGGTTGCTCACACAGCCGCCGGTCACCACTGTGGCCGGTGCCCAAAAAAAACGCCGCCGCCCTCCATTAAAACACCGCCCCTGGTAAAACTAATCCGCGCGGCCTTGAGAATAAAATGTGACCAACCCTAAACGACGCGCGGCGCGAGGACGACACACGCCCCTCTTGGTCTCATTTGTCTTTTTTTATATAAAATAAAATATACTATAATGTCTTAATATTATATTTTATAATATTAATTATTAATATTTATATATTAGTAATTAATATTTTATTATATAATATTAAGTATTAAAATATATTTTAATTTTTTTTAATATTATATGTTATAGCATCAAGTTTTAAATAATGGCAAGATTTAAGTGAAATTGTGGAATTTTTTTATATTAAATTAAAATAGACGAAATACTGGATTGTTTCTAAAAGATTAAATTTTGTTAAATCGGTATATTGATTTTAAGGAATATGTTTAATTAGAGGAGTTAATTATTTTAAATGGATATATTGAAATGAGGAAACAATATTTATTTTAAATCAATGTATTTTGATTTATGGAAATAAATGATTATTTTATTATTATTTAAATGCTAGTAAGGAATTAAGTATTAAGTTTTTAATTTCCCCTTGTTTGGAAAAGACACATTTTAATTCAGTTTATTTAATGTAATGAATTACGTAATGTAATGAGAAATGGATTTAGTGAATTCAAAGTAGAATTTAATTCTTGCTTGTCTTAATTGTGAACTGGTTCCGTTTTCGCCTTGGGGTTAAATGGGTGTTTAATTTATTTCTTCCAGATGGGGTTTTGAATTCTGTGGGTTGCCATTTTGTGTTTGTCAACCTGTTTTGTATCCCTTGGGTAGTGCATGTGAAGTTATTTGTTATTACCCGGTTTCTATGAACGGGGATGTTTTGTGTCTCTGGTGCAAGGAGTGGATTATGGGATCCGCATCTCCTTGTAAGGAGTGGGCTTTGTTATGGTTGTACCTCCAGTGTTGGAGTGAGTTTCATTTTAGGTATCCTCCTAGAGTTGGAGTGGTTGTAACATCTGTATGTGTGCACTTGGATTCCCTCAGTGTTTAGAGTGTGTGTGTTGTCAAGTAGAAGAGTGGCTTTCGTAGGGGCCAGAGCCTAAAGAGGTATCCAGGATAACCTTCGGAAGTGATTTAATCAAGTGATAACTAAAACAATACTTAGAAGATTAGGACTAACTTCTCACTAATCAAGATATTAATGCCTCACTCATGGACCCAAGTGCTCGGTTAGGCTTGGGATAGGTGGGAAGGCTTGGAATGGTAAGGTCATCTATCTTGTCTGTATGAAAGGTATTTGGCTCCGCATGAGTGAGTATGGGGGCTGAGATTCGGTAAAGGTCACCAAGATAACCTTTTCTTGTGGGGGCCGGAGCCTAGGAAGAATCCCAAGGATAACCCATGACGAGCTATGTGATGATACTCTGTCTAGGACAACAGTCGATTTTGTTTTATGTGTATGGTTTCCTTAACATACCTGATGTGACCATAGTTGGTATTCGATTATTATGTGTATGGTTCTCATAACATACTTGATCTGCTTTATTTCTGGAAGCAATCTGACCTTGTAGAATTGTACTTGCATGGTATTTGAGTTGTACTTGTGAGGTTCATGTGTTGGTTGTTTCAGTTTGGTTCCATTTTATGTTAGCCTATGTCTAGAGGTAGATGGTCTTGACTAGGATTCCTGGTTACTATCTCCTAGCACGGGGGGTGGACCTTTGGGTTCCACTTAGTTGGGTGGTGTGCACCTAAATTCGTTGGGTTCTTTCTTCATGTTCTTGTGGATGAGACGTCTAGTTGGAGAGCTCGTTGGTTTCCATTTCAATTTCTTGCTTTATTTCATTTCAGTTGTTCTTGTAATTTATTCCACCCCTCAATTTTTATCGAGGTGGAAGTTGTAATTGTAATTATGATTATTGATCTTACCTCATTCGGGGAATGAGAGTTGTAACCTTATTGTTTAATGAACAGTTTATTGAAATGGAAAGTTATCTTTATGCTTGTTGTAAATTATCTTATTGGAATGTCTGTGATTAAATTATTAAGTAAATGATTAACATGGTTTAATTCATGTTTTTTGTTGAGGTTCTGTATAACCTCTGTCTTGTAACCTTAGAGGTTGTTGGCATTAGTTAATGAAGTTGCATGTTAATTATACTTTAAAAAAAAAAATTAGCCTGTTTAAGTAGTTGTTTGCAACTTCCTCTAGGGTTGCGTGGTGGGGCGTTACACATGGTATCAGAGCCTAGGTTTAAACATTGGGTACTCTGGGATTATGATGGAGCCATTAAGCTTTTAGTAGTGTGGGTTTTAAGCTGTGTACCTCACTTATTACCTTGGTGTGTAGACGAGGTTTTGATTTGGAGCATTATGTGTGAGGGAGTTATATCCCTACGTATTTGTAGGCTTCCAGGAGTAAGCCTAACCCTAGGGGGGAGGATGTAATACCCCTCCGTTTTTCCTTCTGGTTGGATAGTGTGTCCTTGTGTTGATATGTTGCTTTGAGGTGTTCTAGTTATTTAGATGTTATCTTTATTCCATGTTTTGAGATTAGCATTATGGATGTTTGAATTAATGATGTTTTATACTTTGAATTATATTAGTATGTTAGAATTGTCAGTTGTTTGCAGTGTATTGGTGAAGGGGACGGTATCGCATCACTCGCTTGTGAGTGCCCTACGATCCCGTGATTTCCTCTTTATGGTGTGTATTTTATGTTGTTTATATTACATTTTGTTTACTTGACTTTCAGGTTGATAGGTATATGACATCGACTCCACCTGGTTTCATAGGTTGGAGCATGTTCAATACCCAACGATATTCGATTGGGAGATAGTAGCTAGGTTTTTTGTGCCAAGTCGTCACCCGAGTCCTAGTATGTCGTCAGGTGTTTGTCAGGTTGTGTTGTTTTGAATTTTGTGCCTGCTCTTCGTTATTTAATTGCAAGTTAGAAAAAGGGTAACTAAATGGCCTAATGCATTTTAGTTGTTGATTAATTTGATCTGGGAATTATGTTGAGATATAATTTATTTTATTATTAATTTAATCTGATTAATAAATAATTTAATCGTTGATTAAATCTATTTATTAATTAATTAAATTTATGTTGTTGAAATAAGTTAGTTAGTTTTGGATATATTGTTTGAAATTGAAAAAAAAAAAAGTGATTTAAATTTAAATTTTAGAAAAGTTTGAATTCAAAGAGATGAAAAATGAGATATTTCTATTTTATGTTTTCAGAAATTTATTATGGTTGTTGTAGAGATATTTTGATATTTTTGGTTATTATGGGAATTTTCTTCATTTTGAGGAGATAGAGTTTTTTGGAGAAAGATTGAATTTGTGAGAGAAAGAATTTTTCAATTTTGTGGGTTTTGGATTGGAGTTGTGAAATTTGCTGATCTGAGGAGGGAATCAAAGCAAGGAGTTGAGCATCATTTGGATCTTCTCAAGTTCTTGGATTATCGGGTTCATGTCTTTGGTTTTTAATTATTTTGAAATTTATATTTATATATATGTTTTGCTATTTGGAAATGTTTGAATTCTATTTGTGGTTGCAAGAAATAATCATGTTAAAACTTGCTTCAAATTGAAATCCTTTGTTTATATATGATTTTGTTCAAAAAAAATAAAATATATTTTTAGGTTTGCTATCAAATTGGTTTTGTGAAATTTTAAACCTAGTTTAAAATAAATAAATAAATAAATTCGGATAAAAATCCGTAGGCCTGTGTGTTTTAATATTAAAAATAAAAATTAAAAAAATAAAAAACTTGTGGGGGGCTGGGGCTCAACCCCCACCGCACCTCCCATGGAGGCAGGTGGAGGGAGCCACGCCTAGTGCGTTCCCCCACCTCCTCCCGTCCATGCAACCCCCGCCACCGCTACCCTCTCCCCTCCGCCCGCGGTGCTGTGGGAACAACCACCGCACTATTGGCGGCGCTGTTCACACAACCACCACCAACAGTGGGGGCAACTGCTCACATAGCCGCCGGTCACCATTGCGGCCGATGCCCAAAAAAAAAACGCCGCCACCCTCCATTAAAACACCGCCCCTGGTAAAACTAATCCGTGCGGCCTTGAGAATAAAACATGGCCGGTCCTAAACGGCGTGCGGCCTGAGGACGACACGCGCCCCTCTTGGTCTCATTTATCTTTTTTTATATAAAATAAAATATACTATAATGTCTTAATATTATATTTTATAATATTAATTATTAATATTTATATATTAATAATTAATATTTTATTATATAATATTAAGTATTAAAATATATATATATTTTTTTAATATTATATGTTATACCATCAAGTTTTAAATAATGGCAAGATTTAAGTGAAATCGTGGATTTTTTTTATATTAAATTAAAATAGACGAAATACTGGATTGTTTCTAAAATATTAAATTTTGTTAGATCGGTATATTGATTTTAAGGAATATGTTTAATTAGAGGAGTTAATTATTTTAAATGGATATATTGAAATGAGGAAACAATATTTATTTTAAATCAATGTATTTTGATTTATGGAAATAAATGGTTATTTTATTATTATTTAAATGCTAGTAAGGAATCAAGTATTAAGTTTTTAATTTCCCCTTGTCTGGAAAAGACGCATTTTAATTCAATTTATTTAATGTAATGAATTACGTAATGTAATGAGAAATGGATTTAGTGATTCCAAAGTAGAATTTAATTCTTGCTCATCTTAATTGTGAACTGGTTCCGTTTTTGCCTTGGGGTTAAATGGGTGTTTAATTTATAAGTCTTCTAGATGGGGTTTTCAGTTATGTGGGTTGTCATTTTGTGTTTGTCAACCTATTTTGTATCCCTTGGGTAGTGCATGTGAAGTTATCTGTTATTACCCTATTTCTACAAATGAGGATATTTTGTGTCTTTGGTGCAAGGAGTGGATTATGGGATCCGCGTCTCCTTGTAAGGAGTGGGATTTGTTATGGTTGTACCTCCAATGTTGGAGTGAGTTTCATTTTAGGTATCCTCCTAGAGTTGGAGTGGTTGTAACATTTGTATGTGTGCACTTGGATTCCCTCAGTGTTTAGAGTGTGTGTGTTGTCAAGTAGAAGAGTGGCTTTCGTAGGGCCAGAGCCCAAAGAGGTATCCAGGATAACCTTTGGAAGTGATTTAATCAAGTGATAACTAAAACAATACTTAGAAGATTAGGACTAACTTCTCACTAATCAACATATTAATGCCTCACTCATGGACCCAAGTGCTCAGTTAGGCTTGGGATGGGTGGGAAGGCCTGGAATGGCAAGGTCATCTATCTTGTCTGTATGAAAGGTATTTGGCTCCGCATGAGTGAGTATGGGGGCCGAGATTCGGTAAAGGTCACCAGGATAACCTTTTCTTGTGGGGGCCAAAGCCTAGGAAGAATCCCAAGGATAACCCATGATGAGTTGTGTGATGACACTCTGTCTAGGACAACAGTCGATTTTGTTTTATGTGTATGGTTTCCTTAACATACTTGATGTGACCATAGTTCGTATTCGATTATTATGTGTATGGTTCTCATAACATACTTGATCTGCTTTATTTCTGGAAGCAATGTGACCTTGTAGACTTGTACTTGCATGGTATTTGAGTTGTACTTGTGAGGTTCATGTGTTGGTTGTTTCAGTTTGGTTCCATTTTATGTTAGCCTGTGTCTAGAGGTAGATGGTCTTGACTAGGATTCCTGGTTACTATCTCCTAGCATGGGGGGTGGACCTTTGGGTTCCACTTGGTTGGGTGGTGTGCACCTAAATCCGTTGGGTTCTTTCTTCATGTTCTTGTGGATGAGACTTCTAGTTGGAGAGCTCGTTGGTTTCCATTTCAGTTTCTTGCTTTATTTCATTTCAGTTGTTCTTGTAATTTATTTCACCCCTCAGTTGTTATCGAGGTGGAAGTTGTAATTGTAATTATGATTATTGATCTTGCCTCATTCAGGGAATGAGAGTTGTAACCTTATTGTTTAATGAACGGTTTATTGAAATGGAAAGTTATCTTTATGCTTATTGTAAATTATCTTATTGGAATGTATGCGATTAAATTATTGAATAAATGATTAACATGGTTTAATTCATGTTTTTTGTTGAGGTTCTATATAACCCCTGTCTCGTAACCTTAGAGGTTGTTGGCATTAGTTAATGAAGTTGCATGTTAATTATACTTTAAAAAAAAAAATTAGCCTGTTTAAGTAGTTGTTTGCAACTTCCTCTAGGGTTGCGTAGCGGGGCGTTACAGATAACCATTAACTAAATATGATCAATTTTTTATAGAAGAAGAAGAATATCTTGAGAGAGGGTAGGAAGTCCACCCTTTTTCATGAAGGGATAACAAATAATTGAAGTCACCTCCAATAATCTAAATGTTATTCCAAGGAGAAGCTCCTATTTGAACATGTAGATTATCCCAGAGTTTAACCTTACCTTTGAGATCTTGGGGAGCATAACAATTAGTGATTAGGACTATAAGATTGATAGATGTGAGAAACCCTCTTAAAGAGAGACCATTGCTAAGAGGGATAACCATTAAATAAAGATGATCATTTTTTTATAGAAGAAGAAGAATATCTTGAGAGAGGGTAGGAAGTACACCCTTTTTCATCAAGGGATAAAAAATAATTGAAGTCACGTCCAATAATCTAAATGTTACTCCAAGGAGAAGCTCCTATTTGAACATGTAGATTATCCCAAAGTTTAACCTTGACTTTGAGATCTTGGGGAGCATAATAGTTAGTGATCAGGACACTAAGATTAATAGATGTGATAAATCCTCTTAAAGAGAGACCACCATTATGAACTAATATTTTCTTAGCAAAACAATATTTGGAATTCCAAGCACACATAAGGTGACTAGATAGACCAAGGACATTAATAGAAATAATTTCCCACCATCTGTTGAAAACAAGGTAAAACTAAGGTGCAATATTAACTTATGTCTGTGAATTCAGATATGAAAATAAGATTACCAAATTATATTATATGTATATGATTGCACATTCATCACAATAGAAAAATCAACAAACAAATATGACACCGGATTTACGTGGAGAAACCCTTTCGAGGAAAAACTCCACATGAGAAAAGAGGGCAAGTATATTATTAAGATTCACAAGAGAGAACACCATTATGCACTTCCTTTATGATCTCTAACAACTTGGATGCTTCCATACACCTGCAAATAACACAACATGAAACTACCATCTCATGGCTCCAATATATAGAACTTGTGGGAGGAAAAGCCACAATGATAAACCAAAACAAGAGGTGCCAAAACTGCTTGAAAAAATCACACCCCTTTCTCGGAAGACTAAGAGTCATGAGAAAATATTAAATAAAATTCATAAGGCTTCAACATGTGAGCCTAACCCGTAGCCTCTTAATCTTTTGCCTTTCGGGATACTCTAGTGACTTTTCAACTTTAAGATGAAACACCAATGGACAACTATTTCCCTCCAAACTGTTAGAATTTAGTACTTGACATAAATAGTTAAATAAATAAATTAACATTCTATTGTTAATTTAATAAGTAAATTTGGTTTTGGAAGTTATATTCCCATAGTTAGTTTCATATAGGAATAATGGCCTTATAAAGCCAATACTATGTAATAGATTTTTGAGTAATGTGAATGATTGAATTTTAATTTGAGAGAAATCTTATTTTTTCTTTCTCATTTCAATATGGTATCAGAGCAGGTTTCTTCTTGGACCTCTCTCTGATCTCTCTCCATTCATTTTTTTTTTTCATAATGATGTTTATAATGGTACTGCAGTGAAGACCATGTGCAATTGCAATTGTTTTCTACCATTCTTGCATTTGTCAACAAGTGAGCAATATAGACCATGTACAAAACCCTTTTTGACTTCATCATTCATCTACATTTCTTCTCTTTCTCTTTGCCATGCTCATTCTTGCCATTGTTTATCACTTCAATTTGTTCATTGTTATCATTCCAAAAATTTAAAATTTAAAATTTATATATCCCCCAATCTATTACAAAAGTGTGTTTATAACTCTCAGATTGCTGATGGAAAGTGGTTAATATAACTAACTGGAACCTATTCAAACTGATTTGTTACAAAGGAAATAAAAAGTTTGAAGCTAATACAACTGAAAGGTTTCTAATGCGTTTAAGTGTTTTTCCAAGATCACACAACATAGATAAATGCACTCACTTGATTTTGCATTCAAATTTGCACACAACAGGCTGCCCACTTGATTTGGCATTTAAATTTGCACACAACAAGTTGCGTGGGGTTGAAAGGAGGAGAGACTGTGTAGGGAAAGGAGTGTGCACTGCAAAGAGGAAAGACTACGATAACAAGTGCAAAGGATGCAACTAATGATTGGTTTGTTTCCTAAGCTAATGCTCAACACATGAAACAATTTTTCAGGTGAATTTTGTTTGAAATTTTTGTCAAGGCATTCTGAAAAAAGAGGCATGTTTTTTAGGGTTTCTTTATGAGTTTTTCTTTTTATTTCTGAAAAATAAAGGTGTGGGGAATATAGGAGATATAAGTATTATTTTAAGGACATATTTTATTCAACACAAAATGGATAAACTAAGCCTTTATGAAAATTTTGATGGAAATTATTTTCAAAGTTGGCAAATACAGATACAATTATTGTTAATTGAAAGAGTCTTTGGAAAATGTTGATGGTACATGAAAAATCCAATAGATGTAGATGAACTTAAAAAATGGAAGGTAAAAGATAAGAAATCATTGGCTATAATTGGTCTCGGTTGATCTAAAACTTATTTACATCATGTAGATTTTAAAAAATCTTCTAAGGACATTTGGGAAACATTGAATACTTTGTTTGGATAAAAAGTTGATAGTGCAAAATTAACTATAAAACAAAAGTTATATGGATTGAAAATGGAAGAAGGTGAAGATATAGTGTCTCACATCAGTAAATTTTGTTCCTTGATAAATTAGTTGGCTGGTATAAATGAAGAAATAAAGGAAAATGATGAAAAATCCATACTTTTAAATAGTATGCCAAATAGTATGACTCACAAGGTATTCAACTTAAGCAAAATCAATCCAAGTCTAGAAAGTATTATATCCACATTGCTTGATGAAAGAAAAAAAACATGTTTTAGAAGAATAAGTTGCATTGACTACACAAAACAAGGCTAGTAATTCTTACAAAAAATAAAAACATATGAAGAAGTTCAAACATGCAAGTGGCACATGTTTCTATTGTAAAAGGATAGGAAATGTAGTACTGAATTGTAAAAAAAGAGCACATGATCTTCTTGATGGAAAGTTACAATATAACATTTTGATAATTGAAGGAAAGGACCACACTTCAAGTGATGAAAAAATTCCACATCAAAGTGATGAAGAATATTTGTACTAATTTCTAGTTTTTCTATGTCAGTATTAAAGGGGGGTGTTAAAATTTAGTACTTGACATAAATAGTTAAATAAATAAATTAACATGCTATTGTTAATTTAATAAATAAATTTGGTTTTGGAAGTTATATTCTCGTAGTCAGTTTCATACAGGAATAATGGCCTTATAAAGCCAATACTATGTAATATATTTTTAAGTAATGTGAATGAATGAATTTTAATTTGAGAGCAATCTCATTTTCTCTCTCTCATTCCAATACAAACTTGGGCACCCCACTCAAAAACTTTCACATTCCCAATGTGGACACCTAGGAGGGATATTTTTTACTATAGTGATGTGTAACATCCACCAACATTAAATTTTCTCTTGAAAATATAATTACAATATTTCCAATATTTAATTAATTTCTCTCATGTCTCCTAAGACACTTTCCAAGAAACATGGAGACATAAAAATGGAACAAGTTTGCAAGGTTAATGTCACATAACCTAACACTATCTACCAATGCTACAATATTTTTTTAGGAAATTATTTAAGAATCTTAGTTTCTTGAATTAGCAACATACAAGGAATAATTTATATTTTATCATTCTCTTAACATTCTATTTGGGTCTATTGCCAATCCCTCTTATATTCTAGGAAATAATTATGATTGATATGGGTGAGAGAGAAATTAATCCACTTCATTGAGAGTATTTGAAGCCATTAGGTGTTCCCCCAAATGTTTGGATTTATCATGTTCAATCCTATGACTTTCTTTGAGTGTATCTTATCCCCGAGTTTTTTATTCTAACTTAATTTATTACCCAAATCTTAGGTTGAAGAATATTTTTTTTTTAATTTTCTTTAAATGATTTTTATTTCAAGTTATCCTCTATATGAAAATAAAAACATTTTCTTGTTTCTCAAATTCCATGATAGAGGTTTTAGGTACATGTTTAATCTTTTCAAAGGAAAGAAGAATCTCCTAAACTTTAAGAGTTTGGGAGTTTTTAGGAATAAAAAGTGTTATGGAAAAATACAATAGACTTACTTGGAATCAAAGAATCATAGTGTAAATTATCAATGAAAATCTCTATAAAGTGGAAGGTCTTGTGCTATATGATCTTCCTTCTCATTAAAAAAATTAGTATCCTATAATTTACCATGAATTTATTGATCCTACATTATTTTAATATTCCCCCAATTTTTTGTCATTATTTTATCATTTTCATCTTGATCATACTAAAATTTTGTGAGTGTTTCTCTAAGAATAACAAACTCACATTTATTTTAATATCATATTTATCTACTCTAGGAATTTGAAGAGTTCAAGATTTACCTTTCCTATGAGTCATGGTTAAGAAATTAGCATTAGAATGATTGTAAATAAGCCCTTGATTATTTTGATATATTTTTTTAAACCCCTTTTATCCTCTTGTATAAATTTCTTTGAAGAATGAATTCATAATCCAGGTTTGAGTTCTAAACAAAAATTTCCACCTAAAAATAAAGAGCTTCTAGCAAGGGTTTATTTAAATCTAGTTAAACATAAATTCAAGAATAACTAGAATTTGTTTATCTTTGGTAGTCTAGATGAGGTACCCAAATAAGAACCCAATGAATCACCCAAAACTCTCAAGAATTCATATTTGAAAAAATCAATGGCAAGGAAAATAGACAAATTCAAATTGGAACATTTGAAAGGAGTTATATTATATAGATAAAATCCAAATGGCATGGTTTTTTGAAAAGACAAACATGTTTGAGGAAATAAGTATCTCTTTCAAAAAATTAAAAATATTATTAGAAGAAACCAAAAACTATCAATTAGCAGTCAATATTATCTCCAAGTTTCCTTCAACTAGACAAGATCTATGAGTGTAATCATATAACATACTTAGATTCAATCTTTTTGGTGTGAATAGGATATATGACCTAACTTTTATACTTAAATTTACTTACGGAATTTAATTTTTATGTCTCAAATAATAATATTTTGATACATGTCATAATACTATGTTGTCCTATGTCTCATCCTTGCTTATATATACAAGGGTTTCTCATTATTAGAACAATGAAATCATATTATATATTTGCATCCTTTGATAGAATAGAAATATTCTCTCATTTTGGATCTTTTTATGCTTTCATTGAAGCACCTTGATCTTGGATGGGTATCTCTATAGCCAAATATTACATGATATTAGAGATTTTGGGATTAATTCTTGTTAGTCTTTTGAGAGATTTAGGTTGTATATTTATTCTTGATAAGTTAAGTATTCTTTTATCTTGCATCAAATGATGACTTGGATAAGTTAGAAAAAAATGATAGAAATTCCAAATTTAGGGGATTCCTCTTTGTGGTTTTGTATTATAGGTTACTTTTGGAGATTCCTGGAGTAAATCTAAGCTCACATTAAGTTCAAGGTTTTTGAAAAAGTTAAATTTTCCTTTTATTGCATCCAAATTGAACATTGGAGTCTAGATCTACAAGGGTTTAAACTTGGGAGGTGCATGCCATAATTAGAAGGTATCTAATAGGAGATTTTTTAATGCCAATTTTGACTCCACTGTCAAGTTTAGGAGGTCCAATAAACTAAATATTGACTATATTTTGATTAAAATTTGAGCACTTAACCTAGAACCTTGATAAAAATATCCTCCTAACTCACCATATGGATCCAAAAGTATGCTCATGCAAGTATAATATTTTGTAGAAGAATTTACATAGGAATAGGCATAGATCATATAGAATTATCTATTTTTAAAATATTTTTTAGATTTTTTTATGTGTTAGCATACTTGACATGTATAATTTATAGGCCCAATTGGGCCTCGTAATTTCTAGTGGCAATGATCAATTATACTAGTAGGGTCAAAACCCTTATTGGCAACCTAATCTAATAGGTTGAAACCCCTAATTGATGACCTTTGTAAACTTAGTGGCCTAGGTGGTGGCCATTAGCCTTACCACCACTAGTGACTATAATTAATGGAACCACTCTAGATGTAGGGAAAGGTGTCTCAACCTTCCTCTTAATGTTAAGATTACAAAAAAAAATGATTTTTGGATACAAAATAGAGAAACTCAATTTCTGCCCCTGGCTATAAAGTTGGTTATTGGACAAAATAAATATTCCTAGTTGTTATGTGATGCATGTTACACAAATTTATTTGAGTACTTCATTTTTTAAAAAAAATGGGCCAATTGGACCACTAGATCAAAAGTTATGGCCTTCAAAAGTTTTCATAGGAAATATAATTTTTTTATGATGCATGCTATGACACATCATAAGACATCTTTTATTGGGGGATAATTTGGGTACCATTTTTGGGTGGTTTTGGCTCACAAATTTCTAATTACTATGTAATGGTTTCAAGTTTTGGATCTTGTATATATTAGGTTCTTGAGATGGAGGTTGTGTGTAGATTTTTGTAGATATTGTTATGTTCTAGAAATTTCTCTAGATCTTTGGTTAGTGATACTCCTATGGAGGTTTTTTTTGTAGGTGTATTGTAATTGTGGTTTATTAAATAATACATTGAGTTTCTTTGGAGTGTGGAATTTTTCTATAGAAAGGGTTATCTCCATGTACACCTATGCTATGGTATATATTATTTATTTTATTTTTAAATGTGTTTCTACTTTCTATAATTGTTATAAGATTGAAATTTGCACAAAATTCTCTTCAAAATATTAATGTAAGGAGTGTTTATGCATACCTTGCTTCCTTTCACTATCATTACCAAAAAGGAAAATCCACTTGCCATATGCCTTGAAATAGTTTTTTACCTTCTAGAAGTGGTTTTAAAATTATAATCAATAGTTTTTTAACATTAGAGTAGTTATAAAATAAACTAAGGGCAATTTTACACTTACCGAGAATATTACATTTAGGAGAGAATATTCTCACTTGGCATGTACTAACACCAATCTTATGTTAAGAAAATTTCATCATATTTCTACCCTCTTATCATTGGATATTTTCCTTTTACACCTAATTTTGGGATAGCGATATCTTGGGAATATGATCTCCCCTTGTTAACACCTTTTTTTTTTGTTTGGGCTATTTTTCCATAATTTTTGTAGTGTGGGTATTTCTAATTTTGATGTATGGTTTTTTCAAACATTATATATTCTCATAGGAATTGATACATGGTTCCCATTTTAGGACCTTCCAAGGCCTCATTTAGGCTCATATGAGCTCCTTTTTTAGAATATTTTTAATATTTTTTATCTTTATGAATTATTGCTATGGATTCATTCTAATTTTGGAACTAATTTATATTCTAAGTTTTGATCCTCCTTTTGATATCTGTAAAAGGATTGAGATCAAGTCCATTTGGTGATTTTTGTTTGTAGTAGTTGTAGTTACACTATATAAAGTGCATAAATCACATTATATTGGTGGATCATTAATTGAGAGGAAAGATGGGGTAATATTATTAGTATTATTTCTTTCATTTCTTTGGGTTGCATTGTGTTATTCAAAATTCACTATGGGGAATCCTAAAATTCCTCACCTAATTCCATAAAACTATTCATCATGAGAATAAATGATGTGGAATCACTTAAGGAGTGCAATTTATAGTGTGTGTTAATTGGAAATCAAACTGGAACCAACTTATGTTAAGAAAACAAGGTATGGATAAATGAACATGACTAAGATCTTGTCTATTTATGTATATTTATTTTACTTGATCTTCAATTTCATGTGAAAATGTATAATGCATCTAAGGAGGATTGGGAATTTTTTTTTGATTTGTATGGTTTAACTAATGAGGTTAAGGATTATTGAATTGATAATTGTGAATTAATGAAATTGATCCAAATATTTTTTACAATATATAATATTATGTCACTAAGGTGAATAACCCAAGAACATGACTCAAGGAATGTTATTTAAAAAAAAAGACACAATTGGTTCTTAATGTTCTATCTAAAATTGGTACAAAATATGCAGTTTTTAATTTTATCTTTCACACCCATCAAATTTCTATGGGAGATACATATAGAATTCCTTCAATTTATCACTTTTATAAAATTTAATTCCAAAATAAGGGAAGTCAATTCAAATGGGTCTCATTAATTCTTCTAAGTCACATGCATTGATGGCTACCGACCCCAATAGATAGAAAGAATTACAAAATATTGAGAAGAAATAAAATAAAAAATAACAAGCCACACAAAGATAGATAACTATTAGATTCTAAATCCTTGAAATAGGAATCATATAAGGAGAATCCCAAATGTGCATATCATAGAAAATCGGGGCATGGTAAACATCTATTTTATTTAAAATAAATTAATGAGTTGAGCAATATTATAATGAAGGGAAATATCAATTTTACTTCAACTATGTGTAGCATCATAAATTATCACCCTTGACAATTTCACACTATATTAATACCATATTTTGCACACACAATTAATTGTGTTAATAATTTGTTCATTTCAGGGCTAAATTGGGAAATACATTAAAATCCTCGACATCCCAAGAAATTTGGGCTAAAATCACTTTGACTAGGGTAAGGGATCCCTAGTACTAAAGGTGTCCTATTTTGATAATTATCATTTTATTGCCAGCTTTGAGTATTGTAAAATAACCTCAGGTTGACCTATATCCAAAATTATCAATTGAGACATATATACAAACAAGTTTTCTCTCTTGTTTGAATAACTAGGCACTATCATGATCAATCAAGCACTATTTTGATTTTATTATGAAGATACATGTGACTTATCCTCTACATGTTAGCTACAACAATATATTATGTTATGTGGACTAACCTCTTGCAAGTCTTCAAGGCAATTAAACCATCTATTATCAACTCTTTGTGGAAACTCATGGTATGCCATCACTTTTATAAGGGTTTTATGCCTAAGGTAATATTATCATTTATTTATTATTTATTTTGTCTTTTACCAACCTAAGGTAAGCACTCTTTACCATCATAATTTTTTGTTTGTGGAGTTGGAAACACCAAAATTAGGGTTTTAAATTGACGAAAAACTCCTAAACAACACAACCTTTCCCCCTCTTTTCCTATGTTCAAGTCAAATCCAAAATTTTGTCACCAAAAATTCATAAAAATGTATAGAGAAGACATGTAGCTTCCAAATCAAACTTAAAGTGTTCAAAAACCATAATATTTGGACAAGGGAAAACTCAACCTTGTCCCTCCAATTTAGGCTCATATTTCATGTACAAGTTCCTCTCTTTCTGCCTCTTTTAGATCTATTTTTGTTCTGTAATTTTTTGTTTTTCTCTATGTGATAAATTGCATTTTTAGATATAGGGTTTATGTCAATTAGGTAATTAAAGAACACTTCAAATATTACCTCTTTGAAACACAAAGGAACAAAACCCTAACATATTGGATCTCCCTTGAGGTTGTTAGCCAATCATCAAACCCTAATTAGTTTGTGTTCCAATGTTAAGTCCCAAAGAAGGAAAGCTAGGTCTAGGTTAATTCAATTTTTGGATCTTATATCTCTTTCCAACTTAACACTATGTTAGGAGGTTCATAATCTTCTTATCATTCAAATTTAGAGAGAGAAAAGGGCAATTTTTTTTTGTTAGTTTTATATTTTACAAGGAGATGGATCCTTGATTCTAGAGCTTCAAATCATATGGCTTCATCACACATATTGATAGATAATAACACATATACACATTTTTGTAGGAAAAGGTCTATTGATATGGATGAAGGATCATTCAATGATTTCCTTTGTGTTCCTTCATTATTAACCAATATTATTTTTATCTATCATATCACATTATTAAGTTCAAATTATATTTTGTGATTATTTAGGATTTCATAGAAAAGGATTTTTTTTACAAATAGAAAAGGATTATTATAGTTGGGGAAGTAGATGATCAATCTTGAGTGTAAACCTTCTCACATTTTTCTCTTTCCATTTCTTTATTTTATTTGCATACATACACATCTAGTTTGGATACTTTTGAGGAGATACATTATGGTTGTTTAAATATTGGTGTTGTTTCATTGACTCAAGTGTTGACCTTCCATCTCCCACTTCTTCAGACTTCAATGTTTCTTCAGATATGACTTCTAGTGATTCAATGCAATAGGGTTATTGTCTTCTAGATATGACTTGAGTACTTGATATACATTGTAGGTTTGTTTTTTGAGTTATATCTTGCAAATTTGGTGGACACTATTCGAGGATATTCATCCCCTATTTGATGTTAGCTCCTATGGAGTTGCATCATATTTTATACATATCATGAGGAAAATTTCAAACCCTTTTTATTTTTTTTCTTTCTCCACCTTTTCATTTATCATAACTTGGTACTATCTCAAAGATTCCTGACTATGATTCAAAGGATTCATCATCATCTTTGGATCTTTTTCTACATCAATTTTTAGTAGGTTCTAGATTGCCACTTTCTTCATTTAGGCTTGAAATACATATATAAAAATTTCCATGGATATGTTTCCATGGTTTAAAATTTAAACCATGAAATGCATATAAACTATTTTCTACTCCTACAATACTATTTTTAATTTTTTTTTTTAAGGAAAATGGGGGGTCAAAACTTTTAGGACCAATGCCTTATATTGGGTTATAGAATCACAATCGAATAGAAGGCACATCACATAGAAAAGGTAATAGAGTTATGATATTAGAAATTGAGCATACTTAATTATCCCTCTCCAAACTTATAGAAATTCACATGCAATAAGAAAATGACCACTAATTTTTTTTTTAAAATGAATTATAGTTTTGTGAAATTTATCAAATAATTAATAAATTCACTTTAGAAAATGTGGCAAGATAAAACCATAATCAAGGAAGAACTTGTCACACTTCACTTCAACATATTTCTTGATATATAACTATCTAGGGAGACATCTAGTTATAAATACCTCCTACAAGATAGCTACCTCTTCATGATTCACAAGGTGATCTTCATGAATGTGACTAGAAATGTAAGGATTGAAACCCTAAATATTTCTTAGTGTTACATTCATGTTAACATGGAGAAATGATTGAACTTTGATCTAGAAAATGAAATATTTTATGTAGCACTTTGTTTGATCATTGAAACCTTCTAGAATTTTATTAAGAATCAAATGTCATCAATGTGGCAAGTGGAACAAGCCAAAATCCAAAAAGAATGCTAAAATGATGGATTGGAGCTTGTGTAAAAATCATTCAAGTCACAATAAAACTATAACACTAATGGTTGCATGGTTATCCTTGCCTCCTACCATTTGGATTGCATTCAAATTCATTCCCTTGAGATGAAAAACTATTTCTAGGTGGGAAAAAACTTTGGAGAAATTTTAACATTAAATTTGGTCATTATTTGGTGACTTGGGTCATCCAAGGAGGTAGATAGGTGTGACCAATGAAAAATGTAGGATTTTCAGAGTTTCAAGGATTGCGTGTATAAATACCTCATAAATCACCATTTATTAGGAATTAAGTATCAAGATTATGCCATATTTCATTCTCAACAAAAATAGATAAGGGTATCACCGTATTTCTGACTTCAAAGGGATAGATAGAAGGAAAATATTAAGAGTCAAGGATATTGAGAAATTTATCTCACAAGGTATACAAATAAGGATGGGTTTGAACTCATGAACTCGATGGAATAACATAGTGGGAAATATAAAGGATCAAGAGAGGGCATGTGAAGGAATCAATGCCATAATGTACATGAGTAAAGGGGTTAGCTACATCATGGATATGAAAGGTGAATTCTAGTGAAAAATATCACAATGCAGTGGTTTAAGGAAAAGCATGTAGGTAAGAGAAATTCTAAAGCTCCAACAAAGACAAAGGAAAGAGTAGGGATTAGGGAAAAGATATGCTAGATAGGAAAGTTTTATATCTTGGCAATGGCAAAGCACAAGGTAGAGTTGGGAGGAAAGGCATACTAGGAAGGGAAAATTTAAAACTTTGACAATCCAAAAACACTTAGAAAAATGATCAGGGACACACCACACAAAATTTTCTTCATTTTTTATAATTTCTAACACATGAAAAACACATGAGGGACGAAGTAGAAAATCACTAAGGAAAATTTGACAAATGGAGAACCATACAAAGATTTTTTAAATCATTTATATGTGATGGGAAAAATGAGGCCTAAGTGCACAAAGGAGCTAAGACTCAAGTAAAATTTGGTAGTGCCAGATTGAGTCTCAATAGGTCCCTAATATTCTATATTTCTAAATATAATAAGGTGAAGCACTTTTTGCATGCTTAGCCTTAACATTAGTTTTGGTTACTACCCTAAGCCATCTTAATTAGGATGAGGGGGTGTGTCCCTACATAGTTATATCTATATAAGAAAGATAGGTCTCTCATTTATCTTCAATACTAAATTCTTATATTATTTTATAATTATTGAAGGTCATCCCCGTCTATGTGGTTTGTTATTTTTCTATTTTTTGCACTTATTTCCAAGAAATATCATGACAAGTGGTATTAGAGCTATGATTTGGGTCAAGATTTTTGTTTCCACCATAGATTACAAACCATTTTGAATTTGGACCTAGTTTTTTCTAGGTATTAATGTATATAAAAATACGGGTTTAAGTAAAAAATTAGATTTCTATGATATTTTATTACAAATTTAATTTTATATTTTTCATTAATTGGCTTTGCAGACTGTAAATTTTGGATTTTTCAAAAATTTTAATACTTTTGGAAAGAGTATGAAAAATTAAGTTGGATTAGATCTTTTATAATACATTGTTAGAGAAAAAATACATTTCATAATTTACTGGTCAAAGTTAGCTCAAATTTTTTTATTATTCTACTTTATAGGTCACAGTTTTTGGAGTTTTATAAGTATCTTAAAAAATTAGTTAGGGTCATTTCTTTATAAATCTTGATTTAAAAAAATGTTCTTATGGTCAAATTTTGGTAAAAAGATGCTCATAATTTAGTGGTCAAAATTTGGTTAAAAGATGAATGTAAAATTCAATCATAGCCCATGTTCTAAAATTTCATGGTTACAACTCACACTAGATACTATCCTCCCTTATTAAAAAAGAATCTAGATTTCAAAATACAACACATCTAAAGTAATATCATCTTTAAGATTCAAGTACTTTTCTACAATATTTTAGATATGCATACTTCTAGGTCATGATAGTTGATGGGAAAAAAATATCTTGTGGTGGTGAATGTTATCTTATAAAACTTTCAATGAGACATTATCACCTAGAATAATTTTTTTTCTCCCAATTGGAGAAACAGATGCAATTTTAGGAGTGAAATGACTTAAATAGTTGGGAATAGTGTCCATCAATTTTTAGGAATTATTTGACTTTTAGTGTAAATAGAAAAAGTATTAAATTATAGGAATATAATCACCACCAATTCAAATTACTAGCTCCCATAGAATGGAAAATTACTCAAGATATATTCTTATAGTATATGGTACAACTCCATTTTTTTAAAATACAAGATGTATAACACCAACCCTTGTTGGAATGTCAAGAGATATCATTGAACACCATCAACAAATTTTTCAAGAATCTAAGGGTCTACCTCCAATTAGAGACCATGATCATGCCATTTAATTAATACTAGGAACATTTTCTCCTAACATTGGACCTTATCACTATCCATATGAATAAAAGACATAAATTGAAAATTAGTCAAGGAAATGTTGGATTTAGCGATTATTCATCCTAGTAAAAGTTCCTATTCATATCCATTGGTTATGGTTGAAAATAAGGATAGGTCATGGAGAATATTCCTAGATTATAGGGAAACCAACAAGCTCATCTTAACAATAATTTCCCTATTCCTATTATTGATGAATTAGTAGATGAATTGAATGGGGAAATTTTCCTTAACTAAGTTAGATTTACATTCAGGTTATCATCAAATTAGGATAAAGTAAGAGGGTATATATAAAAATATATATAGTACAAACCATGGTTATTATGAATTCTTGTTTATGCCCTTTGGTCTCACTAATGCATCATCAAATTGTTAAAGCCTCATAAAGTTGGTATTTCATCAATTTCTTCAAAAAATTATTTTGGTATTATTTGATGACATCTTCATCTCTGGTAAGACATAAAATGACCATTTGAAATAGTTAGAGAAGATAATAAAAGTATTGAAATATAATCAACTTGATGCAAAATAGTTCAAATGTGTCTTTGGGGTAATAAGTATAAGACTTAAGGCATATGGTATCATATAAAGGTGTGAAGGTGGACCCTAAGAAGATTACAATAGTAAAAGAGTGGTGAAAATTTAAAAATATCAAAGGTTTGAGAAGAATTTAAGGTATAATAAGATATTATGAAATATTTTTCATATGTATGGTCATATAGTAGTACTCTTAACAACATTATTGAAGAAGGATTTTTTTCATGGTCAAAGCTAGTCACCCAATAATTTTAACAACTAAAAAAGGATCTTAGTTACACTCATGTGCAAGCTACCACAAACTTCTCTCAGAAATATGTGGTAGAGTGTGATGCTCTTGGATATGGTATTGGGGAAATATTGATGCAATAAGGGTGTCCCTTAGCATTTAAGAGCTGAAAAATCAAAGGAAAACACTTGATAAGGCCCACGTATGAGAAAAAATGGTTATGTATTATTCATGTAGTTAAAGAATAATATAAATATTTATTGGAAAGTTATTTAAAATTAAATACATATCATTAGAGTATAAAATATTTTTGGGAGCAACAAATTTATTTAGAGGAGCAATGAAAATGGGTTACTAAAATGCTAGGGTATGACTTACAAATTATTTATAAAAAAGGTAAGGAAAATATTATAGTTGATGTCCTTTCTCAACAAGAAGTAGAAGAAGAAAATATTTATATCATTTATTTATTATACACTAAATGCTTAGAATTTATACAACATGATCCTCCAATAAATAAACCCCTTCAAAAATTTCAGCACAACCCATCTTCTTTAGATAAATATATTTGCAAAGTAGATTCCTTATACTACAATGATATTTTTTTTTGTAAAATTTCTTAGTTGAAAGCTAGCATATTAACTTAAATATGAATCACTAATAGGAGTACATTCAAGGTTTTTAAAGATCTATCATCATATAAATACATATTATTTGTGAAGGTTTTAAGGGGGATGTAAAGGTTTCTTTTGGTTGAATGTTTGATATGCCAACAAAATATAGATGAAACAATAAAGGTTGTAGGCCTCTTATAACCATTAGAAATTTCAACACAAGTTTGGGAGGAAATATCATAAAACTTCATTATAGCCAAAGTCAACTAACCTTGATTGAATTTTGGTTGTTGTGGATAGAGTCACTAAGTATGCATATTTTTGCGGACTCTCTCATCCATTTCATGCTAGTATTATAGATAAAGTATTCATGGAAAATTTATAAGAACTTTATAGAATTCCCAAAATCATCATGAGTAATCATGAGCCTATCTTCACTAACATCTTTTGGCCAAAATTGTTTGTAGTATGGGTACAAAACTAACACATAGTTCAGTAGAATTTTCCCGCTCCTCTCTCCTGCTCGTCTATTTTGAATTGCCTACGCGCATGGTGGACGCCACGTTGGGGGTACCCCACGGCAGCCCTCCCCTGTCCTCTTTTGATCGGGTTCTTTCCTCGACACATGCTGCTCTGAAAACCTTGGGGGACCCTCTTGTGTTGTCTGTTGTTGTTAAATCCATGCTTCCAATTTTTATTACTGAAGATGTTCCAATGATCTTTGTCACTCCAGATTTGAAGGGTTGGAAGAATGTGTTGCTGAACTCGAGTCAGACAACAAAAAAATATCATCTTCTTTTAGATGTTGTGATTTTTGCTTTTGGTACTAAATTTTCTATCCCTGAATCCATTAGTGATAGGATTGTTTCTTCCATGGAGAATGTGATGGTGGGTAGATTTTTCTCTTTTCACCCTATTGTGGATATGGTGAAAAGATGGTCGACTACTAAATGGAACCTCAAGGGTAGTGTGGAAGTTTGCACCGTAGTTGGTGGGTTGTTCTTGTTCAAATTAATATCCATGAAAGATCTTCTATCCATTCTTTCTTCGGTTCCCTAGGTTAATGGGAAGCATGGATTTTCCTTGTGCCACTAGAAACCTAGCTTTGACCCTATTATTGATCTCAAAAAATTGGCCCCTATGTGGGATTTTTTGCTAGGACTACCTCTGGAATATTGGGATGACTCTTTGTTCCAAAGAATTAGTGATTCAATGGGTCAATTCATCACATTGTAAACCACTACCAAAATGAAATCCAAGTTAGTGTTTGCTCAATTATGTGTTAATATTTGATATTAACAAGTATTTACCCAACTTTGTGATGTTGTGTTGCCAAAAATGTGCTAAACTAGGATATCTTATCTCGAATTGTAAGTCCATGGTAAAACATAACCCCAGTCCTAGTGAACCCCTAGTGGATGACCTCACTAATAACTATCCTTTCAAGTCTGATATCCTTAACATCATTGAATCCTTGACTGAATCTAGGATTTCTATTCTGGTGGTCCCTGAGGTTCCGATTGTGGAGAAGGTTTTTGATGACTATGCTTCGTTGTTGGGGGTGACTTCTCTTAGTAAAGATCTATTGGATAAGTCCTCTCCAATGTTAAATTGTGTTTCAGGGGCCCTAGTGGCTCTGTTGGTAGAGATGGTGATGGTTTTATCCCCTAAATAGGATTGGATTAAGGATGTAGAAGAGGGTGAAATAATGAGCATGGTTGTTGATAAGAAAGACTCTAGACCTGGATAGACAGATACTGCTACCCTGTCACAAGGCCAAACCAATAAAGATGAGGGTTGGACAACTCCAAAGAAGAAAAGTAAACAAAAGAAAGAAGATGTAGAGGGGGATTCCAAACATGGAAGACCTAATCAGAGACAAACCATAAATAGGGAGACAACCAAAGTGATTTCTATTGGGAAACAAAGGAAATTGGAAGTGTCCTCAAAGAAAGGGTTTAAATGAAAGTCCTATCTTGGAATGTGAGAGGGATAAATAGCCCCCAAAAATAGATGGCTCTGAAGAATTATGTGTGGGAACACAAGATAGATGTTTTGTTGTAACAAGAAATTAAAATGATTTTTTTTTTTTTTGAAAACATTACTAGGTACATTTGGTCGAATGATCATTATTCTTGTAGTGATGTAGATGGGGCTTTGGGTGGGCTGTCTATGATGTGAGATCCTAATAGACTAACTAATTTTGAAATATTCCAAAGCAAGAACAGTGTGGGGATCCATTTCTCTCACTCTAGTTGTTCTTGGTTTCTAATTAACATCTATGCCCCTAATATAAGGAATGTGAGGAAAGACCTTTGGTAGGATATCACTAACTAGATATAGAATCATAAGGGGGCCTATTGGTTGGTGGCAGGAGAGTTCAACTCTCCTTTATACCCTTCAGAAAAGAGTGGGGGGTTGATCAACTATTCTGATAGTATGACTAACTTAGCTGATTTTCTAATTAATATGGGGCTGGTGGACATTGAATTATGTGGCTAGGATTTCACTTGGACTAATAGGCATATGGGGGATAGTATAATCTAAGTTAGACTTGACATATTCCTTTTCTCTCCTCACTGGACGACCTTACTTAACTCCAATCTATTGGATTTTCCTTGGACTATCTCAGACCATAACCCTCTACTACTGGTCATGAAGGATCAATATGCTTTTGATCCTTTTACCTTCCAATTTGAGATCATGTAGAATTCCCACTTGGACTTCAAGAATAAAATTTTTGATTGGTGGAATATCCCTATATATGGTTCTCCCATGTTTAGGTATTCCATAAACTCAAGTATATAAAAAACATGGTTAAAGGTTGGAACAAGAGGGTGTTTGGAGATGCTTTCCATCAGAAAAGAATGATCTTTGATAATCTTAGGAGGACACAAAAAAGGATGGAGGAAGGAGATGTTAGTCTTCAAATTTTCCAACAAGAAAGAGAGGAATGCATGGAATGGGAAAAGTCTTGAAAAAAGAGGAGATATTTTGGAAGAAAAAATCTAGAGTTCAATGGCTGAAAGAGGGGGATAGGAACACTTATTTTTTCCATGTTTCAAACCTCAAGCATAGGAAAAGGAATCAGATAAAAAATCTGAAAGATGAGTTAGGAGTTGAAGTTACTACACCTACCCATATTGGTCTATTGGCCTCTGGTCATTTCTAACATGCCTTATCTCGGCCTATTGTGGTCCCAAATTTTGATTTGGAAGACCTACTACTGGACCCCATTCCTGCTTCTCTATCTCGGGAGGATAATGATAATATTCTTGGAGCTGTCATTTTGGAAGAAGTTAGGCTAGCTGTGTTCAGTATGGGTGCCCACAAGGCTCTAGGACTTGATGGATACCCCTCGGCTTTCTTCCAAGTATTTTGGGACATTGTTGGTGAGGATTTAATTCTCACAACCAAGGATTTTTTAAAGTCTAGAAAACTGCTCAAATAGTTGAATCACACCTTCCTCGCTCTCATTCCCAAAAATGATGGCCCACAGACATTGGTCAAATTTTGGCCTATCAGCCTTTGTAATACCATTTATAATATCTTCTCCAAAATTCTGGTGAACCGTCTAAAACCTTACTTGGAAAATATAATTAGTCCAAGCCAAAAAGGCTTTGTCTCAGGCCGTCATATCATGGATGCTTCTATTTCCACTCACAAAATTTTGCACTCCATGGATAGATGTAACAATTCTAGTATGGTTTTTAAGCTTGACATTTCAAAAAAATTTGACAAAGTCCTAAGGAGTTTTCTTCTCAAATTTTTAGCTAAGATCGGTTTCAATAAGAGTGTGATTAACCTCATTTTGGAATGCACTACAACTGTGAAATATTTTTTTTTGGTCAATGGGGTCACCGATGGGTTTTTTAATGTTGGGAGAGGTATAAGATAGGGTGATCCTCTGTCTCCATACATGTTCATAATGGTTGTTGATTTTCTAAGTAGGAATGTTTCTAGAATGTTGTCGAAAGTCTCTATTAAGGGAGTTAAACTTGCTGCTACCCTGGAACCGGTTGTCATACAACAATTTCTTGATGATACCATCTTGTTTGAAAATGATTCAATTGTGGAAGCAAAGAAATAGAAAAATTGCCTTAACAACTATGCCTCTTATTTGGGCTAGTGTATAAATTACAAATAGAGCATGATTTATTTCTTTAACATCACTCATGCTCTATAAGACAGGGTGACTACTGTTCTGGGTTGTGTGAGTGCGGCCCTTCCTTTGATGTACTTGGGTCTTCCTCTTACTGTTAAAGAAGTTACTCCCACCTTTTGGAATTCCATACTTGAGAGAGTTCAAAGGAAACTGGCCGAGTGGAAAGGCTCAATCCCCAGTCATGTTGGTAAGCTACAACTATTTACTATTTCCTGCCAGGGGATCCCGGTTTATTTCCTATCTATATTCAAAATTCCTAGATACATAGTGGGAAAATTTAAAAAAATCCAAAGGAAATTCCTCTGATCTGGTACAAAGGAGAAAAATAAGTTGACACTAATTAGTTGGGACAGGGTCTAACTTCCTAAATCTGGTGGGGGGCTAGGTATAAGGAAATTCCAACCTACCAACAAAGCCTTGCTTGCAAATATTGGATGAGACTAGTTAAGGAACAAGAAGGACTAGTGTAGGCTTATGAATGCCAAGTACCTAGGCAACTAACCCCTAATCAAGTGTCTCTCGAATGAACACCCTAGTGGTTCATTGGTTTGGAATAATATCTGCAAGATAAAAAAGCTGTTGTACTCTGGTTTGAGATGGAAGTTAGGGGATGGCAACAATAGTATTTTTTGGGAGGACCCATGGCTAATTAAAATGCCTCTATCCCAATCTAATTTCAGGAATCTGATGGGGCCTACAATATTGTACTTTGGTAGAAATGTTAGTGACCACCTTTATGGTATTCATGGTTTTAGGAAGTGGTTAGTGACTACCTTTTTGGTCTTCATGGTTTTAGGAAGTGGAAAATGTTAGAATTGTGTTGCCCCCTCTCTTTGGAATCAAGGATTTTGGCTAGGTCCCTACAAGACATCCTCTCCCTAACTAGAAGTTTGATCTCAAATATGGAGGATGCTTTATATTGGGTTAAGGATCGTAAGGGCGACCTCTTTGTTAAGTCAACTTATGGTTTAATGTCAGAACAACGAATTCAGAGAAAATTATGGAAACAGGTTTGGAACAGACATTTAACACCAAAAATTAACTTCTTCTAGTGGATGGCCTGTCACAACATGATTCAAACTCAAGATAATTTAAGGAAAAGGAGATTTCAAATCCCAAATAGATGCATGTTATGCAAGAATAATGAGGAGTTGGTTGGCCACTTGTTACTCAACTACCCATTTGCTACCAAAGTTTGGGATGTGGATTCTGGTATTTTGGGGATTCATTAGACCATGAATAGTGACATTAAGAGTTATATTGAAAGATGGTTTGGCTTCTTTCACCATCCTCTCCCTAGTTAAATCTGGCATCAAATTCCTCTGATATTTTGCTGGTGTTTATGGAAAGAGAGGAACAATTAGATCTTTAGAGATATTGAAAAAATCCCTAAGGAGGTCTTTGGCATTGGGTTCAGACTTGTTTAATGTCTCCTTATACGATTGGAAAACCCTAGATAAAGCTCCTATAGTGTGGGAGATCAACATGGTAAACTCATGGAAAAAAAAGTTGGAGATCAACTCTCATAGTAACTCTAAATCTCTGGAAAGACTTAAAATGGTTTGGAAACCACCAAATACTGGTTGACACAAACTTAGTTTTGATGGGCGAAAAAAGGCAATCTGTGGATGGCTAGCATTGGAGGCATTATCAGGGACTCTATGGGAAATTTAGTGGTAGGTTATGCTGGTGGTATTGGAATACAAACTTCTATGATACTGGAGGCTAGATCACTGCTCAAGGGCATTGGAATTTCTCTCACTCTTGGTACTAAAAACCTACACATTGAAGGTGACTCCAAGATAGTGATTGACTCTATTAATCATGGTCTTTGTCAAGGGTGGAGTATCAGAGACATACTCTTGGACATAAATTATTTGATTTCTAAATTGGAAAGGAAGAATCTGACTCACATATTTCATGAGGGCTATTAGGTGGCAGATGCTCTGGCCAACCTTGGTTCTTTGTGGATCCTATACAAGTTCTAGAGAAGACTTGGGGCTCCCCCTATGAATATACAAGGATTTATCCTTGATGAATAGAAAAATATTATTGTTAATGATGGTAGCCAAATTTGCTAATTTGGGTGGGTACATGTGGCTCTATACTTTGATGATGTGGAACAAGTAAGATGACATGGAGAGGAATAGGTGGGAAGTTGGGCGGTGTTTTGAAATGACGACGGTGATAAGTTGGGCTCTTCAAAAAATTTATGGGTAGTCTTGTCAAAATACCACAATTCAAATCATGTTTTTAGAAATGTGTGTGAGGCCAAGTGTATCTTCATATTTTTGGCTAATTATTACCCAATCGAGGTTATCATGGCTTTTAGCTTAAGTTTGATGTACTTAAAATGATTTATTTGGCCCCATGGCCATAATTTTTAGGAATGTGTGTATGGCCAATGTTATCCCCAAACTTTTGGCTAATAATTATCCGATCAAAGTTATCATGGATTTTAACTTAAGCTTGATGTACTTAAGAAATATTTATTATGGCCTAGCGGCCATAATTTTCTCGGAAATGACCATCAACTCATGTGATAATCTTGAAGCCTTAATTAGGCATGATTCTCCTTATTGGTTTCATGATGAAATAAATGGGTTGAAAAGGTTATCCATTGCCATTTTGAAAATTTGCTAACTCTGGTTTCTTGGGTACATTTCATTGTTCAGTGTAAAGAGATGGGAGGTGATAGGGGTCAAACCGAGCCTAGTTCCTATGATGAATTTCATAAAGACCCTACCATTTGGCACATTTGCATGGAGGGAGGAATTGCGCCTCTTATGGAGAGCCTGGTGGGTCACGATGAGAAGTTGTCGGTGCAATTCGCTAGTTCTTGGAGTGACAAGAGAGTCACTATTGGCAGAATCTCCTTTGAAGTTAATGAGGTTATCGCCAAGGAGATGGGCCTATCTTACACTGGTCAGATAATCAAGATGCACACTAAGGTGCAACATTTAGAGAGCCTCACTGATTTCTTCTAGAAGAACGAGAAGCCTGTTAAGAAGCACCCAGGTTTCAAAAAGGAGATGCTGCCAAAGCCGCGGGATCAAGTTTTCTTAGCTAAGTATGTTACTTTAGAGGGGAGATTTAAAGTCTTTTATTTCTACCATCTCTCATTACTTAACCATCTTAGGCATAAAATTCTTATAAGTTTTCCTTTTTTTCTGGATTTCCTCCCTGGAAATCATGATTAAGGAAACCCTTGATTCTGCAACTTTGAACCCTGAAAAGCCACCACCTTTGCCATTACACCAAGGCCTTATACTTCAGCTCTACCATTTTAATTTGGCACTCTGCACCCCAAACCTATCCTTGCTATCTGTGTTGAAGAGCTAGAACCATTTGACCACTCTCTTGAAAAACCTTCCTTTGCTGCTTCTGTCGGACTAAAAATGAAGACCCCCCTATGGACTGTGAACCCAAAGATGTTCCTAAATCCAAACCCCCAACCAAAACGAAGAAGGGGGGTGGGTTTAGCCTAGTCCAAAGCAGCATCTGAGCTTTTTGAGTTAAAAAATACCCCCACCAAGATGGACAAAAAATCGATGAACAAGACCAAGGGAAAACATGAAACTCTACGTTATGTGAAGATGTTGATCATGGATGAGGGAGGGAGCCTTGTGGATAGAGATTCTAAAGGTGATGTGGTGGCGGTGAGTGTGGAAATTGGGACAGAGAAAAATAGTGTTAGAAGGTTTTACAGGCTGGGTAAAAGTAAGAAAGAGGTGCCTGTTGATGAGATATCTAGCGGCTCGGAGTGGACTGGCGGCAACAGGATGTGTAAGCGGTAGGATATTGTTGAGGAAATGGAGGAGTTTGTTGAAAGCCCCAGTCACTTCTCATAATTGAAAAAATGATTAATGAGGATTCTACCACTCAGTCTTCGGATCACATGGCCAAAGAGGAAGAGGTGATTAAGGGGGAAAATGATAAGGATGTGGATTTTAACAAACTACTGGCCCGAGTAGACAAACTTGAAAATAAGTTTACTTGAATGATGCGCTTCACTATAAAAATCATCCATAGGTTCGTTGTCAACTCTCTGAGGTACTCAAAGAGGAAGTGGAGAAGAAGACTAAGGGTGAGGGACCTAAATGGGTTGGTGATGATATCTTGAATCTTCTCATTAAGAAGTGGGAGGGATTAGCCAAGTAGTGGTTGGGTCTGTGTTTTGGGTGGGTGGGTCTTGCTTGTTCTATCGATTCGCTATGTCTATTATTTTTTGGCTTCTTTTGCTATTTTTGGTCTAGGATTAATGTTGTAACTTTGGACTTGGTCTCGTTTTGGCCCTTTGGGCTTCATGTGTAAAGGGTACTGCACCTTGTAAATGCAACTTACTTTATCAAAAATACATAGTTCATGTTATCATCTATAATTAAATGACTAAATATAAATTGTGAATACATATTTAAGACATTTACACTGTTTTCCCTCTAACAAATAGACATGGTAGTCCAAATGAATATCACTAGCCAAGTGGTGATATAACACATAATTTCACACATAAATAAGTATGAATCCATATGATTCTTCTTATTTAAAATATACAAGTCCAAAGCTCATACAATAGAGTATCATTTTCAATATCAACAATAAATGTTACAAATCCTTACAAATACTTTAGTTATGGATAATAATATGGTTGAACAAGTAAATCAACATCATAGTGAGGAATTTTGAGGAGGGAGATTGGGTATTTTTTTGGTTGCAACCTTATAAATAAATATCACTTAAGTGACATAAAAATATCAAGAATATACCCAAATTTTATGGTCCCTATAAGGTCCCCCTTTGAATAGGAAGTGTATCTTATAAGTTAGAACTTCCACCCTCTTCCAAAATTTATTCTATCTTTCATGTCTATTGTTTGAAAGAAGTAATAGGTAATAATATTTCAATCCAATTAGAATTTCCCGAGTTAGATGAAGAAGGGAACTTTATTTTGGTACTTGGGGCAATCATTGAGAAACAAGTGAAATAAATCCATCTTAGAATTCCTAATCAAGTAAAATAATTTTCCAACAAAAGATGCAACATGGGAAGATGAAAAATTCATACAAAATCATCCAAAGTTGCTAAGCATTGAGAATAATGATTTTACAAAGGGGATGGGCATGTTAGGTCCATAATATTCTATCTTTGTAAATATAATAAGGTAAAGCACTTGTGTCATGCTTAACCTTAATATTATTTTTAGTTACTACCTAATCCCTCTTAACTAGGATAAAAGAGATGTTCCTATATAGTTATACATATAAATAAGGAAGACAAGTCTCCCAAACCATCATATATTCTAATATTAATTTTATATATTATTTTTTATTATTGAAAGACACCCTATGAAAGTGGTTTTCTATTTTTTAATTTTTGCATTTAGTTCTAAGAAATACCATAACAACATATTTGCATCCTTTGATAGAATAGAATTATTCTCTCATTTCAGATCTCTTTGTGCTTTGATTGAAGCACCTTGATGTTGGGTGGAAATATCCATAGCCAAATATTACAAATCTAGTCCCCATGAACTTACAAATAAGGACATGTCTCTAGGAAAAAATAAAATCTTTAGCCATAGAGAGGATTAAAAATAATAGTGAAAATCTCCTTGCTACGAGGAAGGAAACCATGTTATTTTTCTTTTTCCAAAGAAAAATTTGGTTTTTGAGCTAGATCCATAAGAATATTCACTGCATTAACCTCATTCATAGAATGATTCCCTTGGCTACAAACCACAAATTTTTTATAAGAAAGGCGAGGGTGAGAGAGAACCCAAAGATTCATGTGGGTCAACCATGAACCTATAGTCCATATAATGATAAAAATAAGAAAAAATAAAAAATAGAAACACAAGACTCAAAATATTTAATATACAAGGCCAAAAATCACCATGCACACTTGTCCTTCAACATGTTCAAACTACCTAAACACGTTCACACATCACCTAGTGTCTAATCGAGGCTCACTAGAGGTATATTATTTTGCAACCACAATGGTGACTATATAATTTATGTTTCTATTTATAGTTAATTATTTAAGCTACTATTTACACATATGCCTTATCATTGTTTAATAATGGGTCATTTTGAGATTTTAATAGCTATTTTATAAATGATAGAATAAAGTTGGGCACATATGTCTTGAGGTTAGCATCTAAATTTTAGAGTCTAATGCATGGAGATTTGATCATTTGTGCATAAAAAATCCAACCTTGTATGAAATTTTTGAATGCAAAGGTTTCCTTCCATTATGCAATGACAAAATCCTTAAAAATTATTATTACAATGATTTACTTCTAGGACATGTTTTAGACTCTATTTCAAATTAATAATGAAAATTTATCATCAAGAGTTGCCATTATTTTTGATGAATAAGTACTATTTAACTTTTTAATTAACTAAAAATATAATAGTACAATATTCAAAAAAAGGATGGGTGATAGAAAAACACACCCTCAAAGTCTATATGGGATGAAGTCTAAACCCAAGAACAGATTTCAAAAAAGGGCCAAGACCAAACACAAAAACTAAGCAACTAATGCAACACTAGTAGGAGGGGGATCCTTATTATTAGGTTTTTCCTAAAAATCATCGAGGACAAATTTATCATCAATCAACTCCCAACTAGTGAGAGCACTCTCTTCCTCATGACTATCATCTGAAGGTTGCCAAGCATGAATAGGATAAATGTCTATCTCTAGGCAATGAATTTTTTTAGAGCTTGGCCAACTAGGAGCAACACACCCATTACAAAATGTGGAAAGTGGTTGTGAAGGTTGAGACTAGCCATGAGCAATATTATCTCTATTTCTTGAGTGTTGAGATCAATGTGACTAGGAGCCACAATCTCATTTGGAAAATTGGTTGTGAGCTCATTGGTGCCCTCAAGGAGGAGAAGAGAGGGGAGGTGAGACTCTAGCAATAGTGCATGGAGCATTGTCCCAATGATCCAAAAGCTCTTATAAATGTGCCACTTTAATCACAACTTTCCTAACTTATAATTGAATCTGCATAAACACATTAGAGCACATCATTTCTTTAACATACAAAGAAAAATGAACTTTAATCCAACATCCTGAAAAAAGAGCTACCTTTATATCTTTCCAAATGCTAAAGAAAATATCCACCTTGAAAGCATACCAAATTTGGGTATACTTGAAAGGGAGACAAGGTCAACCCCTTAACAAAACCATATTCCATGAAAAATGATCAAGTCTATAAAGCTTGAAGAAATCATGAATTTATTTGAAGCTGCTTGGGTTTTGGTACAAAACCAAAATAAATGCTTGAGACTCAAATTATCCACAAAATGGACTACAAGGATTAAGAACTCCCTAATTAGTTAAACGAGAACCAAGTGGAAGGCCTTGATAAATGATCCAATTTAAGCTCAAGAAAAGCCAACTAGCAATGTCAAGTAGGTCAAGAGAAGCCTGAAGTTGTCAATGATGGTTCAATTGATCAATGGTAGGAAGAT